>OZ024864.1:2816922-2944422 GCA_964017155.1 Oasisia sp. SBJ-2009 | reverse complement strand
ACAGACAGACAGACAGACAGACAGACAGAGAGCCAGCCAGCCAACAAACCAATCAACTAACCAACCAACCAACCATTCAAGCAATCAAGCAATTTTATTTAAACAGTACATATCTCCACGAAGTAGATTCAAGGGTGCTTAAACGTCAATGTAAAAAAATTGACACAGGCTATACCATTATTTATACCATAATTATGACCCACCGAAGTAGGTCAGTAGAGATTGTAAACAGTTAGGTTGCTACTATAGAAACACATTGTTGGTAGGGGTATCAGAGTAGTGAGAGTTGTTAGCACTCAGAATTGACCCTGGACGCGTCATGTTTGACTACACACAGATTGGCCCTAAAGCGTCAAGCATGACTGCACACGCCTGTCGCGCCACATTACACTATTCAGCTATGGTCGAGCACTTGCAGACGGTACTGTCGCGTAGATCGTCGGGAAAGAGGCGGGTAGCGTGAACAAGGAGTGAGACGCTCGGGCAACACGTAGATGCTCTTGACGAGTTCCGTCCGCGGGTATAGACTGTCAACTTTTGCCACTACAGGTTGCACCAGAAGTCAGCGGTGCTCCACCAGGAAACCGGACCGTTACTTAAACTACCAGTATGGGCAGCGTAGGATGTAAATAATAGAATATAAGCCCAATAGCTATGTATATTATTAAACCGACAATAAAGCCAACCGCGATGGTGTCACGTGCCTGCCTTGATTTGAACTTTGCCAGTCTGCGGTCTCCGAGCGACGCAGCAATACGACACTCCCTTGATCTGAGAACAAAAACAAAATGGTTGTCCTAAATACTCGTCCACCACTCACTGTTTTGTACAAAAAGAGAGCTTCGTCTGTTTCCACGAAGTCTTAAATCTCTCTAACAAAAATGACGCTACAAAAAACGCAACTGAATATAATTTCCCAAAAATTCCCTTCCCACTACGAGTAGGACACATTAACCTGTCCGTTGTTGACGCTCCGAGATTTGAATAAATATAAAATTATACGTCCAGCCAATCAACAGAAAGTAGTAAAATTTAATGAGGTAATATAATTGGAACGGTTTGAAAGACACGGAAATTACGTTCGAACTACAAACAAAGTCTACGAAAGTAGAAAGTCTACAAAGTCACGTCACGTCACGTCACGTCACGTCACGTCACGTCACGTCACGTCACGTCACGTCACGTCACGTCACGTCACGTCACGTCACGTCACGTCACGTCACGTCACGTCACGTCACGTCACGTCACGTCACGTCACGTCACGTCACGTCACGTCACGTCACGTCACGTCACGTCACGTCACGTCACGTCACGTCACGTCACGTCACGTCACGTCACGTCACGTCACGTCACGTCACGTCACGTCACGTCACGTCACGTCACGTCACGTCACGTCACGTCACGTCACGTCACGTCACGTCACGTCACGTCACGTCACGTCACGTCACGTCACGTCACGTCACGTCACGTCACGTCACGTCACGTCACGTCACGTCACGTCACGTCACGTCACGTCACGTCACGTCACGTCACGTCACGTCACGTCACGTCACGTCACGTCACGTCACGTCACGTCACGTCACGTCACGTCACGTCACGTCACGTCACGTCACGTCACGTCACGTCACGTCACGTCACGTCACGTCACGTCACGTCACGTCACGTCACGTCACGCCACGCCACGCCACGCCACGCCACGCCACGCCACGCCACGCCACGCCACGCCACGCCACGCCACGCCACGCCACGCCACGCCACGCCACGCCACGCCACACCACACCACACCACACCACACCACACCACATCACATAATAGAATCACATACAAAGGACTAACCGTCGGAGAGCCATTCTTCCAATGCAGTGTGGTGTACATAACCACGTGATCATCATGGCAGCGCAGTGATAGTCAGGCGGATTCTCCGAAGACGTCTCTACTTCCACCCGAAGACGCTGGATGGGGGCGGGCAGCCGCTGTGATGGCGTCGATGACTGAATCTCTACGTTGACTGCGACAACAGAGATCGGGTCTTGCATGGATGGGGGCGCCTCCGTCAGCCGTCCTAAATGTGAACATAGGACAGTCGTATTGTGACGTTGACAACAACACGACAGAACTGTGTATTCTTCGCATACGGGCGTTGACCTCCACCTGCCATAGCTGCAGTAGCCTCCGATGGATGTTTACCAGGTTTCCACCCTCAAAAACTCATCTAGAAGACTGGAATTGTTATGCAGCTAAGTTATATTTTCAAAGTGTTTGCGTATTTCAGTAATTTTGACTTTGAAAACATGATGACGTGACAAACCCAACCTCCTCCAAGAAGAAATTCTGGAGCTTCATCAAAGCAAGAAGAACTGAAAGGATTGGAGTCTCTCCACTCCAAGATACCGGGAAACTCATTACAAACCCCAAAGAACAAGCCCAGCTTCTCAACAACCAGTTTTGTTCTGTGTTCAGTCCCAGAGATACTGTTACTGCTGAGGAGTTTCAACTACGTTGCCCCCCCCCCCCCCCACCACCAGATCTTCCTGAGTACACAGACTGCAACAACATCAACATTACTGAAGAAGGAGTGAAGAAACTGCTCCTAAACTTAGACCCTAACAAAGCATGTGGTCCTGATGGAATCACACCAAGGCTCCTGAAGATAGTTGCAGAAGAAGTCACACCAGCCCTTACCTTGCTCTTCCGAAACTCCTACCAGGCTGGAACATTGCCACACGACTGGAAATTAGCTCATATTACGCCTGTCTTCAAGAAGGGAGAACGATACAAGGCAGAAAACTACCGCCCTATTTCACCCACATGCATAGCCTGCAAGGTGACGGAGCACATCATCGCCAGTAACATCATGTCACACCTTGAGAAGAACAACATTCTCTGCCCAGAGCAACATGGCTTCCGATTCGGACGGTCCTGTGAGACCCAACTTCTGGGGTATGTGGATGAAACAAGCGAAGAGCTGGAAAGTGGAAACCAGGAGGACACCATTGTCCTTGACTTTGAAAAAGCATTCGACAAAGTGAGCCATACCCTTCTAGTTCACAAGCTGCGTCGCTTTGGAATCGGAGGTCGACTCAATGCATGGATTGACAGCTTTCTCGAGAACAGACAACAGGCTGTAGTGGTTGGGGGAGAGAGATCAAACTGTATGCCTGTGGACTCAGGAGTCGCCCAGGGATCAGTCGTTGGCCCGTGTCTCTTCCTTCTGTACATCAATGACCTACCCATAGACATTGAATCAAAAATCCGTCTGTTTGCTGATGACACCCTGTGCAGTAACATCATTAAACACAAAGAGGACCAGAAAAAGCTGCAAAAAGATCTTGATTCCCTCACCATATGGGAGAAACAGTGGTCCATGAGCTTCCATCCACAGAAATGCTACACGTTGAGTGCCACACGAAAGAAAAAGAAAATTGTACTGTCATACCAACTACACGGACACAACCTGCAAAACGTCAGCACAGCAAAATACCAGGACAACCTGAATTGGGGACCCCACATAGACACCATCACCAATAAAGCAAACAAGACACTTGGCTTCCTCAGAAGAAACCGAAAAATCGGAAACAAGAAAACCAAAGAAACAACATATAAAGCCTTTGTCCGCCCAATCCTGGAGTACTCAGCCACTGTCTGGGACCCACACACTGCAAACGACATAAAAACGATAGAAAAAGTTCAACGCCGAACAGCAAGATGGGTTACAAATAGACACCACCAGACCTCCTGTGTCAACTCCATCATCGACTCTCTTGCCTGGCCTACACTCCAACAACGCCGTAAAAAAGCTCGACTTGAAATGTTTTTCAAATTTCACCACCGCCTCGTCACCATTGATTCTGAATACCTACCACAGCCATCAGAAAACAGATCGAGCAACAGAAAGAACAATACACACAGCTACAACATCCCCTACTGCAGGACACAGTACAGACATATGTCATTCTTCCCCCGGACCATACCTGAATGGAACAGCCTGCCCCAGGAAATAGTGGCAGCCAAGTCCCTTGACTGTTTCAAGTCCAGGCTTGCTGCCTACCTGTAACCAAGACAGACCTCCCCCTCCCCATCCCCTTCCCCCTCCCCTTTGTTTCTTATGTCTACTACCCCCCTCTACTATGCCACACACCCTTTCACTACATTTCAGAAGTGTCTACTGCAACCTCCACAAATCAGCGTAATCATCACAACATTGATGTTGGCTGATCAATAGAAGAAGAAGAAGAAGAATGCGCTTACGGACAACGTGGTGGGGACCAGTTGTATGGGCTCGCTATGTTTGCGCCTGCAGAGCGGATTTTATATAACATCACTGTTTGTAAGTTACTAACAGTGCTAATTATAAACAAATGAAGTAATTAAATACGTAAAAGAGCGAACTACTCATATTTATACAAGTTGCCGTAGCACAGATACAACACTGGTGCAAAATTATTTTATATAGATTGTTTTCATAGTAATATTATAATGCATACATAATTTTTATTTCGTAATTGTACTAAGAATTCTTGTTAATTTCATGCAGAAGCTTACACCTCATAACCTAACAGCTAAACACTAAGCAAACACTAAGACAACGACACAGTCATTACCTGTACACCTACCGTTGGTTGACCTTCGACCAGATTCCTGGTTGAAAGATGGCGGTCCATCAGAAGGCTGGTCGTAACCGTACACATCGTCCATTTGTGGAAGCATCGTACGTTCTCAGCTGTCAATGTTGACAAATGATTAGAATCTACCGTTGAGCGATCCTGTAAACGTAACATAAGTTGTGTCACGACAGCCTTTTGTGCGATACCGCATGATCTAAATTTAACCGACGCTCTCTCTCTCTGCCTGCTGCCATTGTGTAGCTCAACCAACCACTGGCGACAAGGAAGTAAATATGGCTACTAACTCACCCCCGACCATTGGCCACACACCAAGTGCGCACAGACAAATCGGTAGTAAAATGTGCAACATAAAATTAATATGCCTGTCTTCTTAGCGTTCACATGACACGACTGAGGGTGTAAATAACACACATCATAAAGAACCTCACCCGTAACCACTGTGCAGGTGGTCGGTCCTACGTACGTCACCTGTCTGCTCGTGTTACCCTGCCGGACCCGTATGCACGTTAGCAAACTTCCTAATCTGAAATGACTCGCTCTGGTCTTTCTGCCTTTGTGTACCTAAACCAATCACTGGCATCACTGCGTTCAAATCACCTGGTGCGGATGGTGAACACCAGTGGTGAACTTGTAAGTTCTCAAGCTGTTGCAATAAATGACCGGTACATTTAAGCAAGTGGGTAACGAACTACATGGTATAATACGAAAAAACACGAGGCTTTAGGGCCACTGATTACACCCAAATCGTGCCCATAGACAACGCAATAGTAGAACATACATACATACATGCATGCATACATACATACATACACACATACATACATACATACATACATACATACATACATACATACATACATACATCATCATCATGCTGTCGGTCGCGAAGCGACAAAGACTGCTTCCATCACTTGACTCTTGCTCTCCATTTGTCTCTCTGCTGTGAGAGTGATGTCCAGGAGTCGATCTTTATGTCTCTCAGCTTCAGGTTTCTCTTGATGGTATCTTTGAACCGGAGACGAGGGCGCCCTCTCTTTCTGTGACCAGAAGACAGTTGGGAGTAGAGAACCTGCTTCGGTAGCCTGTCTGATGACATCCTCATGAGGTGTCCAGTCCACCGGAGATTCTTTCTGATCAGAAGATCTTCCATAGATGGCAGCCCTGTCCGTTCGAGTATTTCCTTGTTTGTCACTTTGTCCATCCAGGTTATCCTCATGATCGAACGCAGATGTCGCATCATGAAGGCATGCAACTTTTTCACCTGTCGTCTGTACACTGTCCAGGCCTCGGCTCCGTATAGGAGGGTGGACAGCACAATTGCACGGTATATCTTGCCTTTAACCCGCATGGACACATGGTGGTTGTTCCAGAGTCTCTGGCGTAGTCGGCCGAAAGATGCACTAGCCTTGGCCATCCTCCTCTGTATTTCATCGTCAATGCATCCGTCACTTGATATAGTGCTTCCGAGGTAGGTGAATTCTATAACAGAGTTCAGCTTGTTTCCATCAACCATGATATCCTCCTCTCGGGTTCTTGTAGAGTTGGGTTGGTACAGCACCTCGGTCTTCTTGATGTTAATCTTCAGGCCAAACTTCTTTGACGCATTGGAAAAAGCATCCACTATTTTCTGGATCTCTTCAGCAGAGTGTGCAACCAGTGCACTGTCATCTGCGAATAGCAGCTCCCTCATCAGTATCCGTGTAGTCTTGGTCTTCGCTCTGAAGTGTGCGACATTGAATAGGTCAGCGCTCTGTCTGGACTGTATGTAGATGCCATCCCCCATGTCTCGGAAAGCATTGTCGAGCATTGCTGATAGGAAGATGGAAAAGAGCGTGGGCGCCAGTACACAGCCTTGCTTGACCCCATTTGTGACCCTGAACGATTCCGAGACTTCCCCTCCAACATTAACAGTCGCCATCATTCCGGTATGTAGTGCCTCGATCATTGTTGTGAACTTCTCTGGGCAGCCATACTTCTTCAGTAGCTGCCATAGTCCGGTCCTCCCAACTGTATCGAACGCCTTACTGAAGTCGACAAATACCATGTACAGTGGTCGGTCCTGCTCAATGCACGTTTCTTGTAGTTGTCGGAGACAAAATATCATATCCACGGTGCTCCGGTTACCTCTGAAGCCACATTGTGTCTCCGGAACTACCTCTGGTGTTAGGTGGGTAGATAGTCTGTTGAGGAGGATCCTGGCGAAGATCTTGCCTGCTATGGAAAGAAGAGAGATTCCTCTATAGTTCCCACAGTCTGTTCGATCACCTTTCTTGTAGATGGTTATAATGCTTGCATCCTTCCATGCTTGTGGTACAGAACCCATCTCCCAGGCATTGGTGATTAGTTGGTGCAGTCTGCTGAACAGATTGTCTCCTCCATGCTTCCATACTTCTGCAGGAATTCCATCTCCTCCAGGTGCTTTGCCATCTTTCAGGCTGGCGATTGCTCTAGCCATCTCATCCATAGTTGGAATCTCATCAAGGCTTGTCTTGGTAATGCGCTGCGGGATGTTGTCCAGAGCTTCGTGATCTATGTCGCCAGGGACGTTGAGTAGCTTCTGGAAGTGTTCACTCCATCTTGCCACAACTCTCTTGCTGTCAGAGAAGGTTTCCATTCCGTCTGTTGATTTTAGTTGAACAGGTCCCTTCTTTTTGGGTCCCCACACTTCCTTCAGTCCATTGTAGAAGCCCTTCATGTTGTTACTGTCGGCAGCTCTCTGCAGCTCCACTGCTTTCCTTTCCCACCAGTCCGACTTCAGTGCACGGGTGTGTTTTTGTAGCAGTCTGCAGGCATCTTTGTATGCTGCAGTGTTGGATCTAGTACTCCTGGTTTGCAACACTCTCTGGTGGGCTTGATCTCTTCTGCTCATAAGAGTCTGTCCCATACATACATACATACATACATACATACATACATACATACATACATACATACATACATACATACATACATACATACATACATACATACATACATACATACATACATACATACATACATACATACATACATACATACATACATACATTGCTTTCTTCTTGGTACTCAAAAGCAACGTTATTATTATTATTATTTTCGCATTTTGCCTTTGCAGATCTTTGTCTTCGCAATATATCCTGTCTTGCCACATCGGAAACATGTTTCGAATTTGAACATGCCTGTGGCGCATGCTTGCTGCCACAACGCCAACATTGTTGTCCTGATGCCTGCTGACTCTTTTTTCCGAATCTGTTGACCTGTCTAGGAAATCTCCCCTCACTCTGTTTTGGTTCTCATGAGAAGATGCGACAACAGTGGCGCCGCCTGGCGAATGAAACTGCCATGCGTGTTTCTTTACCATCGTTATATTTACAGCAATTTCCACCGCCCGTTCGAGAGTTAGATTCTCATAACATTATTGCTGAGTTTCTCCTGAACTGCTGCGTGACTGCGATTGTCCCGTCACAAAGTTGTCACACAACCAACGGTTAAGGTCTGGGAAATTTGCATGTGATTGTATGCATTTTGGATCTTGTGACGACCTTTTATACTCCTCGTGACGTGACCGTTTCTGTAGCTGATGATGCATGTACTGCCTCCATCTGTTCCAAATACGTGATTTCAGTGGAACTGTCTCCACGTTGCTCTCTCACTTCACACAACACACGACACACGACACACGAGCCGGTCTTGCCAACGTTTCCAGTGATTGCTTCAAGTTAATCTTTTCTTTTGTTCAAATCACTCCATTTACATAATGATCTAGGTGCAGAAGATGTTACCTAATTATTATTATTATTAGTATTAGTAGTAGTAGTGGTGGTGGTGGTGGTGGTGGTGGTGGTGGTGGTGGTGGTGGTGGTGGTGGTGGTGGTGGTGGTGGTGGTGATGGTGGTGGTGGTGGTGGTGGTGGTGGTGGCGGCGGTGGATCAGTTTACTCAAATTCGGGCAATAGTGCGGTGTTGTGGGTGTTTTTGGATGACTCCGACAAAATGTTTAAATTCCATTCTTATCACTGTCACTGAGTAATAGCAGCCAACTGTTTTGCAGAAAAAAATGTCAGCGAATGTTCCCCACGATGGAAACACTTTCGGTGATAATCACTGAATGATTACTAGAAAAAAGCTCTTTCTTAAATTGTTTTTCGCGAGACACGAAACCGGATGTTACCGGAAGTGACGTCACCCTTACATATACCATAAGGAGCATGCTGAACGGATCGTCATACCCCACATTGTAGATGTAAGGTACACGATGTTCTTTGTGAAAGACCATGTGGCCGCTGCCGTAGATGAACGCTTGGCACACCTGTGAACAGAGCGAATTACAACACGATGTGGATCGTGTCCAGTGGAAGGCCCCGGATGAAACCGCATGACTGTGAAGAAAGACTGGGACGAAGAGGGGACAGTGGATACCAAGAGGAGAGGGTGAGAGGGGAAGAGAGAGAGAGTGAGTGAACGTGTGAATGAGTGAATGGTTGGGTGAGTGGGTGCGTGAGTGAGTGAGTGAGTGAGTGAGTGAGTGAGTGAGTGAGTGAGTGAGTGAGTGGATAAGTGGGTGACTGAGTATGTCAGCCAAGTAAAAATGTACACAAAATATATTATAATATAGTTTAAATATTATAAGTGATAACGCAACGCATATTATTGAAGACGGACGGGACGTGTTTATTAGGCCCACACACGTAACAACAAGCAGAGAATGCTTTATGCCACTTTTATTTGATGTCTTATTTACGTAAAGTTATATGCAAATTATGAGGCTATAACAATGCTGTAGAGATTCTAAACAGTTGTATAAAACAAAATTGATAACTTGGTATATAATTATACAGGGTAAAAGTAGCGTGTTCATGGCTTCTCTATAATTATAAAGATTTATATATTATATAGTTTTATGGAACGTTTCGGTAAAGATAATGATCAATCTGAATCACACATCTCGTAATAAGAGTAGAACATGGACTCGCGCGTGTAGGGGGCAACCGAAGCACCACCGGTCACGTCGGCGCCGACGCCGTGACTTAGCGGCGAGGTAAGTTTGTAGGATCGGCCGAACGCCGGCATTCCAATAACCATATCCGGGGGCACCCCAACTGCAGCCAGTAGCGAGTCGACCAGCCCTGCATAGTGGCAACGACATGTCTTGTGTGTGTTCGACTTGTTCACGAGTCGGTTAGGAAAAGCGAATGTGTCCATCCAAAGAATATGCCAATCTGCATTGCGACATTCATAACACGCATACAAACACGTACACAAGCACGCACACGAACGCACACGAACGCATGCATGCAGACGCACACAATCACGCATACATACATTATGTACATCCACACGAACAAAAATGCACACTCACCAACACAAACGCTCATACACCCGCACACACAGAGAAACACGTAAGCAAAACAAGCGCACGCAAGCCGACATACACGTGCCATTGAGATGTAAGAAGCAACGTGTCACTCACGACGTTGAACTGTCGGTCAGTCTACACCTCACTGAGCCGAGCCTTGGGGGGGGGAGCGTTCAGGCCCATCTTCTTCTCCCAGCCGCCGTGCAAGTCGTACGACATCAGGTTCACCCAGTCCACGTACCTATGACCAGGGGCGTCGATCCGGTTTTAAAAGTGGGGGGGACGGGGGACCAATATTATAATATGTCATATATATATATATATATATATATATATATATATATATATATGACATGTATAAAATATATATATATATATATATATATATATATATATATATATATGACCTGAAATACACATAAGTATTTTTTTAAATATAAAACATAATTCATTGTTGGGCTGATGCTAATTCTAAACTAAAAAAGCCTTTATGTTATGCTATTTATAATAGTTATGTTGGCAACACATATTTGAAGAGGGGCCATGGCCGACCCAATCACTGAACATTTGGGGGTAGTCTTTGGACCCAACACTGCTTGCCTGATTCATAGAGTGACAAGATGCAGAGCTTACAGGGGTGCCTGTGTAGGACTTCCCAATCCTACCGTTTGGCAAAGAATTGTTCATCACTAATATGAAATTAAATTACACAAAGGGCACAAATCCTCTGGTTCGGCCGTAGGCGATATAAATATCCACCAGGGCGACCAGGCTACAATCCAAGGAGTGACAGGGTAAACAAAAATTAATAATCTATTATGTGCTTGATGGCTATATATCAATACAAGGGTGCAAAATGACAGAGCCCGGCATGATGACTATTTAGATCAAGTTGCGGGCTGCTGCCAACCAAGCAATATATTTTATTATTAATTTTACTACTAGACCGATGTAGGGTTTTTAAGAGAGGGGAGTGATAAGTTTCGCTATAAATATATGCCTATAAATTTGTTTTATGAACTGAAAAAGTATGAGGACATTTCCTATGCTGACCCTCTCAGCCCATGGGGTGGTCAGCGTTCCCCTCGTCCCCCACCGATCGACGCCCATGCTGTGCCTGTATAGAACTTCCCAATCCAACATTTTGGCAAAGAAATTTGTCATCACTCAAATGGGAATATGTTACACAAAGTGCAGGAATCCGCCACTTCTGTCGTAGACGATAAGCATCAAGCAGGCGAGGGGTGAAAGTGCAACACAAATTTCATCATTTAAAATGTGCTTGATGGCTAGAGCCTATTAATAATATCAACACAAGATTGATAGAGCCCGGCAGCGACTTACATTTTCCGGTAGTTATAAACTTTCCGATTGGCCTTTCTGCATATGCGCAAGAAATTTAAAATCATCAGTGTGCAGCGAAATAACAAAGCATTTTTGGTATGAATGCCACGGGCTGTTCGATAACTCTCCTGTGATGACTACTATGAAGAGTTGTCTAACATTTCGGTCAATACATTAACATATTACGTTTGTTTAAATAACTATCACGGATTATGGCGCTCTAACAGCAAACATGCCTCAAAACTTGTTTGCCTCGTGTTAATTTACGATAAATAACTTTGCTGAACTTCATATCGCGAGTTTATTGTGTCTAGCTAGTCCTATGTAGCGGCTTTTAAGAGAAAGAGAGAGGAGTGTTGAGTCAGGCAATGTGCCTCGCAATTTGTCTGAACTGAAAAGGGGGGGGGGACAATTCCCATGCTGTCCCCATCCTGAAAAGTGGGGGGACGCGTCCCCCCCCCGTCCCCCACCGGTCGACGCCCGTGGGGGAACTGTTTTTCATGATAGACACCTATAGTTTCAAGTCCCACCTCCCCTGTATAAATGCCAAACAGTCATGAATTCGAGTTCACTTTAGTCTCAATGCAGTTACGCAAAACTAACTATTAATAGAAAGTGTCAATGAATAAATAAATTATTAATATTAAGTATGATTTATTTTTATTTTATAATGTTCGAGCTCATAAAATGGCCTATAATGCAGGCTGTAATAAATATATACTACTAGACCGATGTAGGATTTTTAAGATAGGGGAGTGATCAGTCTCGCTCTATATGCCTATACATTTGTTATATGAAATGAAAAAGTGTGAGGCCATTTCCTATGCTGCACGGGCGTCGATCGGGGGACGGGGGGACGCGTCCCCCCATTTTTCAGGGTGGGGGACAGCATAGGATTTGTCCCCCCACTTTTCAGTTCAGAAAATTTCAATAATAAAGTCAGTTTAAATTAGAAAAATAATATAACACAAAAACGTAAAAGTACAATTTTATATTGTACTTTTACGTTTTTGTGTTATATTATTTTGTGAATTTAAACTGACTTTATTATTGAATTTTTCTGAACTGAAAAGTGCGGGGGGGGGGGGGGACAATTCCCATGCTGTCCCCCCACCCTGAAAAGTGGGGGGGGGGGACGCGTCCCCCCCGTCCCCCACCGATCGACGCCCGTGCCTATGACAACGTTGAACCAGTCTATATTCTTCCCAGTGGTGCCAGAGCGAAGTTAATATTGAATTATGTTCCACGTATACATTCACATTGAAAATGACCAAAACATCAAATTGTACCCGGTTTTCTCTCACAAAAACCACAGTGTGCTCTCTATAAATCCCACTCAACACTTAGAAACACTCGCCAACTGCACCCACCTCATAAAGGCTCTTGAATTAAACCCGCTTTCCGAAATATAGTGAGCCAATCCAAACACAACCCCTACCGCCCAGCCCTGGCCCGGCACTCAGGCGTTTATGTCCAATCAGTAGCTATCTTGTTTTAGCGGATTGAGAGAGATTAGACATAGTGTTTCGGAACTCAAGACTCTGGTCGTTGTTTCCAGATGTACAATTCTTAACCAAGGATTAGTCTGTCTGTCTGTCTGTCTGTCTGTCTGTCTGTCTGTCTGTCTGACTCCTCTCCCTCCCTCCCTCCCTCCCTCCCTCCCTCCCTCCCTCCCTCCCTCCCTCCCTCCCTCCCTCCCTCCCTCCCTCCCTCCCTCCCTCCCTCCCTCCCTCCCTCCCTCCCTCCCTCCCTCCCTCCCTCCCTCCCTCCCTCCCTCCCTCCCTCCCTCCCTCCCTCCCTCCCTCCCTCCCTCCCTCCCTCCCTCCCTCCCTCCCTCCCTCCCTCCCTCCCTCCCTCCCTCCCTCCCTCCCTCCCTCCCTCCCTCCCTCCCTCCCTCCCTCCCTCCCTCCCTCCCTCCCTCCCTCCCTCCCTCCCTCCCTCCCTCCCTCCCTCCCTCCCTCCCTCCCTCCCTCCCTCCCTCCCTCCCTCCCTCCCTCCCTCCCTCCCTCCCTCCCTCCCTCCCTCCCTCCCTCCCTCCCTCCCTCCCTCCCTCCCTCTGTGTGAGCAACAATGGCACAATCATCAACATACTGAAGGTCTACGACGACACCCTTAATCACTTTTTTCTTGACTTGATATGAATCCGGTGGAACAATTTCCCATTGAACCGATCATCAATTTCGCCACGTGGACGAGGAATTGTTTGGCATATAGGTTGACAGTAAAGAGCATCAGTGCTATAACGCATGTGTAACGCTTTATTGTAATCATGCAAAACACCTTTGTAATGTCTATATTAAACATTAAAACACAGAGTCACAATGTATGTGTATGTGACAATGTATCGTAGATCGATCCGATCTTTTCTATACTCCTCAACCGAACTGAGCTATTTCCCGCGTAGTCGTCTGGTCTAGTTTTATCGTCAGTGGTCAAAGTTACCGAGAAAACTGTTAGTTTCTTTCGTCAGATTTTCTTGTTCTTAATTGTATGCATATCTAATTAGAGTAGGCCTACTCAAGTGATGTCAAAGAAAGTTTCAATTACTAATTAATAACCCAAAATGAAGGACAAATTGGGATGGATTTTAGTCACACAAAAACGAGGTTCATCAAATAGGTTAGCATTGGTAAAAGAAAGCCGTTGCATCTACTAACACAACATGTCATTGTTACACTATTATGCCTTTATCAACATGATTGCATTACTTATGATAAATGATGTATAATGAAAATAACACAGCACATTAACTCAAACCAATATTATTTTAGCGGTTAAAACATAATGTCATGTGACATGTACGCTCGTGTTACTGCGCGCCATTATTCGTCGTTAATTAATTAATAATTAGCCAGTTTAAGTAGCACGACATGCGTTCAGAGAAACGACGCATTAAATGTATGGTAAACATTAGTACAATTACAAGTGTTTTATTGACAGTAGAATGTTTGACCGGGAGGGCTATATGCGCCGTTATTTGCTGCCCCGGGTTATTTTGTTCTTAGTTCTTGGGTTATTTACTCCAAACAGCCCAATCTTGGGCTAACGCAGGAGTCACTGATATGAGGATCGAACCCGAGACGCCGGCGTGGCAGGCGGATGTGGTGAACACTACACCACCCGCGCTCTCAATTGTTGTTAATTCGCTTCAGCTATTTGTTTTAGCAATTATCAAACACCGTAGCCATAGGAGTTCGGTATGACAATACAATGTTGGTATCGTGTGTGTGTAATATCCATTGCATAATGCTACGTTAAAATAAATTTACATTATCATTAAATTATGTTTGAGTTTATGCTGTGGTGCGTGCTTTGTATCACGTGACCCAGTCCAAGCCGGAGACGCCACGTACAAGATCCGGCAGTCTCTTCACCAACTGCATGTGGGATGGTGTGCGCTACCGTGTTCAAGGTAAGAAACTTAATTTAATAAATGTATATATTCCGAGTAAATATATTAATATGTGATCATATTTAAGGAACGGTGGCGGTCATCACTCTGAACGGAAGCGAATCCTGCCTTTCTGGCTGATGGAGCTTCATCTCAAAATTACATCAAGTTCAAGTCATAAAATAGGCTTGGGCAAAGCCAAAGAATTTCACAGAAAATGTCACAATCTTAGCATAGTCTGCAAGTAAAGGAATTGTCATATTTCAATTAAAAAAAACATGACTACAAACTTCAAAGTTCGACATGTCATGTGCGATTATGCACCAAATGCCAGCTCCATATCTTTATTATATGTAAATGTATAGCTTTTATATAAAAGTGCCGCGAAATCAGCTAAAACCGGCCCATGTCGTGTTCAAAACATTGGCGCCTCGCCACTTTGTGTTGTATCGTTTTGTATCAAACCACTTCCTTTCAACGCGGGAAATGTCATTTGACCAATCCGTGATGGTTACGTAAGTCGTAAACACATTTTCCCGCCAGTTTGCAAACAATGTCAATAACAACCATTCGCGCAGCAGTCATCTTTCAGCTATATCTTCAAAATTACCAATACAATCACATGGAGTCCTACACCATTATAGTCGACATTATTCCCTTAATCAGATCAATCAAAATTATTAAAATGTATTTTGAATTGCTTGTGGGCGCGTCTGCCCATGGCCATGGCCATGACAGTCAACCGATCAGAAAGACATTTTGCCGCACGGCGTCGTTGCCTTGGCGTTGCGGCACCTTGCCGCGTGTGCAACCGGGTAATTATAATTTTATTTTAAATTCTATTGATTTATAATGATAATTCATTATACTTACCAGAATAATGCAAAGTACAATTAATCTTAGTTACGAATAATTTACATATTTGCACAGGCCAGTAACCCTTCACCCCTATATTATTCGTAATAGGCAGATCCACCGTGATGTCATAATGCTTCAAAGTAGTGATCGGACTGGACCACTATTTTCAAGAGGGGTGTATAGGATGCTAATAAAAATACGTACTGGAACATTCCTTATTGACCTGCTGAACTGGCCGGCTTCCTTACTATAGCTAAGGGGTTCCTACTTCATAAATGTTAGCATCATAAACTAAATACACTTAGCTTATTTCTGAGCTTAATATCTGCATTACACTTTTGTTTCCTTTTTATTATGCGTGTGTGTGAAGTAATGAATAGTAGTTTTTCACATTCATTTAATTTTAAGACTAAGTCTAAGTCTAACTGATCTGACCATTAATAATATACATTATTAAGTAATAATTATTTAAATTTTACACATGAATGAATCAATCAATGCAAGTTTATTCTCACACAAAATCAACAAATTATAATAATACCACATCATACATCAACACCATGATAGATGTTTGGCTTTACTTTTGTTTGACTTTTTGAACTTAATAATCATAAATAATTAAGCTCATTAATGCTATCTTTGTTATTTAGGTCCAATGCAAATGGGCAAATAGATGGCAGAGAATTAATAAAAACAAACGTGTATAATGTTTCATTAAGTATGATTGAGGAGTATATGCTGCTAAATACAATTCCACAAAATCGCATATAAAAGCTATAAAAATGGTGTACTATCTAAATATAACAATATCCTTCCAGTTGTCCACAATTATATTTATCTGAAAGCAATTACATTACATTTTCCATTACATTCTAAAGCTACAAAACCACACATTTCGCTAATTTAATAGGAATATGCAATTGAACGGCCCTCAGTTTAAAAGTTATATTTAGTTAAAAAGTTAAGTTAAAAAACATGTTTTTTTTATAATAAAATCCTTGCCCGAGCCTATAATAAACAAGAAAATCATAGACATAGTCATGTCTTCGCGTTTAAGTATATTGATACAAGGTATTTACAAAAACAATTACGCAACAAATTAGTTGCACAGATTAAGGTTTTAGTTTTCCATCTGTACCGACTAGCCACATGGTCGTGTCGTCAAGAGGTTCATCATATTTTGCATGTTTTACAAAACGTGAAACCATTTATAAATGGTTTAATATAGGGTCATTCCGAGTGAACACAACCAGAATTCCAGAAATCGGTTGCTGTCATTTCTGAGATGTTTAAATAGATCAGTATGGTGAGAGCCTTTGGTAAGATTAGCAAGAAACCAAATGTTTGTGTTGTAGCCTAAATAGTTATAGCAGTTTGAAATTTGGGACGGCTTGTTAAAAATAAATAATGTATTCACATTTTACTAGTCAATATCTTCTGCACTCTTTAGCCTGTGTCAGTGAAATTGTGTGGGGTAGTTCTCTATGATATAGAGATTACAGAACTATAATTATAACACAAATACAGTGGACAGTTAATGTGCAGCAAATTGATAAATATCATGATTTATTCACAATATCACTCGCGAGAGGGTTTTCAGAGCCTGATTATGAGCAAAATACACATACTTTAGACACAATTTGTACATATTTGGTATCTAAATATATAAATGTGAAGTATGGCAGGTTTGGTTGCCTTAATTACCATACTGAGCTATTCAAAAATCCAAGAGATGTGAGCAATTTGTTGCGTTCACACCCAATAGTTTGTCATTCTCATTTGTTTTACATGAATATTTATTGACGTCAACACGGAAAAGACGTGTGTTGGACAAAGTTATGTCGGCACAAAAAGGTCAATAGCCGATGTTAATTAATGCCCTGCCAAAGGTTCTTGATGCTGAAATGTCGAGGGGCAAACTATATGTACACGTCCAAACTATTAGCCTCGATCGCACTTGAAATCGACTTTGTATTATTATATAATAAAATATTATGTAGTCAATATATACTCAACTAAGCGACTACAGGGTCATTCCGAGTGAACGCCAAAAAAATTCCAGAAATTGGTTGCTGTCATCTCTTAGATTTTTGAATAGATCAGCATGGTGAGAGCCTTTGGTAAAATTAGTAAGAATCCAAAATTTTAGCGTTATAGCTTAACTAGTTTTCAAGTTACGGCAGGTTGAAACTTTGTTGAGACTTTCATTAAAATTAGCAAACTTCCGACCCTGAAAGGTCAATGTGGATTAGAAGGTATTGTTATCAAATGTTTACTAGGCATAAACCAGTTCAAAGACAAATTAACCAGTAACTCTCAATATCCGTCCATGCTTCCTTCTCAAGAAGAATGGAAACCCATTGATACAACTTTTTAAATAAATTGCTTGTGATATATGAGAGGGTTTTCAGACATAGATTGGAAGCTAAATATGAATGGTTAAATGAAATGTTGTGTGTATTTGATATATATGCATATCATTGTGTATTATCAGAGTATTATTACTTGTTTGACTGTCTTAATTATGAATGTCCTACATTTTATATTTCTTTAAAATTAGCAAACTTCAAACCCTAAAAGGTCAAAGTGGATTAGAAGGTATTGTTATCAAACTTTCACCAGGCATAAACCAGTCCAAAGACTAAATAATAAATAACTCTCAATATCCTTCCATGCTTCTTTGTCAAGAAGAATGGGGACCCATAGATACACAAAAAGTATCAATAAATCACTTGCGAGCAGGTTTTCAAGCACTGATCTTGAGTTAAACATAATAATTATGTTATTGGTAACATTTGTAAATTGCATATTAAATGTTATGCATATCAGTACTTATACATTCTTACGGAGTTTTGCTTGAAGCATGGGGCTGGTTTATACCTGGTAAATGTTGGATTGGGACTTTCACCACAGGCACAGCGTGGGCGTCGATCAGTGGGGGGGGGGGGGGGGCGAGGGGGATGCTGACCACCCCGCGACCTGAGGGGGTCAGCATAGGAAATGTCCTCATACTTTTTCAGTTCATAAAACAAATTTATAGGCATATATATTAATAGGCATGAACCATCAAACACATAATAGATTATTAATTTGTGTTTGCCCTGTCACCCCTTTGATTGCAGCCTGGTTGTCCTGGGGGATATTTATATTGCCTACGGCGGAACCAGTAGATTTATGCACTTTGTGTAATTTTATCTCATTTTAGTGATGACAAATTTGTTTGCCAAAAGGTGGGATTGGGAAGTCCTACACAGGCATCCCTGTAAGCTCTGCATCTTGTCACTCTATAAATCAGGCAAGCAGTGTTGTGTCCAAAATCTACCTCAAATGGCCCCTCTTCAAATATATGTTGCCAACACAACTATTATAAATAGCAGAACTTTAAGGCTTTTTTACTTTAGAATTAGTAACAGAACAACAATGAATTATTTTTTATATTTAAAAAAATACTTATGTGTATTTCAGGTCATATATATATATATATATATGACATTATAATATATATTATGACGTGTAATATATATATATATTATGCATACATATATGTGTGTATAAATTGGTCCCCCGTCCCCCCACTTTTAAAACCGGATCGACGCCCCTGTATACAAGCAATTTATTTTAAAAGTTGCGGTACCCAGACGTATGCCATTTGTGTTGTAAAGGAAGCTCGGACGGATATTGAGACTTAATAGTTATTTGAGTTATAGAAATGAACTAACACCTAGAAAAGGTTTTGTGATAATACAAACTACGCCTTATTGACTTGTTTGGGTCGGAAGTTGGTCATTTTTAAAGAAATATAATAACGTACCATCTTTGCACATGTATATATTCATAATTAAGGCAGCTAAACATGCCATATTTCTCAGATTTGCACATATTTATGTTTTGGTACCAAATATGTACAATTTGGATATAAGGTGTGTGTATTTTACTCACAATCAGGGTCTGAAAACCCTCCAGCGTGTGATATTTTGAATAAATCATGATGTTTATCAACTTGCTGCACATTAACCATACATTGTATTTATGTTCTAATTGTAGTTATGTAATCTTTATATTATAGAGAACAACTCCACACAATTTCACTGACACAGGCTAAAGAGTGTAAAAGATACTGACTAGTGAAATGTGAATAACATTATTTATTATTAACAAGCTGTCGAAAAACGTCTAAGTCCCAAATTTCAACCTGCCGTAACTTGAAAACTAGTTAAGCTAGAACGCTCAAATTTTGGATTCTTACTAATCTCACCAAAGGCTCTTACCATACTGATCTATTCAAAAATCTAAGAGATGACAGCAACCAATTTCTGGAATTTTGGTTGCGTTCACTCGGAATGACCCTCTTACTAATTAATCTAACCGCTATGGCGTTGTGACGTTTTCACATAAAATACAAAAGGTTGAGCTGTTAAAGCAGTTGATGATTTTACTTAAAGGGAATAGAAACAAGGTTTAACCAAAACAAATTCGTTTTTCATATATACATGAAGATTAAGTATGCATGTAACCTTTGACAATATTTAAAAAATCAATAAAAATACATTTATAGTAAAAATGCGGTTTTAAACTCGTCAGCATAGCGATCCCCGTGGAAAGCTGATCGTCTATGGGTGGCCGTTCGGGCTTTAACGTGCCAAGCTTGGCACGGCAAGTTTTATGTTTTGCGCGCAAACTTTACAGCCAATCAGAACGCGTCTAGCTGGCCGATCGGGCCATAACGCGACAAACTTGGCGTGGCAAGTTTTGATGTTAGCGCGCAAACGTTACAGCCAATACAGAGTCATGTAGCTAAGCATCGCGGGTTGAACTTGAACTTGACAGACACAGAACATATGTTAATAATGAATGCCAGGATGCCAGTAATAACTAAAATAGTTGATGCAACTGGACGCCCTTTAAAATTACAAAATACTGTCTACCTCTAATAGAACATGGCGTACATAATAATAATTTAATTAATAACAAGATAATAATAATGCTAATACTAAGAAAAGAGTAATACTAATCTAATGATACTACTTATACTATAAAAATAGTATATTACTATACATAATCTAGTTTAATAAAAATTGACGTGATAAATTATACAATTATTAATTAATTATGTTCATCAAGCAAGAATAACAATATCTGAATATGACTTTGTAATAATTTGTTTGAGAGTGTGCCTTTTATTTAGTGATAGGTGCAGTATATTATACAGGTGCAATAGTATGGCATGAAGTTTATAGAACAATCCCTGTTTTTTTATTTCTGTTCTTATGAAACATAAATGAATATTATTGCTTTGTCTGGTTACATGGCTGTGAAGATCATTGTTTTTCATGACAGATGTTAAAAGGTATTTTGGACATTGTTTTTTCATTATTTTATCATATAGCTGATATCCTTGAATTATAAATAGGTCTTCTAATTTAAGAATATTTAACTTTTTAAAGATGGGATCAGTGTGTGCTATAAATTTGCTTTTATCGATTAATCGAATAGATTTTTTTGAAGTTTAAATAGTCTGCTTATGTTAGTTAAATTGCCACGAATGTTACTATACCAAGCAAGTAGACCACATGATAAATGAGGTTGAACTAAGGCATTATATATTTGTTTTAATGTGCACGACAGTAGCAGTGGCTTGATTTTATTAATTATTGCTAATAATTGGGCAATTTTCTTGCATTTTTCATTTGTATTTTTCTTCCAGTTTAGGTTTTTACCAATCAATATACCTAAACATTTGAAGTGATCAACTTTTTCTATTTTATTACCATGTAGAATAATTTCCTCATGGTTGAGTATCTGATTTTGAGTGTTTTGAAATAACATGCATTTAGTTTTGCCTATGTTAAGTGAAAGTTTGTTGGCACTTATCCAGTGAGAATTTTTTGTGAGTTCAGAATTAACATTAATTGTGAGACTACTGAGGTCTTTGCTTTTAAAGAATAGGCTTGTATCATCAGCAAACAGTATGAATTGAGCTGTATGAGATGATAAAGGCATATCATTTATATAAATCAAAAATAGTAGTGGTCCTAGAATGGATCCTTGTGGGACTCCACATTTTGTACTTTGATAATCAGACATTGTATCTTTATTTATAACAAATTGCTTTCTATGTTCAAGGTAGCTTTTAAAAAGTTTGTGTGGGACCCTTCTAATACCGTAGTGTCAAAAGCTTTGCTTAAGTCAATAAACACAGCAAAAGCATAATGTTTGTCATTTAACGCATTTACTACGCTATCTATTAGTTCCAGATTGGCAAGTTCAGTTGAACTTTGTTTACGAAAACCATATTGGGATGTAAACAGAATATTGTACTTTTCAAGAAAGCTATGGAAACGATTATATATCAATCTTTCGAACACTTTGGAGAATGCAGGTAATAGTGAGATGGGCCTGTTGTTTGTAAACAAACTGGAATCTCCCGATTTATAAAGAGGTATCACTTTAGCAATGTTTAGATCGTCAGGAAATACACCCGAACATATCATAGAATTAAAAATGCCCGCCATGGTTAAGGCAATGCTTTCCACAGATTCTCTGAACTCTTCATCAGTTTAGTTGATATATTATCAAATCCAGTACTTGGCTTTGATTTGATATTTTGAATGATGTTAATTATTTCTGCACAAGTGGTTTCTTCCATGACAAGACTACTTGGCAACTGATTCTGCATGTAATCGGTATAGTTATTTGTGGTTTTTATTTTATCTGCTAACTTTTGGCCAATATTAGCAAAATAATTGTTAAATGCATTGGATATTTTCATTGGGTCATTACACATTTCGTTGTCGATTTGGAATGATGAAGGTAAATGTTCGTCCACGTTTGCTTTATGTTATTTTTAGATTGTGTAAATTTAGTGTTCCAGCATGAGATTTGGCATTACGAATAACCCTGTTCAATAAGTTTCTGTATTGTTTGTATTGTTGGTCAATATTATTAAAATCTGGTGTCGCTTTAGAGTGAATGTGTTTTTTACTCAAGTGATCCTGAGTACGTATGGATTTGAGTATGGCTTGTGTTATCCATGGGTGTTTTTTGTGTTTATATTTAGTTGGTTTTGATATCTGCTCAGGAATGTGTTTATCAAGTAAACTGATACATTTGTTAATAAATAAGGTGTATGCCTCATTTGGACATTCGCTATATTTACCAAGTCATCCCACTTTGTTGTGAATAGGGAATTATTAAAGTAGAATATTTGACTTGTTAAAATTCCTTCGTTTCATCAGTTTGTGTGCATATCTCTGGTCATCTGAGTTTTTATTGATGAAGATGAAATTAGGATAGTGAGCTGAAATGTCAGTTATAATTGATCCGGAAAAATGGGTACTTTGAGGGTTATATTTAAGGTTGAACCAATGAACAGTGATCTAAGTAAAATGTAGAGTCCTGTATTTAGGCGGGATAAATGGATAGAACTATGGATACCGGGCGTTTAGATAGATTAGCGAATAGAGTCCGATCGATTGTGCAAAGCTTCCACACCGAAAATACAAGCACAACGGGCGGAGGTGCTGCCACGAGTAGTGTGAATGTCTTAGAAATGTAAGTATGCTTAACATACTGTATTAAACGAGTAAAAAAGCCTATTAATGTACTTAAAAGATATGATTATTTTGGTGAATAGTTCATGAACAGTTTTTTTCAATGCTGTTGACGCTGTCGCGCTTACATTTTTCCGGTCGTTATGTTATACAGCGAAACAACAAAGTATTCTTTTTAAATGCCATGTTAGTTTATATCACTGTCACGGATTAAGACCCACTACAGTCACGTTACGCTTGCTATCAAAACATACCAAACGCATGTTTGCCTCTGACGCCTTGCGACAAACAACTAAAATGTAATAAGAAGTTCAATATTCTTAAATTAGAAGACCTATTTATAATTCAAGAATATCAGCTATATGATAAAATAATGAAAAAACAATGTCCAAAATACCTTTTAGCATCTGTCATGAATTTTTTTTTATCTTCACAGCTATGTAACCAGACAAAGCAATACTATTCATTTATGTTTCATAAGAACAGAAATAAAAAACAGGGATTGTTTTATAAACTTCACACCATACTAGTATTGCACCTGTATAATGTACTGCACCTATCACTAAATAAAAGGCACAATCTCAAACAAATTATTATATAAAGTCATATTCAGATATTTGCCTATTAAGAAATTATTATTCTTGCTTGATGAACAGTATTAAGTAATAATTGTATAATTTATCACGTCAATTTTTATTAAACTAGATTATGTATAGTAATAAACTATTTTTATAGTATAAGTAGTATCATTAGATTAGTATTACTCTTTTCTTAGTATTAGCATTATTATTATCTTGTTATTAATTAAATTATTATTATGTACACCATGTTCTATTAGAGGTAGACAGTATTTTGTAATTTTAAAGGGCGTCCAGTTGCATCAACTATTTTAGTTATTACTGGCGTCCTGGCATTCATTATTAACATATGTTCTGTGTCTGTCAAGTTCAAGTTCAACCCGCGATGCTTAGCTACATGACTCTTTATTGGCTGTAACGTTTGCGTGCTAACATCAAAACTTGCCGCGCCAAGTTTGTCGCGTTATGGCCCGATCGGCCAGCTAGACGCGTTCTGAGTGGCTGTAAAGTTTGCGCGCAAACAAAAAACTTGCCGCGCCAAGCTTGGCGCGTTATGGCCCGAACGGCCACCCATAATCGTCATGTCAAAGACGACATGCGGACCCTTTCTGTGTATTCAGAGCATGTCTATAAGGGTAGTTTTTGGGTCGAAATGAGTATCATAATAAATTATTGTGCGATATTCTGATGTAAGGCAAACACTAGTCATCACAGGGCACAAGTAGTATTTATCTTACGGTTCCACACGAATGAGATTTTGAAGCCAGAGGTTATGCGGAGGCCTCGGGTTTGCCCTCGTATTCGGTTCGTTTTATAAGTAATCGTATCGCTTGTAGCCCACGGAAGATAATCCACGCAAGGACACACACATTACAAACTTCAGACATAAATGTTATATTGCATATTAATATCAGTAGTATGCCGATGTATGAAGGAGGAGTAGTAAATAGGGTACAATAACAAATCCGACTAGGGCCTTTGTGCCGTCTTTTACGTATTCTTGACGTGTGTAAAATGCGGAACGTTTTCGAGACGTTTTGCGGAACGCTTGTGTAATTCATCCTACAATCAGCTGTTGAACTCGCATGACTGCAAAGCCTCACACAGAGCTAAATATGGATACAGTCTGACATGTCCGTCAATCTGAAGGCATCATATGTACATTAATGTAAAGTTACAGTCGATGGAATGTCGCGGAACTAGCGATTGAATTCAGTGCTAAGACGGCGTTGTTTTGGCTGTCTATTGAGCACACATACGGCATGCCCACACATACAAATTATCCCTGGCTACTATGCGCCTGCACGCTCACTAGCTTACTCTTCATATGTATGAAAAGCTATTTCACTATATAGGGAAAGGGTGACATAGTTGTTTTTGGTCATGGACATGTTTCTGTTGATAAAAGCTGTGCAACGACATTAACGTGGAAATTTGGTGCACACTTTCTGTTATCAATTAATTACATGCAGCCTAATCTATACTATAATAACATTATGTACACCATTTACAATGACCTCACCGCTTACGCTGGTTTCACTGACACTATCAAATGTGTATAATATGTAACCAAAATTAAATAAAATTCAATAAAATTCATGATTTTGATAAGTAAACAAACAGGAAAATTGACACCAACCTTAATTGCGCGGCTGAATACGATACAATGTAACACATTTTACCTGACTAACATCGCGCACTGGCATTAGTGCAAAAAAAGAGTATCCTTGTAAGACCATGTGATCGGATGGCGGCAAGAAAACACGGGCCATTTCTACATCATCTCAGGTGGATACAGTAGATAAGGTTGTTATTGAGATAGAGGGTCAGTGAGTTGTAAACTGTTCAGTCGTTATAAATCAGGTATCGGTATATGCAAAAATGTGTAGCCGCGTACCATGTGGCTGTGTCTGAGCTGTGAGTGTGTTCAACATAGACCAAGAACATATGATCAGTGCACGACAACATAACCGGAACTGCGTTAAATCCGGGACCCGAATCCCGCTGGTCTGCATAGCTCAGTTTGTAACTTAGGCGTTCGTTTTGCGTTCGCTTTTGGGTCATTCCGTGTCAACGCAACCAATGAGGTTGCTGTCATCTCTTAGATTTTTGAATAGATCAGTATGGTGAGAGCCTTTGGTAAGATTAGTAGGAATCCAAAATTTGAGCGTTCTAGCTTAACTAGTTTACAAGTTACGGCTGGTTGACATTTGGGACGTTTTTCGACAGCTTGTTAAAAATAAATAAATTTATTCACATTGCACTAGTCAATATCTTCTACACTCTTTAGCATGTGTCAGTGAAATTGTGTGGAGTTGTTCTCTATAATATAAAGATTACATAACTACAATTAGAACATAAATACAGTGTATGGTTAATGTGTAGCAAGTTGATAAACATCATGATTTATTCAAAATATCACACGCGGGAGGGTTTTCAGACCCTGATTGTGAGCAAAATACACATACCTTAGATCCAAATTGTACATATTTGGTACCAAAACATAAATATGTGCAAATCTGACAAATATGGTAGGCTTAGCTGCCTAAATTATGAATCTATGCATGTGCAAAGATGGTACGTTATTACATTTCTAAAAAAATGACCAACTTCCGACCCAAAAAAGTCGATGAGGCGTAGCTTGTATTATCACAAAACCATTTCTAGGTGTTAGTTCATTTCTATAACTCAAATAACTATTAAGTCTCAATATCCTTCCGAGCTTCCTTCACAACAAAAATGGCATACGTCTGGGTGCCCCAACCTTTAAAATAAATTGCTTGTATATACGAAAGGGTTTTCAGAAATTGATTGCAAGCTAAATATAGATGGTTAAATGATCTGTTGTGTCTATTTTACATATATGCATAACACTGCATATTATCAGAGCAAACATGGCATGCCTGACTGTCTTAGTTATGAATCTACACATACGCAAATATCATATATTTATATTTCATTAAAATTAGCAAAGGTGGATTAGAAGGTATTGTTATCACATTTTTACTAGGTATAAACCAGTTCAAAGACAAATTAACCAGTAACTCTCAATATCCTTCCATGCTTCCTTCTCAGGAAGAATTGGAACCCATTGATACAACTTTTTAAATAAATTGCTTGTGATATACGAGAGGGTTTTCAGACATTGATTGCAAGCTAAATATGGATAGTTAAATGAAATGTTGTGTGTATTTGATATATGTGCATATCATTGTGTATTATCAGAGTAATATGACTTGTTTGACAGTCTTAATTATGAATCTACACATATCCAAATATCCTACATTTTATATTTCTTTAAAATTAGCAAACTTCCAACGCTAAAAGGTCTATGTGGATTAGAAGGTATTGTTATCAAACTTTTACCAGGCATAAACCAGCCCCATGCTTCAAGCAAAACTCCGTAAGAATGTATAAGTACTGATATGCATAAATATGCAATATTTACAAGTGTTATCAATAACATAATTATTATGTTTAACTCAAGATCAGTGCTTGAAAAACCTGCTCGCAAGTGATTTATTGATACTTTTTCTGTATCTATGGGTCCCATTCTTCTTGACAAAGAAGCATGGAAGGATATTGAGAGTTATTTATTATTTAGTCTTTGGACTGGTTTATGCCTGGTACCTGGTAAAAGTTTGATAACAATACCTTCTAATCCACATCGACCTTTTAGGGTTGGGCGTTTGCTAATTTTAAAGAAATATAAAATGTAGGACATTTGGGTATGTGTAGATTCATAATTAAGACAGTCAAACAAGTCATATTACTCTGATGATACATAATGATATGTATATATATCAAATACACACAACATTTACATTCATTTACCCATTCATATTTAGCTTGCAATCAATGTCTGAAAACCCTCTCATATATCACAAGCAATTTATTCAAAAAGTTGTATGAATGGGTTCCCAAGGAAGCATGGAAGGATATTGAGAGTTACTGGTTAATTTGTCTTTGAACTGGTTTATGCCTAGTAAAAATGTGATAACAATACCTTTTAATCCACATTGACATTTTAGGGTCGGACATTTGCTAATTTTAATGAAATATAAAATATATGATATTTGGGTATGTGTAGATTCATAATTAAGACAGTCAGGCATGCCATATTTGCTCTGATAATATGCAGTGTTATGCATATATGTAAAATAGAAACAACAATTCATTTAACCATCTATATTTAACTTGCAATCAATGTCTGAAAACCCTTTTGTATATACAAGCAATTTATTTTAAAAGTTGGGGCACCCAGACGTATACAAGCTACGCCTCATCGACTTTTTTGGGTCGGAAGTTGGTCATTTTTAAAGAAATATAATGACGTACCATTTTTGCACATGTATAGATTTATAATTAAGGCAGCTAAACCTACCATATTTGTCAGATTTGCACATATTTATGTTTTTGTACCAAATATGTACAATTTGGATCTAAAGTGTGTGTATTTTGCTCACAATCAGGGTCTGAAAACCCTCCCGTGTGTGATATTTTGAATAAAACATGATGTTTATCAACTTGCTGCACATTAACCATACACTGTATATATGTTATAATTGTAGTTATGTAATCCTTATATTATAGAGAACAACTCCACAAAATTTCACTGACACAGGCTAAAGAGTGTAGAAGATATTGACTAGTGAAATGTGAATACAATTATTTATTTTTAACAAGCTGTTGAAAAAGTCCCAAATTTCAACCTGCCGTAACTTGAAAACTAGTTAAGCTAGAATGCTCAAATTTTGGATTCTTACTAATCTTACCAAAGGCTCTTACAATACTGATCTATTCAAAAATCTAAGAGATGACAGCAACCAATTTCAGCAATTTTGGTTGCGTTCACTCGGAATGACCCTTTTACAATCGGAAGGACACCGGTTCGAACCTAGCACACAAAACTTATCAACCGACTAATTTAATATAAATAAATTATGTACTAATTGTGTTTTTATTAGTGATTTTGTATTCGGGACGAACAGGAAAATATGGTAATTGTATAATTATAATTGACGATGATGTATATTTCTAAATTTACATTATATTATTGTTATTACACTTGAAAACAAATTGTGAGTTGTCTTGATAAATGAAATGTATAAATATGCATCGTCGTTATAATAATTATGCAATTAACATATTTTCATTTTAGCCGATAATAAATAATTACTATAAAAACAAATACAAGCATTTGTCTACATCATTGCTTGTTGAATCCATTGATAATTATATTTTGTGAAACGTTACAAAAAAGTGACAAAAAACATGGTTTCGTGTGGCGTTCAAACCGGTCTTTACCGATTGTAAAAGTGAATACGCGTAGCAAACGCGTCTACTAGTAGAGCCACGGTAACAATCCGGTTTCTGCTCCAGGATTTAAAGAGTTGTGTTAAATGTACAACTCTTCTTTCCTACATCGGCCTACCAACGATTATTTTTTATTGTTTATAACACTTTATAAACAACGCTTATTTCTGGCGTTAAATACATAGACATTGTATCTGTTTGTAATGTATTTGTCCTGAAATGGATCATGGGCATGGCACGGCGACTACAATCGGTAGAATAGTAACTTTGAAAACGAACCGAAGATTGCGGTGACCTAGACTAGAAGCTTAGACAGGCTTCCGCGAATTTTATTCGTAAGGAATCTTAAGATACATGTATATTCCCTATGGTGACCAGTGTTTGTAATTGATATAATTATTATTTCATCATACATATGTTTCCGTGAAAGTTAAGATGATAAATAGAGTGTTTGTATTATTAAATTGTGTGTACATTCCTTCTCGAACAGTGACCCCGACTGGAATAACAACGGCATTTGGCACACACATCCGGAGACAACGCACATGCTCGTTGACATCTGATACTCTGTCTCTGCAAGACCTTGCTTGAAGCGTTCACGAAACAAACACCCTTTCAGAAGGATGGCCAGTTTCTTCTACGCAGCATGCCTGCTGCTAGCAGTTGGATGTACAGCAGGTAAGCCACCTGGGGCCGGTTTCATAGAGCCGGCTTACGATGTCGTAGGGGGCGATAACTCGTCGAAAGCCTAAAACGTCGTAAAATTATGCTAGTTGCGTTTCACGAGTCTGCTCCATAGTTGCCCTTAGGCTTTGACATGTATTTAGTAGGCGTAACGTTACGCTAGTTTAAATTTTTACAAGATGCTCCCCAAGGTCGTTGATGCTCTCGAGACGCCCACTCTCTATTTATTATTTTTAATGTATTCACTGGATATCCTTTATATTCATCATAGCTTATCATATGGTATACGAACAGCAAACGAATTATGGAAACGTATTTGGATTACTTATAATAATGATGAGAACAAAATGATACTTCTTGCTATATTTTATGCTAAATCAACATCGGAGCAAACCTTAAAATGACACTAGTCATTCACTCGGGAAAATAGTGTTAGTTAGAAGATCACATTTTCTAGGAGGGTATTTTTTAACAGATCTGTGTATCAAAGAAACGCCTATGATCACTGGCCATTGTTGTCATCGTTTGATTGTACTTGCGCTACGCAACTGGTCACATGACGGATATATTAACAAGGAATTGATGTAAATTGATTGATGAACCAACTGGAAACTTCATATAGATGCACTGTACTTACTCCCACCTAAAATAACGCCTTGTGTACAGCGTTTTATGTCAGCAGGTAGGTTATTTTAATACAGTTTCAGTTAGCCGGGTTCGATTTTAAAATAACACGTTTCGTATCCCAGATGGGTTACCAACATAAAATTTAGTAATCCTTCTAGAAATCTGATAATCCGTCTAATTCAAGTTAATCGAAAAGGGCATCTATTCAGCGATGTATATATATACTTGTGTCACACCAATTGTTTATTTTCACGGAATGTCATTAAAAACATCGTTAGCACCTACCAAAGGCATAACTACTATAAATCACTAGTTGTTTTGTTGTCTGTTCAACATATATATATGTGACCTGTTCTAACGAAACGAGTCACATGTCAACAAACTTGATTACGAGAAAACACCGTATAAATATAGCACGGTGATATCTGACGATATTGACTTTTCATCACCACAGCACACTTTAATGTCTTTTCTATCAACTGGCAATACATATTTCCCCTTTATATTGCTATTTAGTATATGTTGTAGCCTTAGAAAGGTTACGTAACATTTCACGCATGAATTTCGTAAAACAAAACCTGTAAATCGCACTTGTTCGAGTCGCATTCTTCGGGGTTTCTCTCGCCACATGGCTGACTTATTAGGTACTACGGGAAAGCCCAGCATGTCCACTGTATGAATACGCTAGATAAATTCCCGCAACGCTTAACAGAGAGACATATCTATAGACAAAGGTCAGTGTTGCGGGATGCCGCTCATAGCGGTCCCTGATTGGCTTAAAGCTGCGTGCGCATGCGCGGTGCGCACTCGCTAGCCGTAAACAACGTGGAATCGATCGGTTCGCCGCTACGAAACATTGTGCAAAATACTCAGACTTTGTTGCGATAATCGCAATAAACATCTTGCAAGACATATCTTCGACAATGAACGTGACTTGGAAGGGTGTATAGAATACACCAAAAGGTGAAATGGAAGCAACACAGCTGAATTTGGAATGATAACGCACTCGATCATGTACTTGCGTGACCGCGAACTTCAAATGCGATTTTCTCAGTTTGAAGCTTTCTACCCTGGGCATGTTCAACGTCGAATAACTTTGGTTGTGCTTTGAGCTAGCTCTATGATTTTTGTACTTTTGGAAAGCTTAATAAATATTATTTCCAATGTTGTTTTGATATGTGACTAATTTCGTTAGAACAGGTCTCACACACACAAGCACGCACGCACGCACGCACGCACACACACACGCACGCACGCACGCACACACACACGCGCACGCACACACACGCACGCGCGCGCGCACACACACACTATATATATATATATATATAGTGCGTGTTCGTGTGTTCGTGTGTGTGTGTGTGTGTGTGTGTGTGTGTGTGTGTGTGTGTGTGTGTGTGTGTGTGTGTGTGTGTGTGTATATCAATATATATATATATATATATATATATATATATATATATATATATATATATATAATGCAAACAAACTCCACAATTCGCAAACCAACGCATACACTGCATACACAACATTATCATACTGGCTGGCTCAGCTGATAGCTCACGCAGTGTTTCACACGGTGAGAAAGATGACGAACTAACTGCTTCATAACAGGATCCATCACGTGGTCTGGTTGCCTAGCAAATTATATAAAAATGGTCAAAAACACATGGAATAATCAGACATTCCAATGAATGTTTTCTAAAAATTGTGTTTCTTTACGACAAAAACATTTCACAATTGTGAAAGTTACAACTGAATGCGTGATTGTTTTGATTTCTGAGATCTCGTGCAAAATTTATAATTTGGTTTTAATATATAACCGTTATCAACATTGTCCGCATGGCAGAGGCGAAACCAAACATTGATGTAGTCCAGCCACATTTGAACCAATTTGTCTTATAACTTCTCATCATTCACTATGTCATGTGTAGTCGCCATTTCTGAAATGCCGTTAACGCTGCGGATTTTCATTGACCAGTGTAGTTTTGCCGCTGAGCACATAGCTCACGTTCAGTGCACACGGTGAGACTTTCGCCACGTGAGGCGGAGAATATTAAACACGATATATATATTGTGCGCTTAACCGCACGACGTTGTTCGTTAACTTTCCTGCGATCAATATTATAAATAGTTGCGTGTATATTTGCCAAAAGTAAAATAGGAAGTGTATTTCTCTGTACCACTATCGATGTTTTCGATTTATCATGGCAACGTAGCACGTGCTTGGTAGTGTTACCACCTGCCATAGGTTGGATGTATTCTTAGACCGAGTTTCTAAATAAAGAACAGCGGTTCTCGAATGGCATTTCACAACGTGTGCGCCAAAGTGAACTATATAGCTATGTGCACGGAGTAACTAATACATCGACCCTACTTCCTTCATGTTGCGTTAATGAGGCCAGATCCCCGTAATGTCGATTCTGCTAATCCTTTACAAAATCAGGGTTGCTCGGGGTAATGGAATACCGTTACAATGGAAACCCATAGATAGTGTTTAGGGTCACGGGTGCAACGTCGCCCGTGTAAACACAAAAAGGCACAAAGGCGACGCACAAACGAAGAATCGGTCTTCTCATACACACTTTTCTTCTTCCATTAAAGACCACCGGTCAAGTAGCTGACCATTACTGTCATTTGTTTTCCGAGTCGTTCTCTAGAATGAGTGAAGTTACACATTTGCACACATTACAGGTTACACATTTACAACGCCAGCTAGCACACATTGAATGTATTTCCACTATACTCTTCCTGGAAATATTTCGCTAACGTTGTATAGAGCTCTTAACCCCCCCCCCCCCCCCGACTGATGCATTTTAACACCTATGTTGATCCTTAACGCTGATATTGAATACCTGAAAACTGTCAACACCACGATGCGTCAAGGGGACATTGTCATAGAAATAGTATATTCTGTAATATGACAAATGTGTGTTTTCAAAACAAAACAGTCATTTAATTTTACAACGGATTTCGTTGAATGATGAATTAACCTTAAAATCTCATTATCGCAATGAAATGGTCCCCAGGTTTATTTCAAGCTAACCGGGAGGATGCTACCAATCACTGGACTTTGTAGTTTTTACATGTTTTGAGTACATGGTTCACATGCTTTTCTATCCATTTGATATGGTGTAATCACGTAGACCTACTTGGTAACGCTCCAACATCAATGAACCAACCACCAGTTGAAAAGCAAGTCGATGGTCTATCCACGTTTTTTAATTTTAAAGGCAGTGTAACAAAGTTAATCGCTTAGCATGCACATGACATATACACCCTGAATTAGGAAGAACGTTTTCCAGCTATTATTGCGCAAGATAAAACAGTTATAAATCGATAATTGTGTGTTCATTTATTCAAACTCCTTCTCCTTGAAAAGAGGTGAAAACTAATTCCTTTACTCAGACATTGACAACACATCACAGGACAGACATAAGCCACATGGCCACACTTGTATTGTGTATGTGTGTGTATGTATATGCATGCATATTTATCTATCTATCTATCTATCTGTCTGTCTGTCTGTCTGTCTGTCGGTCGGTCGGTCGGTCGGTCGGTCGGTCGGTCGGTCGGTCGGTCGGTCGGTCGGTCGGTCGGTCGGTCGGTCGGTCGGTCGGTCGGTCTGTCTGTCTGTCTGTCTGTCTGTCTGTCTGTCTGTCTGTCTGTCTGTCTGTCTGTCTGTCTGTCTGTCTGTCTATATATGTATATATCATATATATATATATACGTTTGCCTATATGGACGGATGGATGGACGGACGGACGGATGTGTATGTGTTGATATATTATATATATATATATATATATATATATATATATATATATATATATATATATATATGGACGGACGGATGTGTATGTGTTGATGTATTATATATATATATATATATATATATATATATATATATATATATAATATATATGCAATGCAATGCAATGCAATGCAATGCAATGCAATGCAATGCAATGCAGTGCAATGCAATGCAATGCAATGCAATGCAATGCAATGCAATGCAATGCAATGCAATGCAATGCAATGCAATGCAATGCAATGCAATGCAATGCAATGCAATGCAATGCAATGCAATGCAATGCAATGCAATGCAATGCAATGCAATGCAATGCAATGCAATGCAATGCAATGCAATGCACGTTTATCCCGGAAAGTAATGTTTATAATCACTATAAGTTTTCATATGTTACACCTGATGTTTACAAGTTACGATGTGTTACAGTTGAATACAAACGTGTATGCTATTACGCTAACTGGCCCCAGTACAGACCTGGAGATGGAAAATTCCTTCCGGCAAACATTGACGCCAGCCTGTGCTCTCACATCAATTACGCTTTTGCAAAAATGCAGGGCAATAAACTTCAGCCTTACGAGTGGAATGATGAATCGACGGATTGGTCTAAGGGCATGTGCGTTACGATTGTCTGTATTGGTTTTTACAATGAACATAAAAGTAGGAACTGGACAGATATATGGTGACGTTTAGAATTAACACATGTAACACCAATAACACGTCCGCATGACATACTGTTCTGGAGATTATAATACATTACCTATGCTGCTATGATTGGCTAAAGGGGATTGCAAGTTACGATTATTCTTAGTGAATTATGTATTGATGTTGTTATCTAAAATGGGCATAGTGGCATCATTAGTTTGACATATGATCTCAAATTTCGCCATCGGACCATTCCCAGCTGCTGTCCCGGGATTGACATATCCATAATGTAAATTGAAAACTGACAAGAACAACAACATGTTATCTTGTCCTAAAAAGTGTCTGTCTATATGTAAAGTGATTTGTTACGGCATTAATTTTACGTGGCGGTATAAATTGATGTGGTCCAAGCTAGCATAAAGAGATAACTGGCCTACACCTATCAGCATCTAAAAACATTCCGGACTCTGATCTGGCGTCTCTGCAGTTACATAGATCACATCCATAATATGTGTAACACCTGACAACATTATTTCTATGTTTTAGGTACGAAAAAGTCAATATGTTGAAACAGAAACATCCAGGACTAAAGACGATGCTCTCTGTTGGTGGCTGGAACTTCGGGACAACGCAAATGACAGCCATGCTAAGGAAATACAGCAGTAGGAGGGAGTTCGTATCAACAAGCATCACGTTCCTTAGACAAAGGAACTTTGATGGACTCGACCTAGACTTTGAATACCCGGGATCTCGTGGCAGTCCCGCATCAGACAAGAAGAAATATACTAGTCTTGTGAAGGTTAGTTGGAGATTTACCGTGCACATACAGTACTCAGCTACTACAACGACAGTCAAAAACCTATTTATATATAGTGTTAAGTTTAAGCAATTAGTTCAACTACTAACGTTACGTCACTGTTCATGCATCACTCTTGCCCCGTTCTCAGGGTGATTTTAATAGTGTGGTTTCACAAACACACTCACATTCTGATACCAAAGTCTAATTTAGTCGCTGTTATACCATACTGGCACATTTTTATTGCCGTGTACATGGTAAACGTCGTGAATATTTTGGTGATACATGTCTTTGTAGGAACTGAAGACAGCTTTTAAAAATGAAGCGAGATCGACTGGAAAACCCCAACTTCTGCTAACGGCAGCTGTGGCCGCTGGCGAAAGCAACATTGAGGCTGCCTACGAAATCAGAGAAATATCGAAGTGAGTATTGTGTACTTGCCTGTGACAAATATCTCCGCATGGTGCAATGTTTATGTCTCCCTCATAACGGCATTTATGTTGTCTTTATTGCAATGTTAGTCGGTTTAATTTAACCATGATCTGTCCTCTAATAGTTGTACCGGGTATGTTACAATTGAACATAGCAGGGGTACTGTGAAGAAGTATGCACTCGCTCTACATTTAAAACGTAGGAACGGTTAATCGGTTTTTATTAAATGTGTTATGTAAATGTGCGTACGGGCTCCTGGAATGTATTAACAATTATTTGAGTCTAATACACTCGATACATGAAAACATCGTCCTACGCCTGACAGGTTAGTGTCATAAATGAATATTTACAAGTCTTTTTGTGTAGCAAGCAAAATGGTCATTTTGTCACCTAGAAAACGTCCCACTGCCATTATCTTCAATTAGTTACCAAGATGATCTCTGTGTCTCGGAAATTATGCCCGCTTTTTGTGAAAACCTTACCCACCCCCTAAATCATTGAAATTGTAATTATCGGTCTTCTAATGCGCTACAATCTTTATTGTACTGATAATGATCATGATCTAAATGTCGATTTAATGTTTCTTAATTTTGTTCAGTTTGATTGTGCACATTTAAGGTCAAGGTCAATGATAAAATCAAGGTCAATGCGTGTTATCCGGCGCATTGACGGGATTGGCGGTGGCGGGAAAATCAAACTAGGCTTGACAATATGGCATGTAGTATATCATTTTGAAGCTCTCTCTAGGTTTCGAATCTTGAACTTTAGTTCGTAATAAAATTACGCCTGCTGTGGGTGAAAACCCTAACGCGCCACCTAAATCACAGAAATAATTTTTATCGAATGTCCGGTCTTCTAATGCGCTACTATCTTTAGTGCATCGACACTAACGATGACCTTGACTTAATGTTTTTTTAATGTTGTTTAGTTTGATTGGGCACATTGCTATTCATGAATTATACTGAAAGTCAAGGTCACCGATACATGTCAAGGTCAATGGTTTCACCCTGCTCATGGACTGTGCGGGCGCGAAAATTAAACTGCTTGCCCTTATGGCATGTAATACCTCATTTTGAAGCACTGCATCTCTAGGTGTCGAATCTTGGACCTTGTTTCCTGATATAATTACGCAGGATACCCTTGATATAAAGACCCTGCAGGTAAAACGGCCCCCTCTAAATCTGGCAACTTATCGAACACGAAATTTGCTTTACACGGTATAAACGGATGGAGTCACTTAGTTGATACTGTTTCCGATCATATAGCCAAATACCAGGAGCTCAGAGAAGCAGAAAGGAATGGGGAACTGGGAGAAATTAGGCACTCCTGGATCAAATACATGGACTGCATCTGGCTCTTCGTTTAACTGAACAATGCATCGGAAAGATCGAACCAGATCGGTACAAGTTTGTGATAAGCAGAAAGCCAAAACCCGTTTTTCCGTGCAGATCAGCAGATTTATGCTCGATTTCTCACACACTACAGGTACTTTAAAAATACGTTGAGTAAACGCATCCTGGTTCAGATAAACTACTGAGTGCTAGGGTTATCAGTGTTGCCATATAGCGGATCCCATTCAAATACTTCAATACAGAATTAATATTATAAAAAGGTAAAGCGGGTCAGGTTCTGTTGTATGTTATGTTGGAATCGGCGGTACCGTCATTAATATTGAGCGAGCCAATTTAACATCTTGACTGCACACACCAAGGGAGAGTTAGTAGAGATTGTGTGGACTATTGTTGGTCGCACATGCAGCATTGCAGCGAGGCAGCACAGAGAAAACAAAAAGACCCCCGCGAACTCTCTTGGTCCAAGGATCAGGAGAAGTGAACGGTCAAAGCTTTCCAATGCTTTGCCAATCCAATTCAGCTCAAGCACTCTCAACCACTGAACTGCCTGTTTTCAGGAGCAACTATACCAGAAGATGTAAACCATGATTTCTTTAAAATGTAAAGCATATAAAGAAGAATTCATCCGACTTCTCATGAAAACAGTCACGTTTTTTGACCCCATCATAATAAACAAGTAAAAATGACAATCCTGTACAAGACCAAAAGTAAATTCATCTTTTAGGGCCTATGGCTGCAAGTAAGCATCACTCTGTCCTGATGATCTATCCCCTCACTTTGATGCCATATTCAATGGCAACATTTGTTAGGTTCTTTGCGAAAACGAATAAACCGCAAGGGGCGAAGTACCTGATCATGCATAGCTCCCTGGTCTTAACGATTACGCCCTAATACAAGAAGGTGTGTCCCCGACTATGAAAATGATATAACATCGAATCTTTGATACTCTTGCCTGCTGCAGCAGAAAACATCAATACATACAGCTATGTCGATCTTTTCCATTAATAATAATAATAATGACTTATTATGCGCCGCTATCCTCGAAGATCGAGCTCAGTGCCGAGATAAAACCAAGGGATTAAGCAATCTCGTAATCATAGAACAATGCGTGAGTCGTCAACGGATGGATGAAGGGGCTAGAAAACTAGGAAGGATAGGCAGCATTAAAGCGATAGGTTTTCATATGCCGGCGGAATGACACTGTATTTCCTTCTAATTTAAAACTGGCAGTAAGTGAATTCCACATAGTTGGTGCATCAACAGAGAAAGCTCAGGTTCCAGCTTTCGTTGTCACCCAAGGAATGTGAATAGGGTCATTACTGACTGATCGTAGCTGCGTTGATGTTCGTCAAAATCAGCTGAACGTGATGGCCGAAGGTGTGGTGAAAGGGTCGTCGTTGACGGGTTGAACATTCATCAACCTGCGTTTTGGAAAACCGTCTTCATAAATGACGAAAACAACATTTATACACATGTCTTCTATTCGAGCCCTGCATCTCTCCCTCTATGATTGAGATTGTTCGAAGGCCGATTATCTTCATCGAAGCTGGTTAAGCGTGCTTCAGCGGAGTGACTTCAGTGGAATATCTACCTGGAAGAAACTTATTATATAAGTATTATCATATACATCAAGTATACTCAAACCTGGATGCCTCAAATCAACGCCATCAGGTTAATTCAGAGCAAAGGATTGTGCCATATTTTAGAGAGAAGCTGATCCACATCAACGAATTGGCTTAGAACAACTCCTAAGAACACGCTGCAGTTATGTTTTGGCCCTACGTGTCTTCACTGCACTTCATCTTACAAAAGCAAGGGGAAAATGAAACCAAACAAATTACTGTACAAGAACTCAAAGTTCATGCAAACCTAGCTGCAGTGGGCTCCACGCGGAAGCTTGAGAATTAGATCACTCTGAGACATTTACACCTTGCAGAATAACACTCATCCAGCACATCACGAGAGAAATAGCAGGGCCCTTGTTCACTTCCCATGAATACCCTCCCCTCGTGGCCATGCTTATGGAAATGATGAATAACATACAGATGAAACCCGTAGTGTGAAAGGTTATGACGAAGACGAGGACGAGAACGAGGAGTACGATGACTATTAATAATCATCGCGGAGTTCAACATATTCATCTTCTACCCCTGTTATTGAAGCAACGTGGACATAGTCTGCCATTGAGTATCTACGTCTGAATTCAGATTGCTGCCTTGGTTTGTTCTCATCAAGTGTTTTCTTTAGAATTACAGTTGTATTTTTAGTCGTTTGATAGCAGATATGTCACTCTGTAGTTCTTGGTATCTTTGTTCTTTCCTTTCGTGTGGATTATCACCATCTTCCTATTTTACGCAAAAACCAGCATTATAAGGAGCACATTATGAATCCAATCACACATGATTGTATGAGAACACATCTAGAATTGACATCTGGAGATGCAGAGTTTCAAAATGAGATACTACGTGCTACATGGTCAAACATTATACGTTTGCTTTTTGTCAGGCCCATGCTGTCAATGCTCGGGGATAAAACACATTGACCATGCCTTTTTATCGTTGACGTTGACTTTCAATATAATTCAAATGCACACAATCAAACTGAACAACCCTGAAAAGCATTCAATCAAAATGAGATACTACGTGACACGTGGTCAATCATTATATGTTTGATTTTCGGGCCCTACTGGCAATGCTCGGGGGTTAAACACATTGACCTTGACTTTTATCGTGGACCTTGACTTTCAATATAATTCAAATGCGCACAATCAAACTTAACAGCATTGAAAAACAAAACAAAATACTTGAAATCATGATTATTATCACTAAAAAAGTAAGATAGTAGCGCATTAGAAGACCCAATATTCGATAGTTACAATTGCAGTGACTTAGGGGTCGCGTAATTATATGAGGAAACAAAGTTCAATATTAGACACGTAGAGATGCAGAGCTTCGAAATGATGTATGTCATGCCATATGGGCAAGCAGTTTAATTTTCGCGTCCATGAGCGGGGTGAAAACAGATTGATCTTGAAATGTATCGGTGACCTGGAATTTCAGTATAATTCATTTATAGTAATGTACACAATCAAACTTAACAACATTAAAACAACATTACGTCAAGATCATCGTTAGTGTCGATGCACTAAAGATAGTAGCGCATTAGAAGACCGGGCATTCGATAACAATAATTTCTATGATTTAGGGGGCGCGTTAGGGGTTTCACCCACGGCGGGCGTAATTATACGAAGAATCACCTGGAGATGTAGAGCTTCAAAATGATATGCTACATGCCACATTGTCAAGCCTAGTTAGATTTTCCCGCCCCCGTAGTCAATACGCGGGATAAACCGCAATGATATTGACTTTTATCATTGACCTTGACCTTCAGTAGAATTTAAATGCGCACGATCAAACTTACGAACATTGAGATACTTTAAACCAACATCTATGTCATGATTATTATCAGTACAATAAAGATTGTAGCGCATTAGAAGACCCAGCATGCGATAATTACAATTTCAATTATTTAAGGGGTGGGTTAGATTTTCACCCACAGCTGGCATAATTTCCGAGACACAGAGATCATATTGGTATCAAATCGAAGCTAAAGACAGTGGGAAATTGTCTAGGTGACAAAATGACCATTTTGCTATAAATAAAAAGATTTGTAGATATTCAATTATGACACTAACCTGTCAGGCGGCGAAATGTTGTTTCATTTTTAGGGGGCTTCAATGGTTCACACTGTGGAATTGAATTGGGGCAAACCCCTATATCAGGATGTCTCAGGATGTTTTCTGCCAAATGGTTTGTCTTTACAGCTATGTTTGGCCCCACAGTGACAAATTATTTGAATTTACTTCATTCCAAGCCCGAAAAGGGGGTTTCTGGCCCCCTGAGGCCCCGAGTTGGGAGTTGTCATTACGAACTTGCTATGGCCCAGTGTATCAGTTATCAGGAAATGCTACTGAAAAAAACTTAGCAGAAAACATCCTGAGAGCTGGACCTGGCTCCCGGCCTATTAATCTCCTCCACTAGTAGCATTCATCTTAGTAAGATTACGATGAATAATGTTTACTCTATATACCTATATAAAGGTGCATCTACTGTTACGTGATTAAATGTTTTATGCAAATACACATACTGGATAGATATTTTGACTTCATCAACTTGATGGCATACGACATGCACGGTAATTGGGAAAATACAACTGGCTTCAATGCACCACTCTTCAAACGAAACGGCGAATCTGAAAAAGAGAGAAAGCTCAATGTTGTAAGTCTCTCTCTCTCTCTCTCTCTCTCTCTCTCTCTCTCTCTCTCTCTCTCTCTCTCTCTCCCTCTCTCTCTCTCTCTCCCTCACTCTCTCTCTCTGCCTCTCCCTCCCTCCCTCCCTCTCTCTCTCTCTCTCTCTCTCTCTCTCTCTCTCTCTCACTTTCTATGGCTGTCTGTCTGCATGTCTCTCTCTCTCTCTCTCTCTCTCTCTATCTCTCTATCTCTCTGCCTGCCTGCCTGCCTGCCTGCCTGCCTGCCTGCCTGCCTGCCTGCCTGCCTGCCTGCCTGCCTGCCTGCCTGCCTGCCTGCCTGCCTGCCTGCCTGCCTGCCTGCCTGCCTGCCTGCCTGCCTGCCTGCCTGCCTGCCTGCCTGCCTGCCTGCCTGCCTGCCTCTCATGTTATTTCGTACATTTGATTTGGGTGATGTAATGAACATTCGTATCGCGCTGGAACAAAGCCGCACATGTTGCACAAGTGTATACCACGAGGCCATTTGTGTGTGATAAACCACAGTTTATTTCGAAGGTTGTCGCGGTGTTTGTGTCAAAATGGACTTCGAAATCGAAAGGCATTTGGCAGTTTTTTGATAAAGTTCATATCCCGACGATATCAAGTTAAATAACGATGTCAACCGCATTAGTAAAATAGACACCGCCCATGGATGGCATATTTATTATTATATTTTGGCACTGAAATATGAGGTAGTTGACTCGTTGGCCGCGTCTAATTCAACATATTCAAACCGTCATCTAGCTGTTAGTATGGCCGGTACGGCCATACTAACAGCCCGATCGGCCGCAGTAGCGTAGCCAGAGAGGAGGGCATGGCCCAAAACTTGACCTTCTCTTGTTGTTTCTCTGTTAGTGCCACCGTCTCTAGCTCTTTCATGTATGCCGGGGTAACACACCAGCTGAGCACATTTCCTTTACGTGTTCGTGATTTGCGGCTATCTCCCATCACCCCTTCGACTTTCTTCCAAGCGTTTGCCCCGGCTGTAATCTTCATTGTAACCAAAGCATTTGATCTATTGGATTTTGCACTGGGAAAATGCCACTTCCTATCGTGAATTTATAAATTGTTATACGCGATGTTACATGTTGTGAAGTTACTGGTTGAACACCAATGCCACATCGTCTACGGTAGAGATGTTTAATTGTTGTTTCATCAGAGTAAGTGACTACATGTACATATTGGTTTTTGGCATGCTCTTTGTCAGTAGGTTTCGGAATTTAGAGTGAGGAATGTGATGGTCAGCTATAGGCTGATGTTATGTAGGGGTTTTTGGTCGTTGTTTCTTTAATAGCGTGTCGTTTCTTTCTTGCTTTCTAACTTTAACGATTTCTGTGAATACAATACAATACAATGCAATACAATACAATACAATACAATACAATACAATACAATACAATACAATACAATACAATACAATACAATACAATACAATACAATACAATACAATACAATACAATAAAACGTTATTGTCCCGAACAGGGAAATTCGTGTTGCAGCGTTCGTCATCATAAAATATAAAATACAGAGTAGAGAAATAAAAATACAAATAAAATCATTATTAAAACAGTATGTGAACATTAATCATAATAAAATACAAAACAAATCTATAATATAATTTTAAAATTAAAGTTATAATTGTAATTGTGTAATAAAAAATTAATAAAAATAAAATACAACATACACAATTACACACATAACGTCAGAGGTGGATTATCGTTTAGAATTTAAAAGTCGTACTGACATTGGCATGAATGAATCTCGCTTTCTATTTGTTTTGGATATTATAGTTCTGAACCTTCTGGACGAGGGCAGAAGGACGTACTCGTTATATAGGATGTGTGTGCTGTCATTAATTATTTTATTAGCTTTACGGAGTATCTGTTTTTCGTACAAAGCAGTGACAGAGGTTTGTTTGAGGCCGGTTATTTTGCTACTAATATTTACAACGCGCTGCAATTTATTCTAGTCTTTCTGGCTAACGTTCCCAAACCAACATATAAAAGAAAATGTCAAAACACTCTGGATACAAGATTTGTATAACATGGATAAAACGGTGTTATCAATATTAAAAGATCGAAGTTTTCTGAGGCAGTAAAGACGCTGCTGGCATTTCTTGTACGTGACACTGCAGTATTAGAGGTATTTATACAGAGGTATTTATACTCGTCAGCTACCTCTACCTTGTTATCGTGGATGACAGTATCAGATTGGGATGGAGGGTGTTTCCTAAAATCAATGCACATGTCTTTGGTTTTTGTTGCGTTCAGACACAAATACGATCTATCACACCATGCAACAAAGTCGTTTAAAACAGGACCATGGCCAATTTCATCGTTAGAATGGCTTTGCTGAACTGCCAGCTACGTTGGTCGGTGAAATTGGTCGTCATGTTGGTATTCATTTTAAGCCAGTTGGGTCGGAATTATATATATATATATATATATATATATATATATATATATATATATATATATATATATATATATATATATATATATATATATATATATATATATATATATATAAATTATATACCTACACTGTATATATACACACTGTATATATATATATATATATATATATATGTAATATATATACAGTGTATATATATATATATACACTGTATATATATATATATATATATATATATATATATATATATATGTAATATATATACAGTATATATATATATATATATATATATATATATATATATATATATATATATATAAATTGGTTGTCTGGTGGCCCCCCAATGCAAAGTCCTGGCTACGCCACTGACCGACCGACCGACCGTTCCGTTAAATGAAACACACTTTCTAATGTACTGTCTTTCCTAATGTAAATACAGACAACGTGTCATATTCTCATGCTTAATTGGATCATTCTTGGACATGCAAGTACTGCAGTGCCCAGTATTTCTGACCGAGACCGACTGATACTGCTACCCATAATATCGCTCGTATTATGTTGGTCTTTCGCATGACTTAATGTATGTCTCCCCTTTAAAACAAAAATTGACAAAGAAACTATTCATAATATTATATAATGATTTTCCGATTTAATCTTACCTCAAATACGTCACGAAATTCGGAAATTGGTACAGAATCCACGCCCGTTTTACCACTGTTGGAACTGTCAGTGACCGTAAGTTCCAGTTTCTATGCTTCCCTGTCAAGCCGCTGCGGAATTCAAATATGTTCCAGCCATTCGGAGTCGGCGATTTCTTTGTTTTAAATCTATCATGGAAGCGAACATTTAGTTCGTAATAATGTTTATGATCGGTAGATGTTAACAATTTTATGAGTAATGTTTTCCACGCGCGCTGCTGTGGCTGACCAAAACAAAATTAGTTAATCTGAAGCCAACAATAATAACTGGATAATATTTTTAAATTGACGGATTAGGACAACATTAAGATACGTGGAAACACCAAGTTCCCTAGGTTATTTATGATAGATGTTTTGATTGGTTTGTACAACCCAATGAAGTTGATGTGTATTATATTATATTTGATGACATTTGATCTCAATACTAGCAGTACTTAGCCAATTAAATCGAACCACCAAGTCTTGGGTCGTTCTCTCGGGCATTGCCACAGTGCTGTTTTTGGGGTATCAACTGGCTGGCTTGGTGCAGGTCGTGCACCGGAGGTGGTCATATCAGCATAATCTCGGCGTTGGTATATTTCCTGTGTGTGTGCGCGCGCGAGCGTGCGTAATGTGCGTGTATATGTATATATATATATTGTATATATATATATATTGGGTGTAATATATATATATATATATATATATATATATATATATATATATATATATATTGTCTATATATATATATATATATATATATATATATATATATATATATAAATTATCACTTACAGGCCTGGGCTGCAACATACTGGATCAAGAAGGGATGCCCTAGAAGGAAACTGGTGATTGGCATGGCCACTTATGGGCGGTCGTTCAGACTGAAGTATCCAGCAATCAATGGTGTTGGTGCACTTAAGGCCGGAGAGCCACGTGCCGGCCAATATACTAGAGAGGGAGGTTTCTTCGCTTATTATGAGGTACATCCGTTAATATTACTACATATAAATGATCAGCTGCTAAATTTGATTTCCAACGGTTTAGGCTCAATGGACGTTATCTCACTGTTATTATTATCATTATCTTTAGTATTAGTAGTAGTAGCAGCAACAGTAGCAGTAGCAGTAGCAGTAGCAGTAGCAGTAGCAGTAGCAGTAGCAGTAGCAGTAGCAGTAGCAGCAGTCGCAGTCGTAGAAAGGTCGAGAAAATAGTAATGAAAATATGATATGATTTGACTATATTTGGTATTTTGCTATCACCCAGATATACACGTATTAACTACTTAACTTAAGTGTGTGAGTGAGCGTGTGTGTTGTGGGGTGTTGTGTGGTGTGCGTGCGTGCGTATGTGCGTTTATCAGTGTGCGAATATATCGCATTGTTGGTGTTACAGATTTGCAAAGACTTCATCGATGGAAATCAGCATAATGTGATATGGCATAATAATCACCAAGTACCATACGCCTACAAGGGAGACATGTGGGTTGGCTTCGACGATGAATACAGCTTACAGCGCAAGGTCAGTTTCAAGCAGGTGCTACTTATCACGATTACAATACGCTTGTATGATTGTTGAAAAATACTCAGATTTGTTCTAATATTTGTATTGTTACAATTATGTGGACGAGTTGTAATAATAGTTATAGTAATGTATCAGATCCTTGCTGTTTGTTCATTTTCATTGTTCGCCTTCTGTAATTACATGTCATGTTTATAACACACAGTGAGTATAATACTATAGTTATTGAACCATTTAGCTATCAGTATACATTCAAGCTGACTATACGCTAGGCTTTTATGTGTACTTGGATGCTTATAATTTATCATATTAGTGTATGTCTTTCAAGCTACAATCAGCCGAGCGCATATCACGACTGAGCGCCAGGCAATCCAGTTTTAAATTAACGATCTCGATTGCCATATTACCATTACATGGTAGTTTGTGTCATATGTACCTATCGTAAACAGAGCCAAGCCCGGTTGTAATTAATTAGGGACTATTAGTGGCACACCTCCGAGCGGGAAGGGCGCAGGCACGCAAATTAGATATTTAGTGTAATAACACTTAATTTATTATTTAAACACACGCACGCACGCACGCACGCAAGTAGTATAGTATGTGGTTATCATGGTATGCTGTTGTGGAGCGGTGGAATTCCACCGGTCAAGTGTCGCCCTCTGGCGGATATGTTGTATACTAGTGGGGTCACCTGGTGGACACGTCACGAACTAGTATTGTCACAATTCGTCTTATTTTGTAAGTGGTGCCGTGTATTAGTGTCGACACACATGTGCCTACCAAAGTGTTCAGCTTGGACATACGCATGCTTTGGTTCATAAGAGATAAGTCTTTTGCACCTACGTTTAACAGACTGGCCATACACTGGTCGAATAAGGTCAACCATATAGAACGACCCGTGGCTGACTCAACGAAGCATACTCTGACGAGGAAGCAAGTGTTGCCGTTCACGCATGCATGTTTTTCGCACCGAAGATTGCCGTGGTCGTCGAGGTAGAAGGAAACATCAGTGCGTACCTTGTCGATAACGAGCCCGCCGACGACCACGGCTGTGTTGCCGTCTACCGCCTACTGCTCCAAGGTATGGAGGTCGACGTGGACAATCTCTCGATCCGCCGCTGCACCGTATAGAGATGGGACCCGCTCGATCGGATGACTGGTTACCTCGTCGCTCTGGTTACTTACGTTTTGCACGCCCTTGACGGGGTGATAGAAGCAGCGGGGGTCTCGGCGTTTCAGCATAGCGTAAGCAGCCATAACAATGTCGGAGAACGAATGAAAACCTCGTAAAAACTGCCGTGTTATATACGTTTACATGTGAAACCTTTGGTCAAGTGTTACAACCAATGACAACTCGACAACTATGCACGGTGACACGACGATACATAGTTACAAGAATGCTATTTCTGGTATAAGCGCACCGTTTTATTGCAACATTGTATCGAGTTGGATGAAAACAACAGTGGAGTCACAGAGTACAATATTAAGTAACGTGATCGATTAGCCGAATACGTATCCGTCAGATGACTCCACTTGTTCTTTCACCTAGTTTGGAATTCGTCATCTATCCGCGAGGGGGCGCTACATGACCCCTAACGCCATTTTAACGTAATTTAAGAAAATAAGACACGAATTCGGACAGTATTAGTTCGTGAATTGTCAGTAATGGGGCGACACTAATACACGGCACCACTTAAAAAATAAGACGCACGAATTTTGACGGTACTAGTTCGTGACTTGTCCACCAGGCGGCGCCACTAGTAAACGCCATGTCCGCCAGAGGGCGCCATTAGTACACGACCTATCCGCCAGAGGGTGCCACTTGACCGGTGGGATTCCACCGGTGGAATTCCACTGCTCCGCTCCAGCATACGATGATAATCACATACTATACTACTCACGCATTTGATTGTATTTATTAAGTTGTGTTCTATAACGTTTGTTTTATGCAATATATAATTGTTCTAAAGTGAATTAAATATGGGCAGATTGCAAGCAAAATATGTATAATACATCAATACAGTTTAAAGCGCCTTGGTGAGTTTTGAAAATTAGATAAGAACATACCTTTACCATTTACATTATATGAAACAATAGGTGCAGTGGATGATGAAACAGAAATTGGGTGGTTGGATGGTCTGGGATTTAGCCTCAGATGACTTTACCGGAAAGTTCTGTCATGCCGGCAGATACCCGCTAATCCGTCGACTAAACAAGGCTCTGGCAGGCGAAGTCATCCAGAAGCCGTAAGATTACAAAAACCTTGACTTTAGTAAACAAAATCCGTCTGCATAATTCACGTGTATTATACAATATACTTATTACAGCAAGTGTAAGTGTCCTTTTGTTACAATATGATTAATGGGTCGACTTTGTCACACAATAAAGTTGATGATTTCAGCAATAAATTGGTTTTGATACCGAGAATCAGAGAAAAGTTCAATAACGATATTATTAGGTTAGCAACAGATTGCGATATACTGGCGCGGCGCTGAGCAAGAGCCAGGTCAAAGGTTGCCGGCCAAGGGTCAATGTCAATTGGTGTCAATATGTGAATATATATGTTGAAATATAAAATTATAATATTTACATAAGAATTCAAATTAGGTAACTTATATTGCGCATAAATGTATTACTTTGTTGGTGTTATATTGTCATATGTTACATGTTCATAGCAACACGATGGTTAGTATGACAATGATTACGGAGTGTACTTTAATATTTACGTACATATTATGGGTGACGATTTCATCGAAAATATGGCTTTCGCTCTGCAATAGTAAAATACGACTAGGTGCATGGCGCTTTGCAAAAGATCAATATGTCAAAGTATGACACGACAGTACACATTCGATATTCCTTATCCCGTATATAAAGCATTGAAATAATTAAGTATTAGTAGATATAAGCAAGTGAAGTAGTGAACTATTAATAAAACCCAATAAAATCCTAAAACACTGAAATGACAAGACGTTACGATGCAGAAACGTCAAAATGCAAAGAATTTACTACACAGACTTAGTAAAATACGAAAGTGTCAACTCTCTAACGCGAAGCAAATACGAAAAATCATGTGCTAACAGGTTTACAAGTACAAGCTACAACGCTAACTTATTTTGAAATATGAAAACACCAACTCTCTAACGCAATAAAACGGTGAAATGGTACGGAATTGCCACACTGAATTAGTAAAATACGAAAATGTGACAAGGCTGTAAGATGGTACTACATTAAGGTGATAAACTAAAAAAGCTACAGAGGTTTTTTCGAAGTGGAATGCTAACAAGTTACACAGTTACCAGGATTATGTGTTAAATATTTACAGGTTACAACGCTAACATGTTATTATATTACCCTGATGACGTAATACAATTTGAAAATGCGACAAACCTAGCGCCGAAATGCTAGAATGTTGTGTAATACAGGACTAAATTACTGAAATGACGCGAAAGTACTATGTCATAACTAGTAGAACACAGACTCTGGTAGATGTATGCATGAGTTTGTGATTTTAAATGTATGGGGAAAGTCAGCTTCAGGAATAATGGTTGATGCTGGATGGTGGTGGCTGCTGCTGGCTACCACAGGATGCTTCTGGATGTTGCTCGCTGCGGCCGTGCGTATTTTAGAATAATGTGGGTGATAATGAATTAGTTTAATAATTATATGGCCGCTAAGTATTGTAACAATAAACGTTGGCGAGAGAATGAATACCTTACGTGAAAGAAGAACTAAACGATGGCTGTCGCTATGCATTTTTGACACGAATGTCGGTGATAATTGATGATAGTGATACCGAGGAAGTGGCTAAGCTTACATAAAAGTAGCAGCCAGATTAGCTTACGAGGAAGAAGGTATAGTGTCTACTTCACTAGTTATTTAACAGTTAGTTGCATATTACGTATTAATCACGTGATCATAAGAATAAAATAGATGGGTACGGACTGAGAAAGATGACATTTTCACATTTCTATGCGACAAACACATTTTACTTGGTTGGATACCAACCCACTGGCACGTTGGAATACGCGTAGACAGTTGCAGACTTGTCCAGATACGTTTGCGGATTACATTACTACGCGTGAGTTATGAATTTCCGCCCTCTTACCCGACTTGGGGACCCGTTTTTAAAAAACTGGTATTGTATTCATGCCTACTATTATGAAGTAACTGCCATTTTTAGCGAATTATCTAAATTTTAGATTACATTGTTACACGCTTATTGTGAATTACTGCTCTTTTTACCGACATATAAACCTATTTTATTAAATAGGTATTATATTCATGCGACAGTGCCATAAGTAGATATGAATTGGAGATTTGGTGAGTGCTTGGCCCCCGACCTTTGACCTTGATACACGCCGCGACAGCATCTGTCTAACATACTAGTAACGATAGATTAATATCAAAGAAATGTCCATTTGAATGCTACACTGGGGGTGTATTATGGGGCTAAAACATTAACGTTTTTAAAATTACATGTAATAGCTAAATGTGTAACTAATGAATACAGATTGTTGCGAATGTCAAGGAAAATAAAACAATCCAAATATGATTGCCATATTATATTTATATTTGTAGTGATATAATTGTTAGACTTCAAACATTTGGTAGCCATTTTGTTTGTTACCATTGACCCGTATGGTCGGCGTAAAGGTCGATATATGTTTTACTTATTAAGACATTATTTGCATTAAAACATCTATCTAGATGCAATATCTTCGCTTAAATAAAATTGTGCAGGCATAATATATGGGATCAAATAATAATACTTACTCTACGAAAGCAAATTTATTTTAAGAAACAGAACAAAATATACCTAGCATATTAATTAGTATTAATATTGGCTCATGTAACAGAACTGAACTGTCAAGAAGAGGGCCTAAATGTCGAGTCCGTTTAAACAAATGTCTTATGGCGCTAAGCTGAAGTACCCCAACAATACCTTGTGTATTCCTATAATTTATATGAAATGTGTTGCCTTTAAATGTTTATGCCTTTTGGTACCTTCTCAAAATCGTTTTCATTATTACGCCTGTATGGTTATATTGTATATGGGCATTTAAATTCTTGCAAATTTAGCGACAATAATAGAGTAAATGAATCTGTACATTGTCGTGTGAGATTGTGTGTACTATATTTAGACAAAGGCTTTTACATAGCAAGGAACATACATTTAATTGACAAGCACGTTACATAAATGATGCATGTATGCAAGCGGTGTAGACGGTAATATGATCTAGTTGTACGTATTTAGTATGACGAATGCGGCTGCATGCACAACACCAACATATATGCCTAATCGCTACCGATTGTATTTGTACATATTGATCATGGTAATGAATTATCTGTATACGTTTCGTTATGCAGACGTTATGGGGTGAGGCCTGTTCGGAAGCCAGCACCGATCGGTTGGTATCATAGCAATTGTTGTCAACCACGTCCAATCATATTGCATATGTAGACAGTACTGTGTAAAGCTTTTATTCATTATATTACAATTAAATGTTACGTGGGTTTTTAAGATGCAAATATCTTTACATTTCTAAAATGCTGAAATGTGTTAAGGCATCGTAAAGCAGCTAGATAGGACATTTTTTATGTATAATTAATATAAATGTTTATGCCCAGGCGGTAGCTTTTACTGAGTAAAACATATGGAGATTTATTTCTGCCAGACCCCAGTTTCCATGGCAATAAAGTAAATGGCCGCCAAATGATAACATTTGTAGGATATTTAGAATAGAAAAAAATGTTGGAAGTAAAGCTGACATGCTCATATTGTTTGGATTGCTGTGTTCTTCTTGATATTCTCTACAATCTGTATAAGAAACATTTCAACTTAATATTTACATTTTACTTAGAATGATAATTTTGTTTCCCTTCAAAATGCGAAATTGGTGAATACATTTTTATCAATTGATACAAAGAGAAAACATAAAACCAATGTTTATATACAGATTGTACAGCATATCAAGGAGAACACAGCAATCCCGACTAGAGTAGTGTATCTTGTTTACTTCCAGAGTGGTGTCGATTTATGTTGGCGAAAATATGGTTATAACGTAATATAATAATGATTGTAAACAGGCAAAACAACATAAACACTGTTTGCTTATCACCCAAAACTTGCATGCATAACAAGCAATGTTGGAAATGAATTTCTAAAATGATAAAATATGTTTAGGCATCGTGAGGCAGCTAGATAGGATATTTTTAAATGCATAATTAATATACCGTTTAATGCCCGGCCTGTGACACCCACACAATTTACACAATTTAGAATTTCATAAATGTAATGGTAATTTGCATCATTACTGTTTTGTGTGTAATTGATTTCAAACAAAATGTACACATATTTGTTGGGAGATAAACAAAATATTTTAATGTAATATTTTAGGTATTTACAATCGTTATTATTAATCTTATTACAGTGTAAACTTAGACCGCTAGTTACATATAATCGTGTCTTTGCCCAGAAAAATCCATACTATACTGGAAGTAAAGGTGATATGAGCTGTTCTCCTGTAGGTAATAGTAATCCGTAGTATTAATTATATAAAATGATACATTTATATTAAGAAACATTCACTATATAGAATAAATACTAACATATTGAAATGTGTTAAATATATTGTGGAGAAAATGAAAAAAATAATAATCCAATCCACAAGGTCATGTCCGGCTTGCTTTCAGAGTGTGGAGCTTTTCTAGATGTGCTACCAAATTCTATCAGTCGACAGTCATTTTATGTATTGCCATGAAAACGAGAGTTTGAAATAAACACGTTCCCATACTCATTTACAGCTTTTCTAGTATATGCGAAATAATATTACCACTGCTGCTTTTTAATAATATTACGTCGCTGACGCATTGGAATACAAATTCTTCAAATCTAGGGTCACTCATTCAGAGAATACAGCAATAATCATAGATAGTTGTATTTAAATGATGAGTCATGGGTTGTTGCTATATTACGGCGACATAACTGCAAATATACACTGATTCCTTGTTAGAATGTATTTTCCTCCCCGAATTAGGTTCTATATTTCAGTAAAAAGTGACATTATATAATTACTTGTAGAGGTAAACGTGTGTTCAAGTTCGCCATGTCGAAACGGAGGAAGTTGCATAGACAGAGGCAGGTCGTACACCTGTATATGCCCACTAGGTAGGTTGTTGTGTCATTGTACATTGCATGGAGTTATAATTACACAAACAAGTGGCGCAGAAACACGTAAAAAACCAAAACAAGTGCTTCATAATTTTCGTGCGTGTAATCATCATAATACATATACCGAAATTAATTATGTTTTTAGGAGATAACTGGAACGCTGATCATGACTACTTTATATATAATTTATTTTTTATATTGTTCGTAAATCAACACGCACACGCACACGCACACGCACACGCACACGCACACGCACACACACACACACACACACACGCAAGCAACAGTGACACATTCAGAAAGATACACATGCGCGCACTCGTACTCGATAATATTGCTATGTATGTACTAAAATGAAACACTACAATTGATAAATACTAATTGTTAACCAGTTTGAATAGCATCTCTTCACTGTTTCCTTATATATATATATATATATATATATATATATATATATATATATATATATATATATATATATATATATATATATATATATATGAGTACTTAGTACAATGGATACCACAATTGTGTGAGTCCCAGCTGTCACTGCCAAATAAAATGTTGATCCATACTATGGCAATATCAATCTTTCCAAACACCGTTATGTTTCATAGGGTATGATGTTAATCTTAACGGTGTTTGCGCTTCGTATTACACGCTTTTAATATGATCACAATTAATTTACATACAGTATTAATTGCAGGGCGAATATTAATTAATCATTTAATTATGTACTTACTTCATCCTCTTCGTGTGGGACCACACATAAGGCCGCAACCAAAGAACGCCAATGTTTTCTCTCCACTGCCTACTTCGAGACTTGGCCCATCTCCATCAGTGTGTTTTTATCTCCAATCAATTAGTAATAGCAAAGATTTTAAACAAAATTACTGTTACTCTTAATTTGTAATCTATCTTGTAACTCTTATTACAATTACTGTTTTAGTTTGAAAAGGGCATAGCGCCTTACATGTCACATGACTTCTGCTATGTCCCTTCAACAGCAGCAGCCACTCAACAATCATGAAAGTTTATTGTATTACCTTTCCCAAAATGTAGTGCATTATCTTTCCCATGATATGTTGTAATATTATTGTATTGTTGTTGTTGAATACATTTTCATGTATTCATTCATTCGTCTTTCCTGTTTTTGCTAGTACGAAGTATTTCTATTTTAGAAACCTATGGACTTAAGTGTGAAAGAAGGATAACACGACCCGCGCATCAGCCACCAGGTGAGACAGTCAACTAGTGTGTTAGTCGTGTCACGATAAAGGTAATCACTACAACATATTTAAGACACCGTTCGATGTAATGGGCTAAACATATTGTTGTTACTATATGTGGCGCAGCACCTTTAGCCAGGGAACCTACTTCAAGGCCATATTTGCCCCCAAATAGAAATGCGATATAGCCATGCCATGGTTTTTTCTCCAAAATGCGGAAAAGCTCATTAGCTGCCTGATAAGCACACTTACGTCCCAGGGCACGTGGGCGCTATTCGGGGCGCTATTCGGAAAGAGTCCAAACAATGACAAATACTCAAATGTATACCAATATATATCGTACGTTATACAATTTTGTGAAACGTTTGATATAACAAAACTGAATATAAATTTAAATATACCTGCATTGCTTAATCTTTTTGTTTTACATCGGTTAATGAAAGCATATACGAAATAACATAACCACTGCTTCTTTGTGATAATGTTACTTCGCTCATTTGAATAAATAATCATCAAACTTGAGTTAACTCTGCAAATATACACTGATTCCTTGTTACAATGTATTTTCCTCCCCGAATTCGGTTCTATATTTCAGTAAAAACTGACAATATATAATTACTTGTAGAGGTAAAGGTGTGTTCAAGTTCGCCATGTCGAAACGGAGGAAGTTGCATAGACGGAGGCACGTGGTACAACTGTATATGCCCACCACGTAGGTAGTTGTGTCATTGCACATTGCATGGAGTTATAATTACACGAAAAAGTGGCGTAGTAGCACGCAAAATCGGAAGATATGCTCTCTAGAGATCTTTGTAACGAAGAAAGTGAACTCACATGATCATATAAACCAAAACAAATGCTTCATAATTTTCGTGCGTGTAATCATGGTAATACATATACCGAAATTAATTATGTATTTAGGAGGTAATTGGAACGCCAATCATGACTAATTTATATACAATTTGTTTTTATTGTTCGTAAATCAACACACACACACACACACACACACACACACACACACACACACACACACACACACACACACACACACACACACACACACACACACACACACACACACACACACACACGCAAACAACAGTGACACATTAAGAAAGATACCCACGCGCGCACTCGTACTCGATAATATTGCCATGTATGTACTAAAATGAAACACTACAATTGATAAAATACTAATTGTTAACCAGTTTGAAAAGCATCTCTTCACTGTTTCTTTTATATATGAGTACTTAGTACAATGGATACCACAATTGTGTGAGTCCCAACTGCCACTGTCAACTAAAATGTTAAGACATACTATGACAATACCAATCTTTACAAACACCGTTAAGCTTCATAGGCTATGATGTTAAATCTTAACGGTGATTGCGCATCGTATTATACGCTTTTAGTATGATCACAATTAATTTACACACAGTATTAATTGCAGCGCGAATATTATTTAATCGTTTAATTATGTACTTACTTAATCCTCTTCGTGTGTGATCACACATAAGGCCGCAACCAAAGAGCGCCAATGTTTTCTGTCCACTGCCTACTTCGAGACCTGGCCCAATTCCATGTGTTTTTATTTCCAATCACTTAGCAATAGCAAAGATTTTAAAACAAAATTACCGTTACTTTTACTTTGTAATCTATATCGTAACTCTTATTACAATGACTATGTGTTTTAGTATGAAAAGGACATAGCGCCTTACATGTCACATGACTTTTGCTATGTCCCTTCAACAGCAGCAGCCACTCAACAATCATGACAGTTTATTGTATTACCTTTCCCAAAATGTAGTGCATTATCTTTCCCATGATATGTTGTAATATTATTGGATTGTTGTTGTTGAATACATTTTCATTTATTCATTCATTCATTCATCTTTCCTGTTTTTGCTAGTACGAAGTATTTCTATTTTAGAAACCTATGGACTTAAGTGTGAAAGAAGGATAACACGACCCGCGCATCAGCCACCAGGTGAGACAGTCAACTAGTGTGTTAGTCGTGTCACGATAAAGGTAATCACTACAACATATTTAAGACACCGTTCGATGTAATGGGCTAAACATATTGTTGTTACTATATGTGGCGCAGCACCTTTAGCCAGGGAACCTACTTCAAGGCCATATTTGCCCCCAAATAGAAATGCGATATAGCCATGCCGTGTTTTTTTCTTCCAATTGCGGAAAAGCTCATTAGCTGCCTGATAAGCACACTTACGTCCTAGGGCACGTGGGCGCTATTCGGAAAGAGTCCAAACAATGACAAACACTCAAATGTATACCAATATATATCGTACGTTATAAAATTTTGTGAAACGTTTGATATAACACAACTGAATATAACTTTAAGTATACCTGCATTGCCTAATCTTTTTGTTTTACATCGGTTAATGAAAGCACATACGAAATAACATAACCACTGCCTCTTTGTGATAATGTTACGTCGCTCATTTGAATAAATAATCATCAAACTTGTGTTAACTTATTCAGAGTATACAGCTATAATCGGGGATAGTTGTATGTAAATAATATGTTATCGGTTGTTGCAATATCACGGCGAAATAACTTGCAAATAAAGACTGATTCCTTGTTATAATGTATTTTCCTCCCCGAATTCGGTTCTATATTTCAGTAAAAACTGACATTATATAATTACTTGTAGAGGTAAAGGTGTGTTCAAGTTCGCCATGTCGAAACGGAGGAAGTTGCATAGACAGAGGCAGGTGGTACACCTGTATGTGCCCACCAGGTAGGTAGTTGTGTCATTGCACATTGCATGGAGTTATAATTACACGAAAAAGTGGCGTAGTAGCACGCAAAATCGGAAGATATGCTCTCTAGAGATCTTTGTAACGAAGAAAGTGAACTCACATGATCATATAAACCAAAACAAATGCTTCATAATTTTCGTGCATGTAATCATGGTAATACATATACCGAAATTAATTATGTATTGAGGAGGTAATTGGAACGCCAATCATGACTAATTTATATACAATTTGTTTTTATTGTTCGTAAATCAACACACACACAGACACGCCAGCAACAGTGACACATTAATTAAGAAAGATACACACGCGCGCACTCGTACTCGATAATATAGCCATGTATGTACTAAAATGAAACACTACAATTGATAAAATACTAATTGTTAACCAGTTTGAAAAGCCTCTCTTCACTGTTTCCTTTTATATATGAGTACTTAGTACAATGGATACCACAATTGTGTGAGTCCCAACTGCCACTGTCAACTAAAATGTTAAGACATACTATGACAATACCAATCTTTCCAAACACCGTTAAGCTTCATAGGCTATGATGTTAAATCTTAACGGTGATTGCGCATCGTATTTTAGTACGATCACAATTAATTTAGACACAGTATTAATTGCAGCGCGAATATTATTTAATCGTTTAATTATGTACTTACTTAATCCTCTTCGTGTGTGACCACCCATAAGGCCGCAACCAAAGAACGCAAATGTTTTCTGTCCACTGCCTACTTCGAGACCAGGCCCAATTCCATGTGTTTTTATTTCCAATCACTTAGCAATAGCAAAGATTTTAAAACAAAATTACCGTTATTTTTACTTTGTAATCTATATCGTAACTCTTATTACAATGACTATGTATTTTAGTATGAAAAGGACATAGCGCCTTAATAGTCACATGACTTCTGCTATGTCCCTTCAACAGCAGCTTACCAATCATGAACGTTTATTGTATTATCTTTCCCATAATGTATTGCATTATCTTTCCCATGATATGTTGTAATATTGTTGATTGGATTGTTGTTGTTTAATACATTTTCATGTATTCATTCATTCATCTTTCCTGTTTTTGCTAGTACGAAGTATTTGTATTTTAGAAACCTATGGACTTAAGTGTGAAAGAAGGATAACACGACCCGCGCATCAGCCACCAGGTGAGACAGTCAACTAGTGTGTTAATCGTGTCACGATGAAGGTAATCACTACAACATATTTAAGACACCGTTCGATGTAATGGGCTAAACATATTGTTGTTACTATATGTGGCGCAGCACATTTAGCCAGGGAACCTACTTCAAGGCCATATGTGCCCCCAAATAGAAATGTGATATAGCCATGCCATGTTTTTTTCTCCAAAATGCGGAAAAGCTCATTAGCTGCCTGATCAGCACACTTAGTCCCAGGGCACGTGGGCGCTATTCGGGGCGCTATTCGGAAAGAGTCCAAACAATGACAAATACTCAAATGTATACCAATATATATCGTACGTTATACAATTTTGTGAAACGTTTGATATAACACAACTGAATATAAATTTAAATATACCTGCATTGCTTAATCTTTTTGTTTTACATCGGTTAATGAAAGCATATACGAAATAACATAACCACTGCTTCTTTGTGATAATGTTACGTCGCTCATTTGAATAAATAATCATCAAACTTGAGTTAACTCTGCAAATATACACTGATTCCTTGTTACAATGTATTTTCCTCCCCGAATTCGGTTCTATATTTCAGTAAAAACTGACAATATATAATTACTTGTAGAGGTAAAGGTGTGTTCAAGTTCGCCATGTCGAAACGGAGGAAGTTGCATAGACGGAGGCACGTGGTACACCTGTATATGCCCACCAGGTAGGTAGTTGTGTCATTGCACATTGCATGGAGTTATAATTACACGAAAAAGTGGCGTAGTAGCACGCAACATCGGAAGATATGCTCTCTAGAGATCTTTGTAACGAAGAAAGTGAACTCACATGATCATATAAACCAAAACAAATGCTTCATAATTTTCGTGCGTGTAATCATGGTAATACATATACCGAAATTAATTATGTATTTAGGAGGTAATTGGAACGCCAATCATGACTAATTTATATACAATTTGTTTTTATTGTTCCTAAATCAACACACACACACACACACAGACACGCAAACAACAGTGACACATTAAGAAAGATACCCACGCGCGCACTCGTACTCGATAATATTGCCATGTATGTACTAAAATGAAACACTACAATTGATAAAATACTAATTGTTAACCAGTTTGAAAAGCATCTCTTCACTGTTTCTTTTATATATATGAGTACTTAGTACAATGGATACCACAATTGTGTGAGTCCTAACTGCCACTGTCAACTAAAATGTTAAGACATACTATGACAATACCAATCTCTACAAACACCGTTAAGCTTCATAGGCTATGATGTTAAATCTTAACGGTGATTGCGCATCGTATTATACGCTTTTAGTATGATCACAATTAATTTACACACAGTATTAATTGCAGCGCGAATATTATTTAATCGTTTAATTATGTACTTACTTAATCCTCTTCGTGTGTGATCACACATAAGGCCGCAACCAAAGAGCGCCAATGTTTTCTGTCCACTGCCTACTTCGAGACCTGGCCCAATTCCATGTGTTTTTTATTTCCAATCACTTAGCAATAGCAAAGATTTTAAAACAAAATTACCGTTACTTTTACTTTGTAATCTACATCGTAACTCTTATTACAATGACTATGTATTTTAGTATGAATAGGGCATAGCGCCTTACATGTCACATGACTTCTGCTATGTCCCTTCAACAGCAGCAGCCACTCAACAATCATGACAGTTTATTGTATTACCTTTCCCAAAATGTAGTGCATTATCTTTCCCATGATATGTTGTAATATTATTGGATTGTTGTTGTTGAATACATTTTCATTTATTCATTCATTCATCTTTCCTGTTTTTGCTAGTACGAAGTATTTCTATTTTAGAAACCTATGGACTTAAGTGTGAAAGAAGGATAACACGACCCGCGCATCAGCCACCAGGTGAGACAGTCAACTAGTGTGTTAGTCGTGTCACGATAAAGGTAATCACTACAACATATTTAAGACACCGTTCGATGTAATGGGCTAAACATATTGTTGTTACTATATGTGGCGCAGCACCTTTAGCCAGGGAACCTACTTCAAGGCCATATTTGCCCCCAAATAGAAATGCGATATAGCCATGCCGTGTTTTTTTCTCCCAAATGCGGAAAAGCTCATTAGCTGCCTGATAAGCACACTTACGTCCTAGGGCACGTGGGCGCTATTCGGAAAGAGTCCAAACAATGACAAACACTCAAATGTATACCAATATATATCGTACGTTATAAAATTTTGTGAAACGTTTGATATAACACAACTGAATATAACTTTAAGTATACCTGCATTGCCTAATCTTTTTGTTTTACATCGGTTAATGAAAGCACATACGAAATAACATAACCACTGCCTCTTTGTGATAATGTTACGTCGCTCATTTGAATAAATAATCATCAAACTTGTGTTAACTTATTCAGAGTATACAGCTATAATCGGGGATAGTTGTATGTAAATAATATGTTATTGGTTGTTGCAATATCACGGCGAAATAACTTGCAAATAAAGACTGATTCCTTGTTATAATGTATTTTCCTCCCCGAATTCGGTTCTATATTTCAGTAAAAACTGACATTATATAATTACTTGTAGAGGTAAAGGTGTGTTCAAGTTCGCCATGTCGAAACGGAGGAAGTTGCATAGACAGAGGCAGGTGGTACACCTGTATGTGCCCACCAGGTAGGTAGTTGTGTCATTGCACATTGCATGGAGTTATAATTACACGAAAAAGTGGCGTAGTAGCACGCAAAATCGGAAGATATGCTCTCTAGAGATCTTTGTAACGAAGAAAGTGAACTCACATGATCATATAAACCAAAACAAATGCTTCATAATTTTCGTGCGTGTAATCATGGTAATACATATACCGAAATTAATTATGTATTTAGGAGGTAATTGGAACGCCAATCATGACTAATTTATATACAATTTGTTTTTATTGTTCGTAAATCAACACAGACACGCAAACAACAGTGACACATTAAGAAAGATACCCACGCGCGCACTCGTACTCGATAATATTGCCATGTATGTACTAAAATGAAACACTACAATTTATAAAATACTCATTGTTAACCAGTTTCAAAAGCATCTCTTCACTGTTTCCTTTTATATATGAGTACTTAGTACAATGGATACCACAATTGTGTGAGTCCCAACTGCCACTGTCAACTAAAATGTTAAGACATACTATGACAATACCAATCTTTCCAAACACCGTTAAGCTTCATAGGCTATGATGTTAAATCTTAACGGTGATTGCGCATCGTATTATACGCTTTTAGTATGATCACAATTAATTTACACACAGTATTAATTGCAGCATGAATATTATTTAATCGTTTAATTATGTACTTACTTAATCCTCTTCGTGTGTGATCACACATAAGGCCGCAACCAAAGAGCGCCAATGTTTTCTGTCCACTGCCTACTTCGAGACCTGGCCCAATTCCATGTGTTTTTATTTCCAATCACTTAGCAATAGCAAAGATTTTAAAACAAAATTACCGTTACTTTTACTTTGTAATCTATATCGTAACTCTTATTACAATGACTATGTATTTTAGTATGAATAGGGCATAGCGCCTTACATGTCACATGACTTCTGCTATGTCCCTTCAACAGCAGCAGCCACTCAACAATCATGACAGTTTATTTTATTACCTTTCCCAAAATGTAGTGCATTATCTTTCCCATGATATGTTGTAATATTATTGGATTGTTGTTGTTGAATACATTTTCATTTATTCATTCATTCATCTTTCCTGTTTTTGCTAGTACGAAGTATTTCTATTTTAGAAACCTATGGACTTAAGTGTGAAAGAAGGAAAACACGACCCGCGCATCAGCCCCCAGGTGAGACAGTCAACTAGTGTGTTAGTCGTGTCACGATAAAGGTAATCACTACAACATATTTAAGACATCGTTCGATGTAATGGGCTAAACATATTGTTGTTACTATATGTGGCGCAGCACCTTTAGCCAGGGAATCTACTTCAAAGCCACATTTGCCCCCAAATAGAAATGCGATATAGCCATGCCGTGTTTTTTTCTCCCAAATGCGGAAAAGCTCATTAGCTGCCTGATAAGCACACTTACGTCCTAGGGCACGTGGGCGCTATTCGGAAAGAGTCCAAACAATGACAAACACTCAAATGTATACCAATATATATCGTACGTTATAAAATTTTGTGAAACGTTTGATATAACACAACTGAATATAACTTTAAGTATACCTGCATTGCCTAATCTTTTTGTTTTACATCGGTTAATGAAAGCACATACGAAATAACATAACCACTGCCTCTTTGTGATAATGTTACGTCGCTCATTTGAATAAATAATCATCAAACTTGTGTTAACTTATTCAGAGTATACAGCTATAATCGGGGATAGTTGTATGTAAATAATATGTTATTGGTTGTTGCAATATCACGGCGAAATAACTTGCAAATAAAGACTGATTCCTTGTTATAATGTATTTTCCTCCCCGAATTCGGTTCTATATTTCAGTAAAAACTGACATTATATAATTACTTGTAGAGGTAAAGGTGTGTTCAAGTTCGCCATGTCGAAACGGAGGAAGTTGCATAGACAGAGGCAGGTGGTACACCTGTATGTGCCCACCAGGTAGGTAGTTGTGTCATTGCACATTGCATGGAGTTATAATTACACGAAAAAGTGGCGTAGTAGCACGCAAAATCGGAAGATATGCTCTCTAGAGATCTTTGTAACGAAGAAAGTGAACTCACATGATCATATAAACCAAAACAAATGCTTCATAATTTTCGTGCGTGTAATCATGGTAATACATATACCGAAATTAATTATGTATTTAGGAGGTAATTGGAACGCCAATCATGACTAATTTATATACAATTTGTTTTTATTGTTCGTAAATCAACACAGACACGCAAACAACAGTGACACATTAAGAAAGATACCCACGCGCGCACTCGTACTCGATAATATTGCCATGTATGTACTAAAATGAAACACTACAATTTATAAAATACTCATTGTTAACCAGTTTCAAAAGCATCTCTTCACTGTTTCCTTTTATATATGAGTACTTAGTACAATGGATACCACAATTGTGTGAGTCCCAACTGCCACTGTCAACTAAAATGTTAAGACATACTATGACAATACCAATCTTTCCAAACACCGTTAAGCTTCATAGGCTATGATGTTAAATCTTAACGGTGATTGCGCATCGAATTATACGCTTTTAGTATGATCACAATTAATTTACACACAGTATTAATTGCAGCGCGAATATTATTTAATCGTTTAATTATGTACTTACTTAATCCTCTTCGTGTGTGATCACACATAAGGCCGCAACCAAAGAGCGCCAATGTTTTCTGTCCACTGCCTACTTCGAGACCTGGCCCAATTCCATGTGTTTTTATTTCCAATCACTTAGCAATAGAAAAGATTTTAAAACAAAATTACCGTTACTTTTACTTTGCAATCTATATCGTAACTCTTATTACAATGACTATGTATTTTAGTATGAAAAGGACATAGCGCCTTAATAGTCACATGACTTCTGCTATGTCCCTTCAACAGCAGCTTACCAATCATGAACGTTTATTGTATTATCTTTCCCATAATGTATTGCATTATCTTTCCCATGATATGTTGTAATATTATTGGATTGTTGTTGTTGAATACATTTTCATTTATTCGTTCATTCATCTTTCCTGTTTTTGCTAGTACGAAGTATTTCTATTTTAGAAACCTATGGACTTAAGTGTGAAAGAAGGAAAACACGACCCGCGCATCAGCCACCAGGTGAGATAATCAACTAGTGTGTTAGTCGTGTCACGATAAAGGCAATCACTACAACATATTTAAGACACCGTTCGATGTAATGGGGTAAACACATCAAAGTTACTATGTTTGGCGCAGCACCTTTAGCCAGGGATCCTATTTCAAGGCCATATTTGCCCCCAAATAGAAATGCGATATAGACATGCCATGTTTTTTCCAAAGGGCGGAAAAGCTCAATAATTGCTCAATAAGCACACTTACGTCCCAGGACACGCGGCCGCAAATCGGGAAAGAGTCCAAACAATGACAAACAGCCAAATGTATACCAATATATATCGTACGTTATACAATTTTGTAAAACGTTTGATATAACACAACTGAATATAACTTTAAAGTATACCTGCATTGCCTAATCTTTGTTTCACATCGGATATATGAAGGGTTTGAGGGAAAACGCGATATATCAATTGTTGACGTTTTGAGATCAACGCACTATATTCAGATATCTTAATAACATACAATCAAAGAGAATGGTAACAAGAACTGAATTATTTTGTTGCACCCTTAAGGAAAAAGTCACATACAGTATATAATTTATTGTCAAAATGCTATGTATCCATGCCATGTTTTTCGAATAAGGCGATATGTCTGTGACGTGGTTACCATCAGGAAATAAAGCCTTTTCTACTACTACTTGTTAAAAACAAACAGTATGAACGGTTTGCTTTGCAGAACCACCTACTAGGAACTTCTGTAGGAATAAGAAAAACGGCTTATATCAAGTCAAAGGCAACTGCTCCAAATTCATCGTTTGCTACAATGCAAGGATGTTCCTTAGTGCTTGTGCGAGCGGTTTGATGTTCAACCCAAAGAAAAACGCCTGCGACTGGGAATACGCCTTAGACCAGGCCGCCCTACAATTTTGCCGTGGCTGAATGGGTGGAAAGACTGCTGTTAGCCTGGACGTATATGTTTTAAATACGCCAGCCTATTCCACTGAAGAAGTCAGATGATTTGTTAAGTTGTTCAGTAAGTGGTTACATGACATCACTGCTAAGACGATTGTAGCATTGATGATAGTCTTGAGATTTGACAGATTCTGCTGCTTTTGTCAGCTGTCGATATGTTGCAAAAATAAAGAGTTGACAACGCAGAAGAAGTATGTTATTTTATGGGTAAATGACACCTACAGTTAACCGCATGCGTGAGTGTGCCTGTGTGTATGTTTTGTGTGTGCGCGGGTGTGTACATGGTTGTATGCGTATGGCAAATTATAGTTTATTCTAAGATAGTGGCGACATCATTTATACCGAAAATGCTTTGTCGTTTCGCTGGACATTGATGATTTTACATTTCTTGCTCATGCGCAGAAACGTCAATCGGAACGTTTTAACGACCGATAAAATGTAAGCGCGACAACGGTTTCAAAACATGGGTAGGTATTTTGTCAGTGAAACAGCTGCGTTTTCAGTGTAATTAGTCATATCATATCCGGGTAATGTTTCTGTTCACGCGCGGTGAAGGTAAAATCTTCAGTGTGCAATCAAGGCAAGTTTTTAAAAAGTAAAGGTAAGTTATTATATAGCGCAGTATGCAGTCCACAGGACTACTCAAAGCGCTTTTACACATTACTTCCCCGGCAGACCTGTTCAATCAAATACCATCTCAACTTCTCTGGGAAGCATCCAGCCACATGCTACAATTAATGTGCGAAAAGCTGCGCGTACACATATCCACCACTGTGTATTGTCAGGTACTCATGTATACAGCTGAGTGAACTGGAGCAATGTAGAGTGAAACAACTTGCCCAAGGTTTCTGCCCAGAATTCTAACCCGGGTTCTCTTAGTCGAGAGTAACACCACAAACAATATATATCATAAATAATGAGTAACATCACGGATGGGCACTGTGTTCGGTTTAGTAGCATCGATATTGCAATAATCGTCCCAATTATATGTAAACCCACCTACAGAATAGCTAGAACTGAAGCCGCGGTCGGCTAGCGACCCGAGTAAATGTGTTTCGTTTACGTTTCACTTTATTGTCCTTAAAAAGGATATGCATTGTACAACTCATGATCACATATAAAATATATGGGATGGTCACAAGAAAATGCAATTGAATTTTCAGATGTATCCACTACAAGAACAATTCAACCGGTTGACAGCAATATGACTCATTTAGCATTCAACATTCTAATGGCACAAAACTCCTGCTATAGCGAGATGTTTCACATTTTATACAACGGTGAGATGGAAGTACATCGAAGAACGTAGAGAGAGGGTGATCAGACTCAGTAGCGACAGCACGATCTTTCTTCAAAATTGCATGGTCGATTATTTCGGAGAGCATTGGTGTAGGTAAACCAATGATCTTGGCAGAAACGTGTGAACTTTTCAGAAGCCTGTTACGGTTTTTCACAGAAAGAGCAGGGTAGTAACAAATGTTGCAGTAGGTTATGAGCGGCTCAATTATGCTACGGTAAAGGCGTAGAAGTAGTGGATCACCGTAGAAAGCTCGTAACTTTCGAAGAACGTGCAGTCGCTGCTGGGACTTCTTTTGCACGGCTGTAACATGCTCTTGTAAATGAACTTTTTCATCTAACATAACACCGAGGTACTTGAATGAATCAACCTGTTCCACAGGTTCACCGTTGATGACGATAGGACTAATGACAGTTCTATCTCGACGGAAGTCGGTGCACATTGCAATCGTTTTGGAAACATTCAGATGCAGAACATTGTTACTGCACCAACTAGAGAAACGTACCACTGAAGAAAGATATGACTGGTATGAGGCAAAAATCACTCAAAAGAGCGAGCATGGCTGTATCATCAGAAAACCTCACAAATGTAATAGATGGATCAACACTCCGACAGTCATTTGTATACAAAGTGTACAAAGATGGACTCAGAACACAACTATGAGGCGCACCTGTGTTGCTAACAAGCACTGGTGACTTTACGTCACCCACTCGAACACACTGCGGGCGATTACTTAAGAAATTGAAAACCCAGTGAACAAGTGCGGCTGGAACTTCTAGTTTATGTAGTTTATCAATCATGACATTCCTTTGTATTGTATTAAACGCTGAACTGAAATATATAACTAAGATTCGAGCATAGTTACCAGCTGTCTCCATGTGTTCAAATAGTTTGTGTAGAAGCCAAGCTATTGCATCGTCAGTGCCTCTTCTGGAACGGAAAGGGAACTGATATGGGTCCAGTTGACACTGACGGTGATGACATTTTAGGGACGGGTACCACCACTATCGACGTTTTCTAGATGGTAGGAATTACACCTATATCCACAGACTGTTTAAACAGTGGCTGAAATACCGGACCTAACTCGATAACGCTACGTAAGCGGCCTGGAATACAATCTGGACCAGGAGCTTTATTAGTCTTATACATTTTGAATTGATTGATGACATCCACGGTAGAAATGTCAATATTACCTGGTACGGATAAAGGGCCAGTAGCGAGGAGCGACTCACACTCAATAGAAATATCTTGGCTGTCAAATCTGTTATAAAACAAATTTATGTCTGAAGCAACAAATGTCAATGGATCAGTAGTTGAAGGGACAGATAATCTGTCCAAACGACTTGACATCTTTTTCAAGTGCGCAAAGGCCTGTTTAGTGTTCATGCAGCTAAACTCATGTTCAACCTTTTTCACGATACCTTTGTTTTGCTTGGAGATTTCTGTTTATAGCTGTCTGTGTGCGTTTTTCATTGTGTGTATGTCCTTAATTTATTGCGGTATGCGAGTTGTTTTTTCTTAAGCGTGTTTTTTTTTTATATCAGACGTGATCCAAGGATTTGAATTATGAAAAGCAGTCACAGTTTTCATTTGTATGGTAGAGTCCATGCAAAACGTAATGTAGTCCGTAATGATAGAAGCATGTTCATTTAAGTCCACGGAATCGGGTGCAAACACACCCCAATCTGGTCAAGCCAGAGATCCCCGGAGCTGCATGGTGGCATCCTGAGTCCATTGTCGAACCTCGACCTTGGTCGGCTTGACTCTCTTCAACAGTTGTCGCTACGCTGGGATGAGGTTGATGACATTGACATTGTGGTCGGCACGGCCGAGAGGAGGGTGACCACGAGCGGAGTAAGCACTGGGAATATTCCCATAGCATAAATATATTGTCTTGTTGTTCCCTGTTGGCACATGAACATACTGATGAAATGACGGCAACGCAGTATCCACTGTGCAGCTGGTAAAGTCGCCCATAACAAACACAGGAGCGTCCGGGTAGCGTAACGTCATTGTCGGCTGCAGCGAGTGCGTCTGCACTGGGTGAAACATAAACACAACATAGTACAATGTTGCTAAATTCCCGCGGTAAATAGAACGGGCGAACAGACAGCGTCAACAGTTCCAAGTTCGGTGAACAGAGACAGAGTGTGGTGTGTATTTTAACGTTGGAACACCACCGGTTGTTTATGTAAATGCACAAACCCCCTCCTCTCGTCTTGCCCGATTCCTTGGTTCTGTCTGAACGGTAGACAGTAAACCCGTCCAGAATGATGTCATCGTCTGGACGGGTAGAGTCCAGCCATGTCTCGCAAAAGGCCATCACGTAGGCTTATCGATAGACGTCATATCGGCACTTTGCGTGAAGCTCGTCAATTTTGTTGTACAGCGACTGGACGTTTGCAAATACAACAGATGGTGTGTGTGTGGGGGGGGGGGTTGCTGGTCGTCTGCGAAGTCTGTTCTTTACACCAACACGCCTACGTCGTTTGCGTTTCTTGGACGCATCTTGTGTTGTGTTGACAGTCGGCATCAGCGGCCGTGAAGACGGCGGAGGTGGAGGCGGGCGTAGCCGAAGCAGTTCATCACGTGTGTAACTGTAAACGAATCCGTCATGTTGTTGGGTGTGGTCTCCGATTCGAATTCCAGAACGTAAATCGCCCACAAGGTGACACCTTGTGTGCGATATACGTTCGAACGTAAAACAAGCATATACACAATACCTTTACCATTGAAGGCATGCTGCACTAAAGAAGTCAATGTCGCATTAAGATTTGTAAAAACGAGTTTGTACATATGTAAATAAACATTAGAAAACAGCTGGGATCAGTGAGTCGTGTGTCGCTGCCGGGCAGCGCCACCTACATCCTGATAAGTGATGATCGTTTCTGCAACACAAAATTTCAATATACTAATAGATACACGTGGGCACTGCATAGAACATATATTTCAAATCGGTGATACAGGTATGTCACCTGAATTCATATATGTATGTGTCTGCGCGTGTGTGTGCAAGTGCATGTCCGCGTGTGTTTATATAAACGAATGTGCGCGTGTATGTACTGTATATAACAAGTTTGATCAACCCACATTGCAAAGTCAATATCGTACGGAATCACCATGTGCAGGAGTTGCGTCTATGTTGTTTTTTAAAGACATTTCATTATTACCATCACTGCATTCACTTGCTTGCTGACGTGACGTCGATGGTGTTGAAGACGGAGCCCCCAGCGTCTGGCTTAGCGCTTTCGCCAGCAGGCATTTGCCCTCAGTGCAAAAGCTAACGGAGAAGTAATCCATGCTGAGCGCCCACAACTTCCAGCCACCCAGGTGATGTATCATCATCCAGTGCGCCTGCAGCACAGCAGGAAACCGCCAATACATGCGTCTGGATGTTCCACGTCGTTAAATTTTTGGACTCCGTTGAGTTCCATTATTTATAGACAACTTGAACCCTCATCTTTATCCAGATAATACACATATTTATATTCTCCATATGCTATAATTGCTCGTTGCAAATAAATAGAGATTGTATTGATGAAGTATCATTGTATGACTGAGAGTATATTAAAGATAAATGCAGATAAGACAAAGTGACAACAACATTAAGAATGGTTTCCAAATACCCCTACCTAGTTAGCATATTATGCCTGTAATTTCAACACAGAAATTAAGAGAATTTTTGATGACAAAGTTAATTTGTTTAATCTGTTGAACGTACTAATATCATATTTGTGATTTACGGCGCATTCGTTGGGATGTTCCTCTTTCTGATCCAAACAAAACTTTAATATGTGGTAGACACTAGTGTGCATTTATATGTTTTATATTGTAAGTCCTTATTAAATAGTATGCACTGTTGAGGATAACAGTTCTTTAAAATTCAAGCAATCCTGGCGGCGTTATATCTGTTTTTGAATGATTCCGACAAAATGTTTTACTTCCATTTTCATCATGGTAGACATCAAGTGGTGCTGCGCTAGTATTATATTATTGTGGTCTGCCCCCACGGCATCCGGACTTCCGCCAGATGGCAGGTCACTGCGGGTCTGCTTGCTACTTCCGGTTTTCAGAACAAGCCAGTCATGCCTGCGTGCACAAACAATAATAAAATAAAACACCCACTGCCACTTATAGCGGATTATGAATGCCTGTTCTCTTCACGGATTTAGCAATAAGGACAGGCATACATTTCCCCAACTATAAAGAGAAATATAATGCTTGGGTGATAGCAATTAGTCGATCTAAGACTAAGGCTGAGCCACACGGAAAATTACAGAAGCCAACAGCAACACTGATAACAGGTCAGGGTGATGTAAGCCAGGCTCATTTCAAGACGACGGATTATAAATTGAAAACGTTAATTGGGACGGATGCAATCTTGTGAAAATTTCCCGTCAATAGTAGTTTTTATTTCATGTAACTTGTCAAGTTATAGTTGTGCCTGAGGGAGGGGGCGCATCGCGTCCAGAATATTCAGAGGTCAAAATGTCGTGGTACTTAATTACATAAATCTTAAGTTCTAACCTGTACCTGGCGTATGTTAATTAGTTTCCACAGCATTTAACACATATGTAAAAGAGTTAGAATAAGAGTTAATTACGGTCAGATTGTTATCAGCTCCTGTTTTGTACCTCGCATATTGCCCATGCCAGTCAAATGTGTTATTTATATAAATACGATTATTAAGCGTATACATTATATGCAAGGCAGTAATTGCACTAACTGTGGTGTACCGGTCACTATTGACAACATACAAGAATACTGTAAGTAGCTTTACACGGTTTATTACAAACTGCTCGTGTCAGCTATTTTCCGGTTCCCCCCTATCTCGAGGTCGTCGCGGTACGACATACCAGTGGAGGTAGTCGCGCAACGCTAACACTTCATCTCCCGTTAAAGTCCGATTCTAGTGACAGCTGGCACAATCACGTTCCAGGGATTATTCTGCCCTTTTTAGGAGCGTATCCCTGACTAAACTATAACAGTTTAGAAAGTCCCAAATCAGAGATCTAGTCTCTTTGGAGTCGCCGACAATCGTCCGGATCTAGTGATGGTAGTCACAGGTTTCGCAACTGGAATGCGCATCACAGTTGGTGCCTTCTCTTTCGGCTGTTCCTCTGGCGATAGCGAACGTCGGTCTTGGCAGCTCGTGCTCGGACTGTCGGTGACACTAGTGTGCGCATTCGGCGTAGGTACAAGATGTCGTCGATTTCTGCGAAGACAACTTGTTGGCGTTCGCACTAAGTATGAGCGAGGTGAACCAGTCTGCTTGATCATTGTGTCACTAGTCTTGGCGTCTTGTACCCACACGGAATCACCTGGCTGAAGAATATCCAGTGGTCGTGCGCGATGGTAGCGGTCGTATGTTTTCTTCTGCTTTCGCTTGATGTCCTCTTGTTTATCCTGCAGCTGTTTCGGTTCAACCCAACGAGGTTCAAGTGTTGATGGCACCACAGGAATCTTGGTACGCAACTGCCTCCCCATTAGCAGTTGTGATGGCGAATATCCGCATTCGAGAGGTGTAGCACGGTAAGATAGCAAGGCATTGTACGAATCCGCTGATTTCTTCAGTAAATTCTTAACCGTCTGCACCGCTCGTTCCGCTTTCCCGTTACTTTGCGGGTACCGAGGGCTGCTGGTAATGTGTGTGAATCCCTGGTCTTCTGCGAATTTCACGAACTCCTGAGCTGCGTATTGTGGGCCATTGTCTGAGACAACTGTCTCCGGGATGCCATGCCTTGCGAAGATAGACTTCAAATGGATAATGATATCTGAAGAAGCGACAGTCTCCAGTTTGGCGATTTCCACGTAGCCCGAGTAGTAATCTACAACGAGTAGGTAAGTATGCCCCTTGTAGAAGAACATGTCAGTGGCAACCTTTTGCCACGGTCGCACACTCTGGAGGGATCATAGGCTCTGCATGAATGTGCCGCTCTCTAGCACACGCTGTGCAGTTCGTCACAAGCTCTTCTAGCTGCATACTCAGCCCTGGCCACCAAACCGATGACTTGGCTCGCAACCGGCACCACGCCCTGGTGGCCTTCGTGTAACTTGTCTAACATCTCCAGTGTCATGCAGCTGGGAATTACAGGTTTCACTCCTTTCAATAAAAGTCCTTGTTGGATAGTCAGTTCATTCTGGACTTGCCAGTACGGCTTCAGAGTCCCTGGCAGAGAAGGAAAGGTTGGCCATCCCTCTAAGTAGTATGTCATTACTTGGCGACATACTTCGTCTTCTCGCTGGCATGCTCTAATCTCCGCCAATCTGGTCTCCGTTGCTGGGATCTGTCCTATGACTAGATTTGCTTGCTCTGAAACTTCCCCCGCGAACTGCGATTCGTCTGCTGTGAGTGGTCGTACTAAAGGAGAGCGGGACAGAGCATCTGCTGCAACCAGATTCTTGCCAGGTACATGACTGATAGTGTATGCGTACCACATCAATCGCATGCGGAATCGTTGGATTCTTGGAGACAGCTCATCTAGGTTTTTCTTTGAGCTTAGCAAAGACACCAACGGCTTATGGTCTGTTTCAACATGGAATTGCATCCCATACAGGTAATCTGAGAATCTCTCCAGAGACCACGTCGTCGCCAAAGCTTCTTTCTCTATCTGAGAATATCGTTGTTCAGTCGCTGTCATCGCCCTTGAGGCATACGCTACTGGGGGCATGGCTTCTTCGTGTCGTTGTAGGAGAACTGCTCCTAGCCCAAACGATGACGCGTCTGTAGACACTGTTGTTTCTCGATTGGGGTCATACAGAGCTAGAACAGGTGTATGACTGAGTTCTCTCGTCACCTCTTCAAACGCGTGAACTTGACTCTGTCCCCATGTCCACTGATTTTGTTTGCTCAACAAATCTCTTAGTGACTTTGTGATGGTTGCTAGCTTCAGCGAAAACTTTCCCAGCTGATTTGCCATGCCCAGGAAGCGCCGAATGTCACCCACGTTGGTAGGCTGTTCCATTTCCATGATCGCTTGCACTTTTGCTGGGTCAGCCTCGATCCCTTGGGCTGAAACCACGTGACCCAAGTATGAAACGCTGGATTTCGCGAAATCACACTTTCCAAAGTTCAATGTCACGCCATTTTCTTCCAGACGTTTGAGCACAGCTTTTACCCTTTCGTCGTGGTCTTCGCGGGAGTCTCCAAAGATGATGATGTCATCCATCATACACAGAACGCCTGGGAGACCGTCGAGCATTGTATTCATCCTCTTCTGGTGCTGAGGTGATCCCAAAGGGTAGCCTTCGGAAGCAGTACCTCCCGAATAGAGTGATGAACGTGGTACGTTCTTCTGAACTGGGCGAGAGAGGTATTTGCCAAAACCCAGAATTGGCATCTAGCTTCGTGAACACCTTTGCCCCTGCCAGTCTCCCCAGTGTTTGGTCGACTGAGGGCAGATCGTGTTTCTCTCTTTGTACGCTCTCGTTGAGTTTGGTCAAATCCACACAGATGCGCACCTTCTGTTTCTGCATCTCCTCAGGATCACCTTTAGTCTTCGCCACCACAACCATGCCGGCGCACCAATCTGTAGGCTTTTCTACTTTTCGAATCTTGGAGTTCAATTCTCCAACAGTGGAATTGAAACACGCCGTGGTGTGGTGATCGCGAACGGTTGGGAGTCACTGCGTAGTTTGATCTCATACTGCCTAGGGATTTTTCCCAAGCCGTCAAATAGTTTCGGATAGTCTCTCTTGTAGATCTCCGCCGACTCCACCGTGTCTACGGACACTCGTCTGATACTGCCGAGAGTTTCACACGCTCGCCTACCTAGTAATGACCTCTTCTGACTTCCAAGGACATAGATATCCTTCTCCAACATGGCGGCCCCTCGCGACAATCTGCCACAAAATTTGCCTGAGGGTATCAAAACTGTCTGGTTTGCGCCCACCAATGTTTTTGTTGATTCACAAAGTTTCGGTCTTCCTACATTTTTGTAGTCTTCTTCCGAGATTACTGTCACGTCCGCCCCTGTGTCTAGAAACTGGATGTTTATGTCCGTCTCGATGATTGTGATTATTGCCAATCAAAATACATATTATTTCATTACCTTTCAGGTTGACCATATAGGTCAGGTTAATGGGTTAAAATCAACATTTTAAAAGCATATCTGGTCACAAAACGGGATATAACTGGTATATACATGAGCCAGATGTCGTATCTCAGTTGCTACCATCATAGGTCTGCTGAGATAAAGTCAAATTGATGAGATTATGTTAACTTTTAAAGGTTGTAAGCGCCATGGCAAGGTCAAAAGGTCGCTCATCTCTTCATGAAGTCCGCAATACTGTGCAGTTGATTTACTTGATGATTTGTATTTGTCTTCCCTATGTGCCCCATGGAGGCATACGTCCATGTGATGGCATTTATCACCATTGCATATGTCCTTTTGATGTGTGGGGGTTCCCGCCAGCCCGCCCAAACCCTGTGACAGATTATACCATTGCGAGAAACGTGATCTTTTCGGGTGATAAACTTACCAGTGTGTGGGAGTGACGTAACAAAGACACAACAAAGGTTGTCTTACCACAACCTGCCGGTCTGGCGACGATGCTGGTAAACGGGTGAACTAACCACGTGTCCATACTTTAACCAACGGGACCAGGGTGGACGGTACTTATACTTATACTGAGAGAGAACACAACCAACCAATAAGGTTTGCACCTTTTTATTAAAGCAGAACACAACACATGTATTTACAGGTCATTCTCAAAGAAGCTAACTAACCTAACGTTAAACATTATGTCGCCGTCGCTCTGCACAACACATGCATTTATTTACAGGTCATCTTCCAAAGCGGCAAGAATCATACGTTTAAAATTATTTCGCCATCGCTCTGAAGGAGACTCCTCCAACCAGCTCTTGATAGCATTCAACTGTTCGCGTGCCACGTCGGATTGTCTAAGATCTACCTCGAGTAAAATGGTCAACCAGTCTGTAATGACTGCTGTGGAGTTAACTTTCTCCACAGCCTCGTCAAAGTGCATGTCAATTAAAATGTCATCAGGCAAGAGACAATCGTGTTGGAGTTGACTAGAGTGGTCTATCTCGCAACCGTAGCAGCGTAGTTTCGAAAGCTCAACGACACCGCATGTGATGTGACGATGTGACGTGCAAGCGTCTTCTTCATTTCGTTAACAGGGTAGTCGATGATAATGTTCGCCTTACACGCAGTAGTAGTAGTAGTAGTAGTAGTAGTAGTAGTAGTAGTAGTAGTAGTAGTAGTAGTAGTAGTTGTTGTTGTTGTTGTTGTTGTTGTTGTTGTGCCGTCGGACGGGTCCGTTGTGACATCGGTAGCAGAGTTCGACGAACTTGGAACAGGGGATATAGAACGTGCGCAAGTCGACGCTTCGTCGCCGGTTTGAAGTTCGGCCTGAAACAGCACGGACGCATGCAGTCTAGTGAAGAACCTCTAGGTGAGTGACGTTGTAGTTGGTGTAGCCGTTACGTTTACTTTTCTTAATGGTGAGAGACACCCGTGACCCTACCAAAGTGTTCAACTTGTGCATCTGCATGCTTTCGTGCATAACAGAAACGTCTTTCGCATCGATGTCTAACAGACCAGCCATACACTGGTCGAATAAGGTCAGATTACTGGCTCTGTATGAGTCCTCAACAGATATTCAATTTTCATGCATGGCATCATTTAATCTATGAACCGGTACTAATACAAATGCTATATATCTTTTGAACTCTGCAAAATTATGAGACAACCCCACCGATATATAAGGAGGATCTGACAACTCAAAAGATCACACTGAAGCAGAGATCGACCGTGCTGTGAATGACACTGACCGAAACGATGTCAGCGATACATTTGCTTGTGTTGCCCTTATCATCTCGGATTGTGATTGGTCGTCCTTCCTTTATTATATCCATCGCTGCTGGGCAGTTCAACTGAAATGCAAGAAATGGCACGTAATCCATGTCAGGGACCTCTCGTTAGGATTCAATTCAAATACACCTATCACATGACCCGTAGCCTAGCAACAAGGCACATTAAGCTATCACAAAATGTATGCTGAATGTGTGGACGGTTGACATATTCTACTGTACGTTTGACTGAAATTCTGACTCATACATTTCTCTTTACAACACAGGTTGGGTGAGAACTGAATATGGTAAAGGTTGATTTAGCAGACGTCTTATGTAAACACTGTTGATGAATCAAAACTTGATGACGGTCACATACATAATTGTGATACAGATAAAAACAAGGTACCAGGTCAATAAATTCAAAATTATACACATATACAAATTCAGACCATCAAATACTGAGGGGTGTATAAAAGTGTCCTTGTTGTTTTGCCAAACAGCTGACTGCATATCATTATACAGAAAATAATAGTGTTTAGGCAAACATTTAGATGAACTGAACAGAGATGTTAGCAGTCGTGTGTGTGTGTGTGTGTGTGTGTGTGTGTGTGTGTGTGTGTGTGTGTGTGTGTGTGTGTGCGTGCGTGTGTGCGTGCGTGTTTGTATGTGACTATGTATGGCAATTTTCAGATGGCAGCCATCTGTGAATTATGCTGCATGTTGTTTGCATTAAGATTCGAATACCTGGACAACCGATGCATAAACATATATTAAATTGATTGCACTGTACATGGAATGATTGTGTGAATAAAATGTGTTATTAAAATTAATGTGCTGCAGTCAATTACATTTCAGATCTTGAAGCAAACTTCAACAATTATGATGACAAAATAAATAAGCAACTTCAACATGCTAAAAACATTAAAAAAATCTTAGAACACACAACAGTGATCCTGTGGAACTAAAATAGCCATACATGTTAGTTTTATCCTAGTAAAACAGTTATCCAATTTTAACGGTTAGTTTTCAAATTATAATTGCTTTTGTAAACAATGCCAACGTGACTGAAGACAAAAATCAATGTCATAATTTACAAAATGGCTATCGTTTACCGATCATATTGCTGAATGGAATGTTCTTTTTATATGTAAAATCAACAGTCGAATAACAAAAGATAGCACACTCCTTTCACAAATACAGATTCCCTTATCAGAAGCAATTTGTCCATTGTGCATATTAATAAAAGAGAAGGATGTAATCGTCATGCAAAATATGTATATTGTCATTCTGACTTCGAGTATGTAAGCAGCACAAAAAAACATATTGCGTTGGTAAATTGGCAAGAAAACCGTGCCAGGGGTCATTGCTACACATAATTTCAATGCCAGCCAGCAATACCCCTGGCTGATCTATTTGTGAAATTCTGAATTTAAGAGCAACCTATGAAATTGCTAACTGAATCAGTGGTTGGCTGCAGGTCAGGTGATCAAAACAAAACTAGGATGGGAAGAGGTTTTTATGTTGGGATTCCGTAATGTTGCCAGGGCTACTTTTGCCTGGCAAACACGCCTGGCTTGCGAGGACGTGTCTATCTATTTCTGTTGTTTGACAGGTGACGTGAAAAGCAGAACAAGCACCTTGGTGAAGGGTGAAGATAACTTCTCCAAAATTATTACCAATCTACTCACTCTTATGGTGTGACTGAATCTTTGATGTACGCCTTCTCAAGATATTGTAGCGTGTTGATAATTGCATATAATTCAGCCAGATTGTCATACCTATGAAGACAGCAAACACACAATCAGTAAATAAACAATTCCTTCATGAAGTTCATGTATATATCATGCCTGACCATTGCTTCTAAGTCTTTAGAGAAGTGTCAACGTTTATCTTTTCCTAGAGAATATAAACTTCTCAGACTTCTCTCCCTGATTTTGAACTTAGTTTTTTATGACAAATAAAAATGCAAGTTTCATTTATTTTATAAAACCCATAATTATTATATTTACAGGCAGTTATTTAAGATATTGCACATTTCACATGCATCCAACTGTTAATGTTTCCTATGGTTTGTTCAATGAACTCAATCGGGACAACTGTGAATTAGTGTTTTCTCATACTGGAGGAAGGGGACACCCCTGATGTACGAAAATACAATAGAAAGACAATATATTGCACTTACTTCTCTCGTTCCCTTGATCCTTTGAATAGCTTCACTTCCTAGAAAACACATCAATTTGAAGTAAAATGTTACAGTTTGCAGAACCAGTCATTTTCCAGTAACAACAACACTGCCTTTGTTGAATAATTTAATATATTACAGTGGTTAGTTGAGTTGTGTATTTCTTATAACAAGTAATTAAAATGGAAATATATTAATTAAATTTGATGTGTGACTCCAAAAAAAATGCCCTATCAGAATTTCTAAGAATTGTCTGGTTACTAACGTACCATGGCTACCCTTTGACAACCAATTAGTCTCTACAAATTAGGTATATGAAATATAGACAAATTAGTTTTTAACATGATATTTAATAAAAATGGACATTTCACGTCAATTCGTGATGAGTGTGACCCCTTAGAAACATCTTTTTAAATGAAATAAACCTACCTCACCCAGCTCAGGTTTAATGCCTCCATCTGCAACATAACATATACATCAATAGAAATAGCCACTGACTTTGGACACTAACGCAGACTAATGCAGAGACCAATTCCTTTGGATGGATTGTGTGGTCCAATGTAGTTAATCATTATTTCCATCTGTCATTTGGACAAGTAAGAAATGTATTACTTTGATCATTTCCAGTGTTAATGTTTTCAGGTGCAGCCGTTTGTTGTCTATTGACTTCAAACTATTTGGACTGGCAAAATATCCAGTTACTTGGTATATGGCAATTTGGTGATGTCATGAAGTCCTGGCAGATATATACTCCTTCACTAGTCCATCGCCCTGCTGGCAACTATAGCTAGTAGGTGGACCACCAGTGCAAGAAGAGCAAACAAAACATGGTCACTGATAAAGACGATAACCAGTCTGCCACAGTGCTATTGATTACTTTATGACAGAATGATAAGGGCACATCATGTCTACAATTTAAAGTACTTATTTTCATTTTAATGACCAACATCAGTTGATTTTATGATAAAAACCATATTGATATGGTGGTTGCAAAGATGGCATGGTTTTGAAGATCCCTTAGATGTGGGATGGTATGGGAAAACAGATAAGGGGAAGAAGGGGTCAGTTCCATGACAAATTATGAATACATTTAACATGGCCTACATTTTATTTATAATAATGCTTTATGTCAGTGACTGTCACCGACTCAACGACTCAGTCAGGTTGAGTGACAGGTTATTCCTAGTCTCGCTTAACCGACTGTCGGCCGGCTGCGGAACTATGCCGAGAAGACAGTCTGGCCACATTAACGGCTTTTGTTTGGTATCCGCGCGTGATCTATACAATGCTACCACCTCACGGACACTGCCGTAATATATATATTTTTTATAAACAACTGCAAATTTGTATTTCGATTTATTTTGTGTTAATATAAGTTTAATTCTGAATAGTTTTTATAATAATAATAATTTTATTTAAACACCTCATTTCTTTACATAGTAAATATTCAGGGGTGTGTACAAGTAAAATAGCTTAAAAATTAAAATTCATTACAACAGTTCAGCAAATTATAAGTACACATTTTGATAAAATAATGCACACAAAAAGTAAAAAAGTAAATGTATGCTGATTTAAAATATAAAGTGTTCATGTTCTTTCTAAAATGTCTAGAATAAATTACGAAGATGCCTGTTTAAAGAAAAACGTTTTTAGGTCTTTCTTAAAATGTCCGGAATCTTGTTTCCTGAGATAAAATGGAAGCGAGTTCCACAGTGCAGGTCCCGCACATGAAAAGTTTGAGCAGCATTATTTGATAAAACGGTATCCTTATTTAATTTATATGCTATCCGTGTGGAGCTAGACAATGCTGCCACCTCACGGATACTGGTTAATCCTGCCGTAATTCTTATTTTATAAACAACTGTAAATTTGAATTTTTACTTACTTTTGTGTTAATATAAGTTCAATGTTGAATACTTTTCATATGGTATTATTATGCTGCCATCTCACGGAGTCTGGGTAACCGAGGCTAGGTTATTCCATGGTAAAAACACTCTATGATTTTCCTGTCTCTGGACGCACCACTTTTTAATTGTTAGACGCCATATAGTATAACTACTGTTAGTAAAGCAATGAAATTGCCGAATTATCGCTCACTACTTGAAATGTAAAAATGAGTAATGTAAAATGCTTTCAAACTTGCTAATAAACACGTAAATGTTATCGATTAGTTTGTGTGAAAGCCAGCTAGGTTTCGTTGTTCGCCTGTTCTTCCTGAAGTAGAAGGCATGCCCGCAAACATGACTATTAATTCAGACAAAATGAGTCAGAACGACTTCGTTGATAGCCTCGGTTACCCAGAATCCGTGAGGTGGCAGCACTTTTAAGCCCCCTCAACTCCGCCTGGGACAGTATATGGGCTTAAGTTTCTACATCCGGGCAGCCTTACCACAGATTAGGGTAGAGACGCTGATTGGCTCTCAGGCCAACTATGAAATAAAAATTAAAATAACGATATACTTTTACAAGATAATAATATCACATGAAAAGTATTCAACATTGAACTTATATTAACACAAAAGTAAGTAAAAATTCAAATTTATAGTTGTTTATAAAATAAGAATTACGGCAGGATTAACCAATATCCGTGAGGTGGCAGCATTGTCTAGCCCCACACGGATAGCATATCAATTCAATAAGGATACCTTTTTATCAAATAATGGTGTATTATAAAAAAACTATTCAGAATTAAACTTATATTAACATAAAATAAATAGAAATACAAATTTGCAGTTGTTTATAAAAAATATATATTACGGCAGTGTCCGTGAGGTGGCATCATTGTATAGATCACGCGGATACCAAACAAAAGCCGTTAATGGGGCCAGACTGTCTTCTCGGCGTAGTTCCGCAGCCGACCGACAGTCGGTTAAGCGTAGTCTCGCTTAACCGACTGTCGTTCGGCTGCGGAACTACGCCGAGAAGACAGTCTGGCTACATTAACGGCTTTTGTTTGGGTAGCAGCCGTGATCTATAAAATGCTGCCACCTCACGGACACTGCCGTAATATATATTTTATAAACAACTGCAAATTTGTATTTCTATTTATTTTGTGTTAATATAAGTTTAATTTTTAATAGTTTTTATAATACAGCATTATTTGATCAAAAGGTTTCCTTATTTAATTTGTATGCTATCCGTGTCGAGCTAGACAATGCTACCACCTCACGAACATCAAATAATTGACGTTATTTGCTAAATTCGCTGTAACGACACACTTGGTTTGCCCAGTAAACATGATACTCCAAATATTGAGCTAATAACCACTGCGTTCATGCGCGCGAGTTGTCAGTTACCCTCCATTGCTATTAAATTGACGTATCTGGTGTAATTATGTTTTCATTGAAAGAGTGTACAATGTTGTTTTTATAGTGTGTATACATGTTATGATAAATGATGGGCGTATGCTGCTGATATTTCTAAGGGCACCCCAGGGCCTCCCAAAAATCTGCATGTCCACATTTTGCCTGTGTGCCCGAATTGGATGGGAAATGATACTTGTGTATTAGCTGGCTTGACCCCAACTCTTGACACTAGGTGGCCTGCCAGTAATATGCGTATTGGTGGCTATGCCCACTGCCATTGGCAGTGGGCCCAGGTTTAATTATCTTTAAAATAGTGTGACTGGCATATTGTCACCTGTATGTAACAGACATATAAAACTAATATTCTGAACAACTATAAAATAAAATATGCACATTATTGATATCAACTGCATTCTGATTACTGAGTTGGCTGAGTGGAGTGGACGTAAATAACTCCCGTTTGATTAAAAACCACCAATGACCACTGTGTCGATGTTTTCACACAATTTGGTATCATATACAAATAGTAAGAGAAAATACCAATTGGGTGATTATTGTGAAAAGGTTTGGCAGCACTTGACTATGTTTCACCAACACACATGACATTCATTCACTATATAATCCAAAAGACTTCCGAGTCTCTTGGCTGATTTTTAACTTGAATCAACACAAGTATAACAAGTCAATACTATGTATCTATGTTTAATCACAGTCATTACCTACACCAATTTTTGTTTGGGACTTCACCCTGCATTTCCACCTGATGTGAGTAACTTGTACATGTGATGTTGAGGAAACACGGGCATCAACGTGTTACCACAGTGTCGAGGTCAAAGAAGTTGTAGACACTTATTTTGGTGTAGCATCAGATGCTTGTTTCTATATGGTAGCCGCCAGGTTCTGTTTTTGGCACATAAAGCAATAAGAGTGTTCCTAAATTAGATGAAGCAATTAAGTTAATTAAGTATTACAATAACCACAGCAGATATCTCTATTTGTAGTCCATCGTAAAGCACATAATGATTAAAACCACACAAACAATCTTCAATCTAATGTTGTTTTATTATTCTATTATTATTAGATTAAGTTAATTGTAATGTATTTTTCTGATACTTGTACAATTGTGAGAGCTTCAGAGCAGATATTTTATTTTATTTTGACGCACTCTATGCCTAATAAAATAATGCTATATGAGTGCTGAATGAATACAAAAATTACAGTGAAAAAATAGACTAAATTGTTTTGGCTAAATACAAAATAAGTGTTTCTTTGGAGTTTGGACATTGGTGTGGTCTAGATATCACATAAATAAGAATAATTTGTATAGCCATTTTTAGATAATTCTACATGGAATTCCCACTTGACGGATCAATGCAACTGTTTTATTATAACTATAGAGTTAGATAAGTTTACATTTACACAGACAGCAGAACAGAGACCTACAACATATATTATTTGTTTTCAGCCAAGCCATCTCCTAACCTCTATGTAACCTCTAGCATACCCCTGGGGGTAGGCACATGTAGCCCAGTTTGGGAACATCTGGGCACATGAGATGACTGGAACAGATTGTGGATTTGTTTCCTTATCCAGAAGGCAGGGCAATTATTTACCCATTCTAGCATCACTGTGCCAGGCCAATATTCCCAGGGGGTCTCACCATAAAGCCAACATGTATAAACAGACTTGCATCAGACTGACATTTAATCCTAATTACCTAACAGTGCGGTGATCAAGGGATACAATCCAGAACTGAACATTTGATCAACGAAATGTTTCGACTCAGTTTGTTCTTCACAGTGTAATAGATCTATATTAAAATCACCACATATGTACACCACTTTACTGGTAAGATTTCCTAGTATATATGATAAATTGTCATTAAATTTGTTAATGCTAGTATTTGGTGTTCTATATATACAGCCGACATTGATTGTTGAATGTTTACTGATCTGTAGTTCAATAGAAATACTTTCGAAACATTCATCAATCGTATATGATATGTTCCGCAGGCTTATATTAGGAGATTGACAATTTCTAAGTAGAGATTCGCATACAAATATGGCAACACCACCGCCTGTTTTGTTGTTTCTGGAGTTGCAGTACAATTTGTAACCTAAAAATGCGTCGCCAAAATTATTTACTTCATTTCCATCCCAATTGTTTTTTTTAAACCAAATTTCCGTAAACAAACGCACGTGGTAGTTTTGCGCTGTGCTGTATGCACGCAATTCGAGTTCCTTGAGCAATGAAGGATGGGCGATTGCCATATCAATTATCAAACACACGAAGAAAAACAATAAAATCAACAAGGTGGCCGTTTATTGTTTACATCCATCTGTCCATGTCCGGTGTTGTCGCATTGGAAATGATGTTCTTACAATATAGTTCATGCACATTCACTAGATGTCGCACAAGAATGGGAAAACAATGTTAGCTTTATGATTGCATGAATGGAAATAATGACGTTCTTTTAAAATTCCTCTCATTGGTACGAGTGCGGGACTTTTACTGAAACCATTTCTTCCACGTTACCATAATAAAAAATACTGTATTATGTCAAAATAGAACATGTTTATGTTATTCATGCTTTATATAAAAACATGATTCTCAGCTCAGAAACTTCAGCATGAAAAGTACTCTGTACACCATTTACATGCACCAGAATGTGGAAAATGACTGACATTGGCTGCATGCCACATTTGTAATAGTTAATCATTAAGTGTATGATCTGATAAAACCAAATGTCTAAACCATTATTATAGTCTTCATGCATCTGTTTCATAAATGTGCACACCACCAATGTATTTTGTTAGGATCTATTATTTTGTTAACTATTATTTTGGAGCCATCCATACAGATGTGAATTAATGACAAGAAACCTCAGTGTTTGCTGTTGATAGTAGATTCTAACCAAATAAAGGTTAGTAGATTTTACATGTTTGACTTAAATTTTAGTTCACTTTGAAAACTTCCATAAAATATGCTAAATTTCCACACAAAAACATAATTTTAAAGTGTTTATTACATGATTAATTTGATTACTTGTTGACCCATAGTAGCGCCCAATTTTTTCAGGGGCTACAACTACAAATGGCTGAACTTGAGCGTCTTTCGGTTCGTTTTGTCCTTCTTGTCACGCAGAGTAGTATTGACCTGGCGAATAGTGTGGTGCAGCCGGATGTTCACCATCAATCCCACAATGTGAGAATACAACTTGCATCGATCACACACCCATTTGCGTTCGACACATTTCAGCAGCAGGGACACAAAAGCTGCTCTCACACCTGATCCGTAGAGGACGCTGTCTACTTGGTTGAGGTAGACCGTTTCCATCTGCTGCAACGAGGTGGCCAGGACAGAGGTTGGAGCTTGCAGACCATGTTTCGCTTCCACAAAGTTTTTGGTTATGAGGAAAGTGTGGTCTGGTCGGTTGGCGAGATCTCGGAGCTGATTAGGGTCCTATATGGCGCACAGGCTTTGGCGCCGAGTTTCCGGACAATGTAACCATCGATGTATATAAGAAGCTGAGAAGCTGTCATACACCTTACAGATTGTACCTTTACAGACAAGCTGGGTGATTTGGAGCTGACTGGAGGGGTGACATTGGTTGGTAGAAGCGACTGTGTAGGCAAGTCATTATACAGTAAACTTTCAGTGTGTATTTCATGTTCGTAACACAGTTCAGTATGTACAGGCATTATGAGTGTTCGTCGTTTAATGATTGTGCATTGACGTGCTTTTAATCACGATCTCTTACCACCAACTTGTCAAACGAGAGGTAAGCGATCTTTCTTTCTTCACGTGCTTTCATCATTTTTGGGAGATGTTCTTTGCGTCTCGCCATAATTCTCTGCGAGAAGTCTTCGTTCACATATATTCTACGAGGTCGTTTTTTCTTGGCCGCCGCAAGCACGAGCTCGCGGTCTTTGTACTGGGCGAATTTGACCACGATGGTCCGGGCTTTCGATCCGGTGCGGCCCGTTCGGTGTGCCCGCTCGATCGTCATGGTGCGTACTTGAGTTTCCGGAAGTTCCAGCGATGTCGTCATTTCTCGGCGCACGTTTTTTTTCGCCTGCTCTCAGGTTTCGTTTTCTGCGTCCGGAATGCCGTCGAATCGCAGATTGCACCGTCGGGACTGGTTTTCCTGGTAGTCGATGGTGTGTTTAACTTTGGCGACGGTGTCTTCACAGTCGCGCAGTTTTCTTGCCAGGTCGTCAACGTTGTCGTTTTTTTGCTTCGCCGTGAGTTCGTCTACCTGCGTCTGCGTGTATTGTAGACTGACTCGGAGTTCAGTCAGCGAGGTTGTTGTTTCCCGCATGAAGTTGTCTACCCTTCTATTTATCTCGGCGATAACGCTCTGTAGACATGCCTGGAAGGCGTCTTGCTGGACCTGTAGTAGACTCTTAACAAAGGCATCGTGATTCCCGGTGTCATCCGCGTCGATGTGAATGTCACCACTCAGGGCTTCCGCTGAACATCGACTTGCAGCGGACTTGGTCGGCCTTTGTTTCGGCATGGTGGTGTGGCTAAAAATCAACGTGAGTGACACGCGATTAGCCTGTAACGGTCACATCGTTGTCACCGCTCGCTGCTATTGTTCTTCGTAGGCACTCAGAACTCACAATGTGTCAGCGGGGTTGGAATTTACCGCGCCATACAGCCAAGCTTGGCGATATTCCTAGTTCTACCGGCGACAACTTGTACGAATGTTGTCGTTTTTCACTGTCGGAGTTGTGAACTTGTTCACTATATGTAAAATGGCAGAATACTGTTTTACTCACTTGACAGTCGGAATGTCTATTATACGAGTATAACTTATCAAATCATGCTATTTAGTGGAGCTCCGAAAACACACGTCTTATCTCTTGGCTATCTGCTATCTACCCATCTACTTACATAACTAACTGATAGGAGTCATATTGAGAATTGTCATGACATGTATAGACCGCTACTTCCTCGCAGCATATATATAACAGCTTTGTCGATGCATGTCGACTGAGTAAATTTTTAGTACCTGGGTAGTCATAATATGGCCCCTTGCAAGCGGCAAGTGAAGGCAAGGAGGCACCTAGTGTGTGACTATTGTCACAGCTTTGTAGATTTTGCTCTATCCGGATGCACAAAATCATGGGCTGAGACAATGGAGGAAGACTTTACTTTCCAGTGCACAGGGTGTTTGAAAGTGGAATGTCTTACAGCAGAGTTAGCTAGGCTAACCGATATTGTGAAGGGGATGGAGATGAGAATAACCAAAGAGACAGATGGAAGAGGTCGGAAAGAGCAATGCAGTGACAAGAAGGGTGAGGACAGTATACTGAGAGGAGGGAGGGCGAGTGCAAGGAAAGCAAATGGAGAAAGAACAAGTGAAAACATGGCATGCAGGAAGGTGACAGGGGAGAAAGTGACAGTAGATGAGGGGGTGACAATGAGACAGGAGATGATAGAAGCAGATGCGACAGGAGGAAAGACGAAGGGAAGAAAGGAACTGAGAGTAGATGTGACCAGACGGAAGTCAATAACAAGGATGGTGTCAGGAAGAAAAGAGGCATGAAAGAAAGGAACAGAGAAAGCGGCAGGGGGAAAGTCAGCAACCAGGGAGATGCAAAACGGAGGAGTTACTCTGAAGCAGTGATTGAGGGGGCATTGAGAACAGAAAGGGTGTTTATGGGCGACTCAATTTTGCGAAAGACGGACAAGACGTTAAGTAAAGGAGAAGATGTTGTTGTTTGTCTTCCAGGCGCTCGGATAGACCATGTGACAGATAGGGTAGAGAACGTGTTGGGGCATGGCCAGGGAGGATCTATATTAGTACATGTAGGGACGAACAATGCAGACAGGGAGGGGACAACTAGAATAGTGCAACGATACAGACAGTTGGTAGGGAAACTGAAGAAGAAAAGAGTTGAACAGATTATTCTCTCAGGAATCTTGCCAGTAATCGGAGGAAGGGGAGCAACCTATAGAAATTGCAAGAGGATGGCAATCAATGCTCTGGTGGAGCAGATGTGTGAGGAGGAAGGGGTTGGATTCTTGGATTTGTGGGGGCGCTTTGTTGGGAAGGAGGACATGTACGTGAGAGATGGCCTCCATATAAGCGGAAAGGGCGCAGCAGTTTTCTCTGAGAACCTGCTTCAATCTATGGACAGTGGAACAGGTTGCAATTATTTAAACTAGATTCGCAGGGGGGATTCACAGAGAAGCCAAATACTGGAGGCACAGATAAGGACAGCACAGCTAAAACGGCAAAGAACAGTCTGGAAAACTCTACAACATTTGGTTATAAATGTGTGTGTTTAAATGCAAGGAGCATAGTAAACAAAAGAAATGAATTAAACATTATGGTAGAAGATAATGACCCTCACATAATAGGTATAACTGAATCTTGGGCCACCCCCGATATATCAGATGCCGAATTAGGAATGACAGGATATGTCATGTTTAGGAAAGATAGAATAGGGAGAAGGGGAGGTGGCGTTATTTTATATATTAAAGAATCCATTCAGGCTTACGAAATAAAATTAGAAAAACAAGCAGAATGTGAAGAAGCTGTGTGGTGTAACATAGTTACAGGAAACTCAACATTAACTGTTGGGTTAGTTTATCGAAGTCCAAACATAAGCACAGATGAGAATGAGAAAATACAAAACGCTGTAAAGGAAGTCAGTAAACGGGACTGTATAATTATGGGGGATTTTAACCATGGGCGTATACAGTGGAAATCTCAACAGAGTACTGGGAGTGAAGATCAAAAGTTTTTTAATTTAGTACAAGACAGTTTCCTTACTCAACATGTGTTAGAACCAACCAGGGGTGAGAACGTATTGGACATAGTTTTGAGCTCACAGAAGGAATTTATTGATAATGTCAGGATATATGAGCCACTGGGGTGTAGTGATCACAACCAGATATATTTTATCATCAAAGTAAAAGGAGAACAGAATCGTAAAATACGGTACAGGAAAACATTTCACAAAGGAAGATATAAGGACATGAGGAAACATTTAGCAAAGATAGACTGGAATAACACACTGGAGAATAAGACAGCAACAGAATGTTGGAATATCTTAAAGAGGGAAATTGACTGCATTGTCGAACAATTTGTCCCCTTGAAAAAACAGGGGAAACGGTCAAAAAAGAAACACTTATCAAAAGAAGCCATTAGAAAAATCAAATACAAGCAAACGATGTGGAAGACATATAGACATAATGGAAGTGAAGAAGACTGTGCCATTTATAAAGAAGCACTTAACCAAGCTACAGCTGAAATTAGAAATTCAAAGTGAAGCTATGAACAAAAATTAGCTTTTAATATAAAACATGACAGCAAGAGTTTGTATGCGTATGTTCGAAGTAAACAGAAAGTTCAGGATAAGGTAGGACCTCTAGAAGGTAGTGATGGAAACATAATAACAGAGGGATTCTTAATGGCAGAAAACCTAAATGAATACTTTAGTTCGGTGTTCACCAGGGAAGATACTAGTGCATTACCAGTACCAGAGACTAAATTTGAAGGGAGAGAGTCAGAGTATTTAGGACAACTAATTGTAACACCAAAAATGGTAGCTAAGAAAATAAGGGATATGAAGGAAAATAAGTCACCTGGAGTGGATGGGATTCCTCCCAAATTACTACTGGAAATTGTAGAACAAATCAGCATACCACTTGCAACAGTGTTCAATTTGTCAATAGAGGAAGGAGTAGTTCCATTAGAATGGAAAGAAGCAAACATCATACCATTATTTAAAAAAGGATGAAGAAGCAAGTCAGAGAACTATAGACCAGTAATTTTAACATCGGTGGTTTGCAAACTATTAGAAAGACTAATTAAAGATCACTTGGTTGATTTTCTTGTTAAAAATAACTTGATTAACCCATCTCAACATGGGTTTCTAAAAGCGATGTCATGCTTAACAAATATCTTATGTTTTTTGGAAGATGTCACAAAGTGGGTAGACGAGGGATCACCAGTAGATTTAATATACTTAGATTTTAAAAAAGCCTTTGACAAAGTGCCACATCAAAGATTACTACTTAAACTACAGGCCCATGGCATAGGCAATGGTATGATTAACTGGATAGAAAAATGGCTCATTGATAGAAGACAAAGAGTGGTAGTTGATGGGGAGGTTTCAAATTGGAAATCGGTTTTGAGTGGAGTACCGCAGGGATCAGTATTGGGACCTATTTTGTTCTTACTATATATCAATGATTTGGATGATGATATAACAAGCAAGGTGTTGAAGTTTGCGGACGATACAAAAGTGTTTAGAAAAATTGAAAGTGATGCAGATAGACAGCAATTACAAGATGATCTAAATAAGTTGAACGAATGGTCTGATATATATATGCTGTTTAATTATGGGAACTGTAAGTGCCTCCACACAGGACATGGAAATGAAGATGCACAATATACAATGGGTGATACTGTACTAAATACTACCGTAAAGGAAAAGGGCTTAGGGTTAACTATTAGTGCTGATATGAAGGTATCAGAACAGTATGCAATTGCAGCAGCAAAGGGCAACCAAATTCTTGGATTAATTAGGCGAAATATAGTGTACAAGGAAAAAGAACTAATAATACCGCTGTACAAAACAATAGTTAGGCCTCATTTAGAATATTGCATACAGGCATGGAGGCCATATCGCAAGAAGGATATTGATATACTAGAAAGAGTACAAAGAAGAGCAACCAAAATGATACAAAAACTCAGGCATATTACTAATTAAATGCGTCTAAAAGAATGTGGATTAACAACACTAGAAACCAGGAGATTGAGAGGAGATCAGATAGAAGTTTTTAAAATATTGAATGGGTATGAAAATATTGACAGAAATATGTTTTGTTCTGTTAAGGAAGAGAGAAGGACTAGAGGACGTGGAATTACATTAGCAAAGAAGCAGTGTAGACTAGATATTAGACAATTTTCATTTTCACAAAGAACAGTAAATGAATGGAACAGATTATCGGCTGATTGTGTAGGTGCTAGTAGTGTTAATATGTTTAAAAATAAAATTGACATGTACCTAAGAAGGGCTGGGTACATTTAGTTAGATAGGTTAGACTCTCGATAAGCCAAAGGGCTTCCTTGTCCACCTGCCATCTAGAGTTGATTCTCTAGGTGGCAATCTTGTTAAATCTTGTTAAATGTCATAGATCGAGTTATGCTTGTGTTGCCATTTTTGGGGATCACGGTTAGTTTGAATTTTTCTACCACAAAGTGTAAACAACATGTTCAGATTATGAATGATTATGTTGGCAACATATAACATTACGGTTGTTGAGTAGTCTAACTACAGAGAACTCTTTGAAGTTAAGTGCAGCCGTGATATTCACATAGTAGAGACAGACAAATAAGAAAATTGTCTGTTACTAATTACTACTTCATTCGGTATGAAAATGAAAATTTTCCTCTTAAATTAATGTTTGTAAACATTGAAAGTCGACAATGTACTTTTGTGAAAGTTATTGTACCTTGAAATGTTCAAATGAATTAAAATTAAATCCTCCTCATCATAAATCGATGACAAAACATTTACAAATTTGTGTAAATCTATTCATTATTATAATGTTGTGTTTGATGTGACACATGTTGATAAAATGTGTTTTATATCTTGTGTTGACATCAAACTTTAAAATTTTCATATTGACAAGTATCACGTTACAGCTACAGCACTAATATTAATTGTATTTCATTGTTTATTTGGATAATTTGCATGTATTTGATATAAAATTGTTGTTTTACATTTTGTGTGTACACTAAGGCCCTGTGCGGGCTGCGGGCATGTGGCAACATTTGCGATGCGGGCTGACTGCGGGCCAAGTTACTGCGGGGCGGGCTCAGATTCCCGTGCAGGCCTTAGTGTATAAACAAGCTAGTATATAGGACTACAGACCTGTATGAATGGTAACTTTACTCTCTTTAAGTTATGCCCATTGTTTCATTACTTTTCATATTTCTTTCACAGGAACTGACGTTCTTCACAAAGAAAGAAATTTTACAGTGAGTTTCATTCTTCCGTTTATCTCTGTGAATTTATTATGTTGAACTTTGCGTAGGTCACACGAGTGTGAAGTCTAAAACCACAATTACGCATTGTAGGATTGGCTGTCATATATACTGTGTGCTAAACAAAATGCCAAAATTGCTTCTTCTGAGAGAGATAATTTACAAATGTGTAAATTGCTGTGTGTCTGATGATCCAATGACCAGAGTCATTTGCATATTTATGAATAATCCATCAGATGACCTGTGAAATTTTCAGTCAAATGTTTGGTTTTCATATATCAAACATTTATTTGCCGACAAATAAAGCCTAAAACTGCATGTAGGGGAAGTTACAAAAGCTTGACTGAAAATTTCAGAAGATGTTGTGCTGGTGTCATATAGAATACGGACCCCATGGACAATGGACCCCGGGTTCATATTCACTATAGAATATGGACCGGCCCCTTAGAATGTTAAGCCTGGTGGGGTCTATATCATACATGTCTCATTATTATCATAGCATATGAACTCCCATATTATAGAAAATAGCCCCCTGGTCCATTATTTATAGAAGTCCATATTCTGTATGTCTCATATAATACGGACTCCATAGAGAATGGAACTGGATATGTGTTATAGAATATGGACTGTCATAGTGTTACAAATTGCTTGTTACAAAACATTGACAAAGAGCTTGTAATAGCACTAATGGGAGTAGGACTCAGTGATATCCAGAAGACATTTGACACTGTAGAAAATGATATCATGCTGGCTAAACTTAAAAGGGTCTGCATAGAACATAAATGGTTCTCGTGTTATCTCACTGGTAGATCTCAATCAGTGTCACTGGATGGCCACCTGTCTGATCTGTTGCCAGTCAAAGTTGGGGTGCTTGCTCTTAGGCCCACTGAACATTGTTCTTGTTTTACCTAAGTGGTCTGCTCACAGTCTTAATCCTGCAATATAAACATGTTTGTAGACGACACTGAATAAGATTCAGCCGCAAAAACCAGGGTGTTCAACTCAGTTAGAATCAAATGTTAACAGTGATTTATACAAAGCCAAACAGTATTTTTATGTGAAAGGGAAACCAAAGGAAAACTTTACATGTTATGCACGTGAAAGAGTGAATAAAAACGAACTATTTTGAACGGTAATCACATTTTTAAAGTCAGTGGTTTAGTAATAACAAATCTGAACACCTTTTCTATCAAAGTTCGTCAGTCTCGCCATTTTGACTGCTGTGTGACGTACGTAATGCACGGCGCGATGAGTCGCAGTCTGGCAATTCTGTATTTAAAATAATCGCTAGATGGCGATGTGTACATCCGATTCGTGTAGGTGAACATGATTTTCGTTCAGAAATGGCTGACTTTCGATTGCAACGATAAGGGCCAACATTTTCAAGATAGAACTGAACGCGCTGGTAAACCTGGTAAAGAAGATACGCCGAAATGCAGAGGCGAGTAACAAGCCGAGGCGACATTGACAAGTGGTCGAAGCTTCGAAAGGCGAATGTATGCTGTTACTGACAATACTGTGTATTGTTAGGAAGACTCAAGAATCTGCTATTCTACACGCAGAGCCTGTCGGTGAAGGTAAGTATTTATGTGTATAATATAAGAAATGTTGCCCTAAATGTTAATTATGAAGTCAGGGCTGGATAATAATTTAAGTAATTAAAATATCAACGCCAACCGAGTGAGTTGATGGTGGGTCAGTGACACTGACAGGTATGTTGATGGCCGCCTCGCATTCGGTCCCGGAATTCGGCAGTTTCTACTTAGTCACAGCCATGCCATGTATTATTCCCGGAATTCGGCAGTTTCTACTTAGTCACAGCCATGCCATGTATTATTCTCCAAGTCAGTGGTGTAGTGTCGGATATGTTATACACAACTTGAAGTTACCCAATTTGAAACACATCATATCACATATGGGGTCATGGCTCTCCGATTTACCTCAGCCTGACACAGAGTGACAGGCTCGGTCCTTCACCCATGCATTATTATATTAACAGCAGCGACTGTGGCATGTTTTTGTATTATTGACATAGCATGACCTGTGCGACTAAAAAACAGATGTGTGTCAATATTGATTGTTCTTTTAGTAGGCGTGGTATATTTAAGGTGAGTGTTTGGAGCCTAATTCTGGAGGGCTAAATAAAGAAAGAAAATCACCACCCATGTTCTTTATGAAATCAACTTCATGCTGAGTAATAAAGTTATGTTTTTTTAGCTGAATATATGTACAGTGGAATGTCTCTATTAAAAATAACCATTTTGAACTGGGTAAAAGTAACACAACTAGCAGAACAAATATTCTAAACTATAAAATATGTGGATATATTTATGTATATTCTGTGGTGGTCTTAATTGCAATGTAACTTTGTTGTCGTGTCAAGGTAACCATAATAGTAGCTGTGAGGTTCCACATTGTGCTACTAATATTTCTTATTCATGAAAAACACATTTAAACATCTGGTTCTGTTTCAGATGTGCCATGATATATTACAAATGGCCATGGATTTTATAGTCTGTGTTTGGAGCAGACAGTGCTTCCAAATGTTAGACAACTGTCACATATATCTGCCAACAAAGATGTAAGTATAATATTATGTTCATGTATTTATAACAACAGTGAAATGTGTTGCTCACAATTTATTGACAATGAAAATAACATTAGAGTAACCAGAACACCAAGCAAACCAACATGATACAACATTTTATATAATACAAATGACATTTCATACAATGAAAACACCACATATTATTCCATAGTAGAATAATACCAAAAAAAGTATGTTTAACAGTAAATGATGTAGGATCATTCTAGAACATTTCGAGTAGCATGCCCAGTTCTCCAATATGTGAGAACTGAAAAAAGTTCCAGTGATTTTATAAAAACAGAACATGTATTCTATTGTATTTTCTACAATGATAATGGATTGAGTTACCTCCATTTTCATATGTCACCTGTCAACACAGTTCTTATATAGTGCAGTATCCAATCCTCAGACACGGTGTCAAATACATTTGTATTTGAAAGTATTTAAATAGTTTTATGTAACTGTAATTGATGTTTAGTAATTAAAAGTAGTTGGATTCCTCACGAGTATTTGTATTTAAATAAATATCAATGTATTTGACCCCATGTATGCTCAGCATTGTCCAAAGTGCTTTACACTTTACTCCCTGGCAGACCTATTCAATTAAACACTGTCTCGTGACTGTGGGAAGCATCCCATTAAGCATGTAATTAATGAATCAAGACGGTTTTTGTACAAAAATCCACCACTGTCTATAGCCAGTTACTTGTTTACACAGCTGAGTGAATTGGAGCAATGACGGGTGAACATACTTGCCCAAGGTTCGACACAGCAGCACATGGTTTCGTTCTCGTAGTTGAGAGTCTGAAGCCAAGTCCAAAGCTTTAAACCACTGCGCCACTATACATAGTTGATATATTTATTTACGCCTTATTTTATTTCAGGAGTCCAAGTCGGCCATATACAGAGAGCTTTACCTTGTGGATCCATGACAGGCTTGGTCGAAGGGTACAGAGAGTCATACCAGTGTATACCAGCCATAAGATCAAACTTCTGTGCTCTCAGCGGAGAACAAGATCTGGGATAACACTTGGCACCTGTTAACTTGCGAATTATCACTTGATTTGTGAATAAGCAGTTGGATTGACTATGAACAAATCAACTGACTCTTGACACCAGCAGACCTTGTTTCATTAGCTTGGGCATATCTTAACCAAGGATTGCAATTCTGACACGGACAGTCATTGTGGGCAGCGGCCAGAGTTCTGACAAAGATGTAATTCACAATTCACTCATTCTTCCTGCCATGGGCTGGTGGATCTGCAGGTAAACAAACAGCTGTAGTGTCTTCCGCAGCTCCAATTACTTGCGTCTTAACCAGAAAACAGCCATGTTGTTAGGGTTAGCTAGGACGTGGCCGGACGTTCTTGCTAGAGCCATGGTTCCATCCCTATAAATAAACAGGACATGCTGTACTGCTAAGTATTTGTGTCATGTTGTATCTTATATACAGTGGCTTGTTATCAAGTGTGGTTGTCTTTAATAAAAAATGGTGATAATGACATTTAAGTGCTTCAGATTATATTATCCAATAAAGACAAACGTTGGCACTTCAAAATATTAAAGGAACAGGAATATCTATGACAATGTATATTGTTAACTTGCAAAATGTCATATTGATACATCACGCCAATGTGCATGGTGGATCATCTGACTTACTTGCTAAACTATTGGATTAAATTATTGTTGAATTAGGTTAGTGATTTGCACAACACAGTGGTTGAGGGCAGAGAATTGCACTCTTATTATGGTGGGGAAGAAACTGATCTTGTGGGATATCTACAAATCCTCGTTCCATCTAGTATATTATGCTAGTCTGTTAATGGGGTGTGTTAATGTTTATTTTTGTTTGCTGAGTGTGTCCCAATATTTCAAGAAACCACCTACCAATAAAGGCAATATTGCAAATTTGCAAAGTTCTGTTTTACAGTACATACGTTATGTATCATCATAGCTAATTATTCATCCTTTACTGTAAGCCTGTGACATGCCTAGTATCAATGTTGTATTAGTATCTGAACTGACACAGCACACAGAATTTGTAATTTTGTGTCTCGTTGAACAAACAACATGATTGAAAACAACATTCGCAATTCCAGTTTGTGATGTTTGAATAATATATTTACTGAAAAATATAGCAGTCATGCTGGCACATTCAGAGTGGTCACCCTGAAAATAGGAACTGCGTAGCTATGAAAGGCAGTACTTTTGAAAACTTATTTAGCGAGTGATATCTAGGTGCTATATTATGGCCCCTACTAATTGGCGGACCGGAATTTGGCGGACCGCGCGGAAATGGCGGACCACTTTCACAAAGATTCCATCGATCGGTACGCTCCATGTTTACGTGGGGGCCATTTACGTGCGTTGTTCTAGTTGGCGCCTTATAGTTGCTGTTTTTACGGTGTTCTTGTGATGTTGAGGTGTCTTTCAATAATAACAAACGTGTAATAAGCAAATTGAACTACAGTACTACGAGTTAGCATATACAATGTTTGAAAGACGAAATAACAATTCTTGGATTTGTTGTTTGTTTGTTTGTTTGTTTTTATTTTCACCAACAAAGTAAGCATTCCTTAGTATTACTAGTTCACTACAACAATGACATCTCCTCTCTCTCTCTCTCTCTCTCTCTCACGGAATAAATAGAATGTTATTATATATATATATTTGTGTGTGTGTGATACAATGTATATATATATAAGTATATATATATCACATATTAAATAGAATGTAATTATATATATATATATATATTTGTGTGTGTGTAATACAATGTATTTACCATATGTATACCATTTTAACAAATAACACTACTAGAAGCGACAATAGCCATATTTTTACTTTACCAAAAAGGTAAGGTAAAGGTTTTTACCTTAAAAAACATGCAAATAAAATATAATAACAGTATTGACAAATTAAACTCATAAATCAGTCCTTTCATTGAAATACCATAGCACCACACATGAGAAGATAGCAAAATAACTAGTGATAATAACAGGGGTAATAACATTCATGATTTTTTATTTAAATTTTGTAGGCACTTTACTTGGTCTTTTGCATAGACAAGAGCTGCAGAACCATGGAGTATTTACATTATCTGAAATTCACAGCTGTGATGGTACCACTTGCGACATCTGTCACAAGCCACCATGTCTCCAAACACTTCTGGAAGGCCACAAGGGCATAAAAGCTCTATTGAAAATCTGTCCATGTCAATTTTTTGGCGTATTGTAGAGACACTTGGAAAAGGGAGTAATTTTTTTGATTTGATGCATGCCACTAAATGTTTTCTTGAATTTAACATGTCAAAGTTTCATGATTGCGATTGTTTTTCCAATTCTGTATAACCATTCGTACAAAATTCAACAATATTGGCTATTACAAATATTCCACAGTCTAATGTTCCCGGATCTTGATGTTGAGTGAATGGCACAAAAACCTCAATCTGTTTTGTGCCACACCCATATATACAAGATAACTGAATTTGAAGTGAAGGAGAAAGTGTATTTAAATATAAACTGTCTAAAACATAGATTCGACCCCCCATAACTTTAAAAGAAACTAACCAGTGGCCCTTACCATTGTGATGAATCTGTGCTGTGGGTGCAGCACACGATTCAAATTTACATGTGTATTTTGTAATTTTGTTTTTTATATGGATGTAATGTTCCGGAATAAAGTTATTGAAGTGAAATTGAATTCAGGCACCCAATAATAAGTGTATAATGTCCTCTGAAAATACGTATCATTAGGCGAGTTGTTACATCAAAAGACAGCTAATAACCTCAGATACAATGTCCATGATCTCAGTGAAGTACATTCTATTAAATAATCCTCAATAACACGAACTACTCACCCACCCATTAACGAATGTGCAGCTAGCAGTGCAATCCGAGATCAATCCACGTATATGCCCTTTCACAGTAGATCAAAGAACATCAAAAGACGACTAGAGCCTCAGAATTCCTCACCTGCCAGGTGACCGTTTCGGTATTCAATAACGGGAATTAGTGCCCTATGAACACATGTACCCTTAGGCGAGTCATTATATCAAACGATTTAAATAAACGGATAGTATGCAGCTGCCGTCTATCATCTATGACTATTATGTGGGACTTCTGTTTTTGACTGAGCGAACACTCGTAGAGTTAATTAGTAAGGCCTGACATTTTATTTCTAGGATTTAATAAAATTATAAATACAAGTAATACGATTCGGTATTACCTTTAGAATTGTTAGTACAACACAATAATAGAAGTCTGCAATATTTACGATCGGGCGCGCAAACAACAACAAAGCTTGTAAACATGGAGCGTACCGATCGATAGAATCTTTGTGAATGTGGTCCGCCGTTTCCGCGCGGTCCGCCAATTTCGGTCCGCCAATTAGTAGGGGGCTATATTATCGTTCATGCGAATTGGTGAGGACATCTATGATCTGCCTTGCATTCAGCTGTGTTTTAATGTTACGGTCATGTTTAACACATGTAGCTTTACCTTATTTCTATGCCTCTGTTCATGCAAACGTAATACCATTCAAAGTAGGATAAAATAAAACTAATAATAATGAATAACAATATCGGACGGCCTAACACGCTTGGCCAGCCTTGGTCCTAGTTACTAAGTTAGCGGCTCCATGATCCCATGTCATGTTACACTGTACATACCTTCTAGAACGTTAACTGTGGTGGATGTTTATGAAAAATATCAGTATGTACAAAAGTCATAACGACAGACATCGCAATGTGCCTAATGGTACAAGATTTAAATAATTTAGATACAGAAGACTTAAAATTTACTAATCTTCTTGCGCGCTTCTATCTTTGGTGACTAAATATGATATCGCGCCAATATCGTTTGGACAGCTCCATACTTCAAAACTCGGCGTCGCCGACGTTTCTGCGGATCTTGACCCACTATATACGGTGAGAAACATCCTATTCGAAGCAACGTTCTTCGAACGGACGTTCTTCTTCTAAGTTGCCGTATCTTACAACATTGTGTAAACTTACAAATCAACAGCATTATAATACATCATCGGACACGTGACACTAAAGTCGGTTCTGCGTTGCTGGTTGGTCAAACAGCAGGGAGCGGCGGGTTTTTCGCTGTTCATGGCCGCCTTCACGTAGTTGGTGATTTTAATAAAATTTTCCACTTTGAAATGATTTTACCAGTAAGCCACGGACGTTAAAAATTTGATTACCGTTCAAAATAGTTCGTTTGTATTAACTCTTTCACGTACATAGCTTGTAACTTTTCAGTGTTGGATCCCTTTAAAGGTACTTCCTCCACTCGTTTGCTAATCGCCAAACCGGTTCTTTTATGACCAAATGTGTAAAGTATTAATAGTTTAACTAGTATGCATAGTCAGATAATTTTTAGAATGCATATTTGTCATTTTTTAATCGAAAAAATAGAATCGCCGTTACACCGGGTATAACTGGCGAAACAATCATTAGCTGCCGACGTCCTATGCTTTTTGGGTCACGTGCTTTGTGCGAGATCGACCTACTACGGCACAATATTCTGATTCTGATAGTTTGTAGTACAAAACCCCTACTGGGGCATCACGCACTAGTGAGGGTGGTTGGTTTCAGGATGGCTGGCTTCATGTTATCTGGAAGTGGAATAAGAGTATGTGTGCTTGGGAATGTGGAATTAGGATGGGGTGGGTGGGGAAAAGTACAATTTAATGTTGGGGGATGATATGGGTGTGGTAGGGATGGGATGTGGAGGGGGTCTGGGGGGTGGGGTATGTTGTCTATTAGAGGTGCCTCAAGGGTGCAGTTGTCAGGTTAATATCCTGCAATGCACCCTTGAAGGCGTCAAGACTGTTGTGGGTAAACACGTTAGGTGGAAGTTTGTTCCAATGGGCTATTGTTCGGGGGAAAAAAATGTATTTATAATAGTTGTGAGAGGTGGATATTTGTCTGTATTTGTGTGGGTGGTTGGATCTTGTTTGGCTGTGTCCGGGTATGAGGTATTGATTGGGATTGATGTCTACAAGATTGTTGGTTATTTTGTATAGTGTGCAAAGTCTGGCCTCAGCCCTCCTCTGGTCCAGGGTTGGCCAGGAGAGGGCAGAGGCCAAGGTGCATCCAGATGTCTCCCAGCTGTAATTGTGGGCCACGAATCTTGCTGCCCGGTGCTGGACCCCCTCTAGATGGTTGATATTTCGGATGGTATATGGGTCCCACACCGGGCAGCAGTACTCGAGGTGTGGGCGGACCAGACTCCTATAGGCCTATATCTTGATGGATTGTGGGATAGATTTTAGGTTTCTTTTAATAAATCCAAGTTTGCTATTTGCCTTATTTACTATTTTGTTGATGTGTGGATTCCAGGAGAGGTTGTTTGATATATCTATGCCAAGGTGGGTTGCTACTGGTACTGCTCTGAGTGGTTCGTCATGTATTGTGTATGGGTTGTGTATGGGTGATTTAGATCTGGTGATGTGCATAATTTCGCATTTGGATGGATTGAAAGTCATTTGCCATGTTTTTTTCCCAGTCAGTTAGTCTGTCAAGGTCGTTCTGTAGGTTGTCTTGGTCGGTGTGGTTATTGATCTGTCGGTATAGCATTGCGTCGTCGGCGAAAAGTTTGAGGGAGGTTCCTGGTGAAATATGGGAGGGCATGTCGTTTATGTAAAGAAGGAAGAGGAGGGGGCCAAGGACAGTGCCCTGTGGGACTCCAGAGCTCACGTATACCTGACCCGACTTGCACCCTTCTACCAGCACTTCTTGTGTTCTATTGGTCAGAAAATTTGTAATCCAGAGGTGGGTGCTGGCTCTAATTCCATAGTGATCTAATTTGTGGAGGAGTCGTTTATGGGGGACAGTGTCGAAGGCTTTGGAAAAATCTAGTAGTATAAGGTCAATTTGGTGGGTTTTTTCCAGGGTGCTAGTCAGGTCATTGATGGTTGTGAGCAGTGAAGTCTCACAGGAACGCCTAGATCTGAAGCCATGTTGTCGGTCGGTGAGGATGTTGTTGCTTTCAAGATGTTTATGGATTGATGTGGATATGATATGTTCGAGAATTTTGCATGGTATACTAGTGAGGGAGATTGGTCGGTAGTTTGAGGCAATGGTTCTGTCGTTCTTTTTATGGATAGGGACTATATGTGCTTTTAACCAGTCTGAAGGGGGAGTTCCGGAGTTTATAGATTTTTGGAATATGATTGTCAGGATGGGTGCAATTGTCGAGGCCATTTCTTTGAGGATTCTGGCAGGGATATTATCTGGGCCTTGAGCTTTGTTTGGTTTTAATTCGGTTAGTAATTTCTCGACGCCTTTAACTGTGATATGGATTGGGGGCATTTGTGGGGATCGGTTTTGGTTGGGGAGCTGGGGGAGGTTGGTTAGATTTTCGTTGGTGAATACAGACTGGAAATGGTTTGATAAGATATTTGCTTTTGATCTGCTGTCTGTGTGTAGGATGCCTTTATCTTTTAGTGGGGAGATTCCTGTTGAGTCTTTATTGAGTGATTTGATGTAGTGCCAAAAGGATTTTTTATCTTTGTCTTGTTCTGGGTCAATTATGTGTGTGAGGTATTTCCAGTATTCTGATTGGATCTTTTTTTGTGTGGCATTACGAAATTTTCTGAAAGAAGTCCAGTCAGTTTCTCTTTGATATTTCTTGGCTTTGTTGTACAGGCGTTGCTTTTTGTTTATCTTTTGTTTATGTCTTTATTAATCCAGGGGAGTGAGTATCGTTTGGAAGAGTATTTGAAGGGGATGAATTGGTTTATGATTTCCTGGATGCTATGTTTGAAGAGGTCCCAAAGTGGTTCTGGGGAGTCTGTGAGTGGTGCTTGGTTTTGTATTTTGTTCCCTAGGTCCTGTAGTTCTTGATCTATATGTTCCCAATCTGCCTTGTGATATTTGAAAATTTGGTAGGGAGGGGGAATATTTCTGGGCAGGTTTACGTTGATGTTTAGTAAGGGTATACTGTCATGGTCACTGATGCCTGGTATGCTGTGCGTGCTTTCTATGAGGGAGGGGTTGGTAGTGAGAAAGAGTTCTAGGATGTTTTTGCCTCTAGTAGGTTCCCGTACAGCTTGGTGAAGGTGGAAGTCTTTAGTCAGGTCTAGTAGATTAGTATGTAGATGTGTTTGGTCATTTTCTGGGCATGTTAAGGAGGTCCAATTAATCTTGGGGCAGTTAAAGTCGCCAGCTATCCATATGTTGTGTTTACAATTTTGGCTGAATCTGCTGATGGAATGTCTTAGATGGGTCAGTCCTGTCTCGTCAGTTGGTGGTCGGAAAAAGCTGCAGATGTAGAGGTCTGGGTTGTTTTTTGATTTGATTTTGGCCCAAATTAGTTCTCCGTCGGTGTCTAGGTCGATCTGTATGGTAGAGTTAATGGTTTTCTTTATTGCAATGAGTACTCCTCCACCTTTGGATGATCGGTCTTTTCTGTAAACTATATAATTGTCGGGTATAATTTCGTGGGTTTCAATGTTCTTGTTGAGCCATGTTTCGCATCCAAATATAATGTCAGGGTTGGTGTTGTCTATTGTGAGTTGAAGGTCAGGCTTTTTATTTTTTAGGCTTTGAAAGTTTATGATGATGGCTCTTAAGTTGTTATTTTTGTTCCTTACTTTAATCTTATCTCTCAAGGGGGGCTCAGGTTGTGTTGTGCAAGGGGAGGAGTGGGCTATAGGGCTTCCGTAGCTGGAGACTGAACTAAAGCGGAGGGAGTTTGAGTCGTTGTCAGATGGTGAGAATCTGTTGCTGTCGCAGTCAGTGTCGTAGGGTGGGTCGAAGAAAATGCTTGATAGGTTTGGCAGGCCACACCCAGGGCAGTACCAGGAGACATTTTCCATATTGGTTTTGTTCATACAAGAGTATATTTTGTTGGAAATTTTGGTGCATTTTGTGTGAAACCATGTGTTACATGAGTCGCAGCAAGTGGCTTTTTGGTTGGATGCTACAGGTTTATTGCACGTACCACAAGGGAATTTGATTGGGCCTGGGTTTGTTTGGGTGTCATTTGACAGTGCCAGCAAGAGCATGCCTATATAGAGTCCGGTGAATTTGCCTGGTCGTGATGCATAACGAAGCTGTCTGTGGGTGATCGAAAGAAGCGAATGCTTTAAGAATGTGACGTCTTTGGTAATTTCTTCAGTGTTGTATGTAGATATTGGTGATTGGGACAATCTAAGTATAATTGCTATACCAAGGAATACAAACGCGGCTTGAAACGATGTCATTCTTATTGTAGGTTGTTATGTTGTAAGTGGGTTCTGTATGTCGTGTTTGAGACTGTTTTGTTTGTGTTGTGAATGGCTGGTCTATGTCGTAATTTTGGCGGGAGTTTCGAGGGGTACAAAAAAATCTGGAATTGGTGGTTTGGGGTATCTATTTACATTTACAAAGGTTTTGTTTGAATTTCTAACATTTTGGAGGCATGGTGATGGAGTGTTGAGGCAATCGGGTCGTGGGTTTAGGGTAGAAAAAGGTTATTAGTAAGCGGTTCGCTCAGCCATCCATCTTACCTCGCGCATTAGTCTTAATGTACATAAATGTCAATTTATGTTAATTGGCACTCATCGGTCGGTCCATTGCCAAGATGGCTGATGTTTGAATTCATATCAACGATGAACTACTTAAGCATGTGTTAATGGTCAAGTACCTTGGTATGTACATCAACGCAAACCTGAAATGGAATGAACACATTAACATCATGATCCCTAAAAAATCATCCAAGATAGGTATCGAAAGATCTCCTTGTAAAATAAATTAACCAAATTAATGCTAGATTTGTGAGGCATTACTGTATGTAAGTAATTTTATTTCTTCATCCATATGATACAAGATATCATTCAAAAGTAATGCAAAACAGATACAGTTAATGTACATACACAGAAATTACACATTTGTTTTTATGTTACAGCGTGCACAAAAGGTTTTGCCAGATTGATTCCAGAGCAGAGACAGACAAGAATATTAGGTTGTCTGCTAAGTCAATAATGGGTATACCTGAACTTAAGGTATGTATTGCATATCATTTTACAAAATGGATACAGCTGTATTGTATGACGATAATGTCCTGTTGTATATACACTTTAGTATATACCTGTAATATACATACTCTGGACATTGTTTTGATATCTACCATTAAATATTATTATTATTAATTATTATCTACTATTATTATTCTGTTATATATGTATATATGTATACATATCACATAAATATAATTATATTTACATATATACATATTATGTATATATGTAAATATAATTATATCATTGATATGTGTGTATGTATATTTATTTAGTTTATTTAAATTAATAAGTTTAATAGCTACATGAATGGTAGTAACTGCCAGATTTATGGTGCAGATAAATGCAGTAAATTATTAGTATGATTTATTATTGCTTGCTGTAGGAAGCAGAGTGTAGCAATTTTGGTAACTAGTGAACACGGATTTCACAGTTTAGAAAACCCAGGTTCCATTCCTGCTTTGAGAATTGGGCAGTGTTGTTCATTCTATGTTGCTTGTGTTCTCAAGTGTTCGTCACACTCTCATGTTCAGAATCACTTGCACATTCATGAATAGTCATTTGCTGATTAAAATATTGGCTGTGACGTTTTGTATTGTTTTGTATTGTGCTTATGTCAATATTAGTCCTTCAAAAATCCATATACATTCCCAGTATTGTTTCACGATCCCCTGTGCACAATATCTTGCATCAACAGGTCAACCCATTCAAAGACCGCATCTGCAAAGTGTTTTCGTCTCAAGACGATGACCAGCTGAGCTTTGAGGACTTCCTTGACATGATGTCAGTCTTCAGTGACAGCTGCCCCAAAAATGTCAAAGTCGAGTACGCATTCCGAATATATGGTGAGTTTGTGGGATTTTACACATACTGTTTTCATCATTCACACCCTCATAAGTGTACACTTTTGTGGAGTCCTGAAGCATAATGTCCAGAAGGAGAGACAGTCAGTTCAGAGAACCAAGGGTTAAATCCTGTGCTGCCATTTTGAACCTTGAACAAATTTATTCACAATTACATAATGTTGTTACATTTGTCCAGTTCACTCAGCCGTCTAAACAAGTACCAGTACTAACTCATTACAACTGGTCCCACACAACTCTACAAACTCTACTTGTTCCAACAAAACAATTACAGGCTGCAGCGACTTACGTTTAGTATATTAAAGAGAATAGAAACAAGGCTTAACCAAAAATTTGTTTTTATATGTACATAAAGATTAAGTATGTATAGGTGTATGTAACATTGGACAACATTAAAAAATACATTTGTAGTAAAAAGCAGTAAGTAAAAAGTTTTAAACCCGCCTGCATAGCGATTCCCGTAGAAAACTGAAAGTTAATTAGAAGGGGATCACGTGGTAACGTGGCTTCAAAGATGACAGGTGGATCCTTTCTATGTATTCAGAACATGTTTACCAGAATAGTTTTTGGGTCATAACGAGCGTCATAATAAATTATTGTGTTACATTCCGGTGTAATGCAAACACTGGTCACCACACGGAACAAGTATTATTTATCTTACAGTTCCACACGAATCAAATTTTATTACAAAATTGAAGCCAGAGGTTTCATGGAGGCCTACTCGGTGACAGAACAACGGGGTTGCCACTGTCGTTGGATCATTTTATGAGTAATATTGTATCGCTTGTAGCCCACGGAAGATAATACAGGCAAGGAAACATACATTACAAACATTTGACTTCAGACAGAAATGTTATATTGTACATTAATATCAATAGTATGCCAATGTATGAAGGAGGAGTTATAAATTTAACGTAACATGTTAAATTCGGGACCCGAACGATATTAATTTGAACCTGACACAAAACCATTTGTTTTTTACACCCTTGTTTATGCTTTCACAAAATAATAATAAAAAAATTAATTAATTTAAATCAATAAAATGATGTACTGCTTGTGTTTTAATTGTTGTAGTAATTATTTATTTGCGACGAAGATGAAAATAATTTTTTATGGTCATTGTATAATTCTAATTAACGATGATGAATATTTATAAATTGAAATGATTGTTACTACACTGAATTTTTTTATTTGTCTCGATAAATGAAATTAGAAATATGCATCGTCCTTATATACAATTAACATATTTTCATTACGAATAAATAATTACTACAAAAATAAACCAAATGCAAGCTGTTGTCTACATCATTGCTTGTTGATTCTATTTATAATTGTACAAACAGTTACAAAAACAATGGTTTCGTGTTGGACTCGAACCGGTGTTTTTCCGATTGTAAGGGCAAACACACCTAACAAATGCATTTACCAGTTGAGCCATGGTAACAATCAGGATTCTACTCCCAGATTTAAAGAGTTATGTTAAAAATACAACTCCTCCTTCACACATTGACATACAAATGATTATTTATAGTTTTCTTGCGTTAAGTATATAGTATCTGTTTGTAATATATTTGTCCTGAAATGGATCATGGCACAGCGGCAGCAATTGATAGAATAATAACTTTGAAAACGAACCGAAGACTGGCGATCTTGAAGCTAAAACAGGCTTCCGCAAAACAACTAGCCTCAATCTTTCGTAAAAATAAATGTGTACACTATGATGACCAGTGTTTGTGGTACATTGGTATATCGCACAATAGTGTAATTAATTTTGACACTCATTTAAACCCAAAAGTAATCCTTGTTGGCATTCTTTGAATGCAAAGAAATTTATGTCAATATGTGTCCTGTCTGATGTCACAACTGGGCATCCGGAATGAGCGGCAACAATATGCATATTCATAAAACACTGGTATTGCATAAAGTGTGGAATTTCTAATTCGTTTATTTTTCATGGTTTTTTGCTTGGTGGGTATCAAAATATGTGAATTAAAGCATATAAAATAACGAATTCAAGCATTAGGTCTTGTTATTCCCTTTAATACTATTTATTCATCCACCCGACCCTATGCTAATCAATCAAGCCATTCTCAGAAGTGACCACAGTAATTAACTCATTAACTGACCTATAATGTATCTAAATTTCAAGTCACTGAAGCAAGGGAGTCATGTGTTAATGTTTGTTATCTAAATGTTTTGTGTATGCCATTTCACTGGTGTCGTTGCAGACGTTGACGATGATGATAAGATTGGCAAGACGGACTTGGAGAACGTTATCAATCGTCTGACAGGGTCCACGAAACCAGACGAGCATGATGGACAAGACGAGCAGCACGATGGTCAGTTGTCCAAGATACAACAAGACGAGCAGCATGATGGTCAGTTGTCCAAGAGACAACAAGACGAACAGCACGATGGTCAGTTGTCCAAGACACAACAAGACGAGCAGCACGATGGTCAGTTGTCCAAGAGACAACAAGACGAGCAGCGCTTGACAAAACAAGAAATGGACGATCTGATTTTCAACGTAAGTGCCAACTTCACTCTTGACCTTGTTGCTGATTGGTTAATGCTAAGGTTTTGTGTTGCATTGAAGTTTGTTAATGCTTCTGTGAAATTACTAGTTTTTTAACATGGTACTAATTGGTGCTTATTTATTTTTACAATTTATTTGTTTTGGTGATCTAGGACTAGGAGAGAAAGGTGGGCTGCCTTCCCTATAACAATGCCGATACAAAATGTTCTGTTTCCCTTTGTAGATATTGCAAGAGGCTGATCTTGATGATGACGCGGTCCTGTCATTTGCAGAGTTTGAGCACGTCATATCAAAGGCTCCAGATTTTGTGAAGTATGTATTATTAGAAAATGTAAAGTTATCAGGTGTAATTATTACATTTAACCATGTTTGTTATGTTTTGGATTTTAAAAGATGTATAGACATTTTCTTGCTGTTTTGTTTTTATTATTTATTTATGTAACAATATTATTCCCAATTGTCCAAACATATTTTCCATGAGTCACTATACTTTTAGACAACCAATTATACTTTTTGCGGTACTTGTCTGTTTTTTCTTTCACAAACTAATCCTGATTGTCCCTTTGTATGTAGGACTTTGTAAATTTCGCTTCTTTTTGTATCTGACAACTCATTTGGGCATTGTCTTTTGCAGTTCTTTCAGAATTCGATTGTAGCAACAAGTCACTAAGTCTGCTGTTTGGTCTCTACGGTTCACACCGAATGAAGGTCTCTGAAGTGTAGTATGGACTAATGCAAGAAAACACCTATCACGAAGTTTTGTTCTTGTAGAAGCGCGGATGCACTGCCTGTGACATACATAACCATTCTCATATGTCACTGATGCATTAACTAAGAAATTTTTTGAAAACATTTAGAATGTCTGTGATGTTTGAAACCAGAGTTGAGTTTATTTATACATAGGAGTTAAGTACTGTCATCGGGCAAGATGCAGTATGTATGCGGGCCTGTTTTGCACGTTAATTTTAAGTGAGTTTTACGTAATGATAACAGATTATCTCCTATGCATTCCATGGTTTGGTTTACCAATGTGATGTGAATTGTTCATGTGTTTTATGTTAATAATTTTCATTATTTTCTGTTGTAGATGTCATGCTTCTTATGTATGCACCAAATACATTGCAAACAGAACTTCCAAATTACACTTGCATATTACTAATCTAGTCTATATTTTGAATTAAAAAATATATATCTTCATTATTGTTAGGTGATATGATGTCTGTCGTATGTAGATGTTTGTGCTAGTAGTGTTTGTATTCCTACAAGGAATATAATATTAATTATTATTTCCTAAAAGTTAGTTAAGCCTGTGTATAATACTGTTATATATGCTACACACTATCTTCTACAAAGAATCTAATATTTATTGCTATTTTCTAAGAGTTAATTAAGTCTGTGTTGTGTGTCTATTGTGTGCTACTGGCATATATAAGAATATTCGGTTTATCTCTCATTTGCAAACTTAGCATCAGAGTTGTAAAATTATCAGAATCATGTTGTAGTCATTGTGGATATGTATTTTTGCAAGTTCTGCTTATTTTATGAATGATCTCAAATTAGGTATTTTTAACAGTTCTTGCCTATGGTAAAAAGTTGGTGGACATGACATATTCGTATTACAATAACACATTTTTGCATCCATAAAACAGAAAAACCAACATGTAAATATTTTGAGCTAAGAAAATGTATTAGATATGTATTACAACTGAAATATAGAATGTTTATTTTAGACATACTGATTTACAATTTCTATGCATTGTGTATGCTACATTTTGATCAACTGTGATAATCTATAGTATGATCAATACCCATCTACACAAGATACAAGTTGTAGGTTAATGATTATGTGATAGAATCAATCTTGGTGTTGGGAAAATAAAGATGGTTGAAAACCTGCATTGTCGGTTTCTGTATATAACGGCAGTGTGTCGGCATGAAGCTATTTCCATGTAAATCTATGATATCTACTGAGATGACATTAGATACAAGTATGCTAACAACCAATGTTTGTCGCTGACTGCAGTCATTTGGCATCTGTCAGACTGGGACCAACTCACTGAGATGGTACAACCTTTTGTAAATTTGTCATGTAAATAAGATTTAGTACTTATAAATGGTGATAATTTTGAATTTGCATCAATTGGTCCCAATCAAGGGTTAAACACAAATTTTGTTTCTATTGATGTGACGTTTTGACACGCAAAACTTCAAATGGCCGTGAATTGCTTCAGTTTTGGTATACTTACACCCTTTTGTGAATTGGTATCTAAAACAAATTGTATGTATATGCACAGTCTAGTTTCTCTATCTTAATAAATATAATACGCCATACGTCTTTTCACAATATATCCATTTTGTTATTTTGCAAAATATGAAGGCCAAAGTGTACCCTTTCACAACGATATGCGATGCCACTTAAAAATGCTTAATCAGTTCGATTGTTTTGCTCCTCGCGTTTCATGCTAATTTTGCGAAAGAGCAAACCTACCAAGTATCCCCTGTGACATACTGTTTCGGTTTTGCGCATTTGTTTATTCGTTTTTTGTTAAAATGTAAAAACTATTTTAGGCTTGCCCAAGATTTATATAGTCTTTTTCATACTGAAAATGTCTACCGTACGGGTTTTATGTGGTAGACTATCTTCGCCTTAATCACGTGATAGCGGGTGATTATGTGATGTCGCGAGATCGGCCTTGACCCCCATCCAGGCAGTATTTACACACGTGTTTCTTTTCCGACTTGCTTTTGCATTTTAACTCGTTTTTATATGAAATGTTAATGTGTGGTCGCCCACGGAAATACGCCACCGACTCGGCAAAGAAAAGGGCACAAGCAGAACTGAAACGAAATCGACCGCCCGCAAAAGTGTACATAGGAAAGGCGATGAGTTTATGGATTCAGACAAAAGTAATGACCGGCATCAAAACTGATGCAGCGTTCGCCAAGTGTCTTATTGACAGGTTAGTACTCTGTTATTACTCGGCTTCAACCATTTTCACATTGTTTTAATACTGCATGTGCAAGCTGACAAAATTGTTTTGCTATTAAATTAGTCGACGGTATTAGGCCATTTAGGGTCATTCCGAGTGAACGCAAATAAAATTCCATAAATTGGTTGCTGTCGTCGACGTCTGACTCTAAGACTTAGTCTTAGATTATTTTTGAATGGATCAGTAATACAGTACGATGAGAGCTTTGCTGCTTTCCATTTGGTAAGATTAGCAAAAATCAAAAATTTAAGCCTTCTAGCTTAAATAGGTTTCAAGTTATGGCACTTTGACATTTGACAACTTGTTAAAAATAAATAATTTTATTCACATTTCACTAGTCAATATATTCTGCAATCTTGAGCCTGTGTCAGTGAAATTGTGTTGAGTTGATCTATATAATATATAGATTACACAAATACAATATAAATACAGTGTGAGTGTACAGTTAATGTACAGCAAGTTGATACAAATCATGATTTCTTCAAAATATCACTCGCGATAGGGTTTTCAGACCCTTATTGTTAGCAGAATACACATACCTTAGACATAAATTGTACATAGTTGGTATATAAATGTGCAAATCAGAGGAATATGGCAGATCTGGTTGCCTTAATTATGAATCTATACATATGCAAATATGGTATGTTATTATATTTCTTATAATATGACCAACTTCCGACCCAAACATTTCGATGAGGCATAGCTTGTATTGTCACAAAGCCTTTTCTAGGTGTAAGCTCATTCTTATAGCTCAAATAACTAGTAAGTCTCAATATCCTTCCGAGCTTCCTTCACAAAAAAAATTGTCTGGGTGCCCCAATTTTTAAAATAAATTGCTCGTGATATACGAGAGGGTTTTCAGACATTGATTGTAAGCTAAATATGGATGGTTCAATGAACTGTTGTGTCAATTTGATATCTATGCATAACATTGTGAATTCTCAGAGCAACATGACATGCCTGACTGTCTTCATTAGGAATGTACACATACCCAACGTGCTATATTTTATATTTCTTACAAATTAGCAAACTTCCGACCGGTCAGTGTGGATTAGAAGATATTGTTATGAAACGTTTACCAGGCATAAACCAATCAAACACATAAAAAACAAGTAACTCACAATATCCTTCCATGCTTCCTTCTCAAGAAGAATGAGGACCCATTGGTACCCAAAACTTATCAATATATCACTTGCGAGCGTGTTTTCAAGCACTGATTTTGAGTTAAACATACATGTTGTTGGTAATGTTTATAAATATTAGATATCTATGCATATCGGTATACATTTTCAGGCAGTTTTGCATGTCTGTTTGTCGTATTTATGAATCTGTACATATTAAAACTGCTATAGATCTGTTTACATAACACAAATATCAAATAAATTTATAAAAACTTCTCATACAAATATAAGTTGTATCAATTGTAATTTAGTGACAGGTTTACCATGGGTAGATTTTTTCAATTTATGTCACAGTACTTACATGTACATGTATACTGCTTTTACCAAGTGATGGGTCCGCAGCCCAGTACAAAAATTTCAAGAATTTGCTAATATTCATCACTACGACTTTGGACTGGATTGCGAATGGAATTTCTTCGTGACCAGCCATGATAAAAACATGTTTGATGGATTTTTAACCATTGTGGCCATTCTTATTTGTGTACACTTAACAAAGCTTTTGTCAAACTTTCAATTTTATTTTGTATTTCATTTGCAGTTCACTTTTCCAGCTGATTTTTCATACATGTATTCTTCAATATTTGTGCATAATATAAATTATAAAATTTATGTTGTTGCAGAATCCCCTATGATGACTACCCAGTGTGATTAGAAGCAGTTGATCCAGCTGATAGAACCTATCAATTTGGAGATGACACACTAGAAGAGATTCGCTGGTAAATATTATGGTGTATGTGTGTGTATATGTGTTACATCAAGTACATTTTTTGTATGCAAAACTAAGATACAAAATTGTAACTTTTGTCATGGTTTAAAGGTAAAGGTAAGTTCTTATATAGCTCAGTATACAATCTTTTGGATTGCTCAAAGCGTTTTTTACACTTTACTCCCTGGCAGACATGTTCAATCGAAGACCATCTCGGCTTCTCTGGGAAGCATTCAGCCATGTGGCAATGTCGCGAAGACTACTTGTTCGCAAATATTCATCACTGTTTATAGCCAGGTACTCATTCATACAGCTGAGTGAACTGGAACAATGTAGTGTGAAAAAACTTGCCCAAGGTTTCACATGGCAGCACAGGATTTGAACCCGGGTCCTCTTATTTGAGAGTCCGATGCTCTACCCCTGAACCACTGCGCTAATACTAGCAACCTTTGTTTATGACCAAAATTAAAGAAAAACTGAACATTAGTCTCACAGACGGGTACATTTCGTCATGATGAAATTTCAGTAGTATGCCTACAGTGCAGTTGTGAGGAACACTAAGTAGGTTTTCAGCTCACTTAGTCTTCATGGCATTAAAATGAACTGATTTTAGTAACAGTTTATTCTAATATTATTTTACTTAAAATCACTAATGACCTGTTATGGTGCTGTGCAAGTTAACAAACACAATTTGCTGTGCTTTGTGGTGAAAAACTCAGCAGTGACTAAGATTAAAAAAAACATTTCATTCAATGTTACAAATTCATTATTCAGGGCTGTATAGTCCAAAGGACCTGAGGACCTCTTGGGCCAGTGTTGATGATTAAATGTCCATTTTGAGGTGTTCACAGTAATGTTCACTGGTTTGGTTATGTTTTATTTCAGATGCCGCAAAGACGTTGCCACTCTGCAGCCTGCTACTACATGTGAACTTGTGCATGACATTGAAGAAATTGTGACTGATGAGTACAGACGATGAAGACATGACACTTATGACAAGAGTGGAAGACATCACTGGCAAACCATGCTGCATTGTGTTCAAAGAATGCCTTTTGGAGCTTGCCAGAATGGAGGTAATCATTGGTATTTGATAGTCATAAAATATCATCATGACACAACTGCATTTTAAAGATGTTTCTTATAAACTATTAATTTTGTATAATGGCAAGAAAGATGTTATGTTTGTTTTGATTAATTATGTTTATAATGATGTAAGTGTGGTGTATGTTGGTTAATTATATGTTGCCATATTTATGTTACAAACATAGAAATTAATATTATGGAAATTATATATTGAAATACTCATTACATCATACACTATGATTGGTATAAACTGCATTCTGATTGAGTAGAGTGGAATACCTAACTCTATCTTTACAGAAAGCACTAATTAATGCCCACCCATGTCACTGCATTCACACAATTTTTCTGTGTTTGTGGTCATCTCGTATGAATAACCAGAGAAAAATATGCAAACTATGTGATTATGGTGAAGAAACATTTAATTCATAATTACAAACTTACAACATATTCAAAATTATTCATCATTAGCCCATTGAAATTATGTGTACCCAGGGTAATCATTATTTGTCACAGTCGTCTATTTGCCTATTTGTGTAGACGGATAGACTTTGCAAAGTCAAAGGGTGCAGGCTTCCCTATGACCTGAAAATAAAACGAGTTTCAAGTGTGCGGTACATCTGTCATCGAGTAACACCAATTCTTTATACTAATCAGTTCTGCTGGTAAAACAATTATTACAATTGTTGTCACACACACAGCACGGTTATGTTTTAAAAAATTAACCGCTTGACCAATAAAGCATTATATATGTTAATATGCATCTAAATTGTCAGCTTAGTTTTAATATTAATTTGGTTCATATGCCAGTGGAAGTTGTTGTGCCCCCTAGAATTTATTTCTGAACCTGCTCCTGCGTATGATAGTTTATTTGTCTGCATGAGGTCTTTGCAATAATGGGTGTCCTTGATAAATTGTATATTGTTGGAATCGCAGTTGGACTAAAGTAAAGACAACATAAAGTAAAAACATTTTATTGAAACTTTTTGACAAGATTGACTACACTATAATGGCAAGCACTGCACATGATATATGCATTTATTTTTAATATCACATGCACATCAGATAAAAACAAGCAGTAATAGAACATTAAGAAAAGGTTGAAAACACTACACCCATGGGCAAATTGTTCAAAATCCTGAAACAATTGTTACACAACAAAATCTTGACAATTTACCTAAAATTGTAATGTTTACTCATAATGCACGCATTATAGATATTACTGAAACATGCTGTAAATAGATTATTTTTACAGCAGTAGAACTTAAATTGATGTTTTATTAAACATATTTCTCTTGACAAGTTTGCATACAAGTTTCAGTTTGGCTTGAATGGCAGACTCATCTGACAAGATTTTATAAATGAGAGCCATGTTAATTGTCACTTTGTTTCTTGCATAGGTAGATGTGGATGCACAGAAAATGTCAGGTACCTGGCATGCACTACCATTAAAGAGAGTGAACTCTGAGGTTGACCGAAGGCTCATGCCATATTTGCCAGACCAAGGCACCCGCCGTACTACCACAAACTGCAAAGTTAATCAGATCTATATTGGTCTCTAGTCAATTTGGGTAACTGACTGGCCTGGAAGTCAGTGCACACACCATCGGTACAGGGGAGACTGTCATGGATGCAACACACAACTGAGATCACTCGCTTGATATTCACGACATTTGATCTGCAGCGTCTTGCACAGCCCATGGTTGTGGAATCTTGTCCGGGATCTTGGACAGTAAAATTATAGCTTATTAACTTTTTGACCTAGTGGTGCTGTTCAGTTTCCTGTTGAGTATTGACCTGAAAAGAAAAGCATATATTCAAACTCAGTAAAAAAAACTGGCATCATGGTATTAGAGTTGTCATTATGGAGTGTTCATTGCCATGTAATCAATCAATCTACAGCTGTATAACATAATACTTTATGTATGACCTAAAGCATTCCATAAAAAAGGCAGCAAGAAATGTTCGGCTACAGCAGCACGTACAGGTTGATATCTAAGCAGGGTTGTAATTAATTAGGTGTGTATTGTCATTACATGAAAGTAAAATTACCCTGCTATATTTAATTGTAGGGATGCCTTATATTAGATATTATTATAGAATTATTTGAATACTCTCAAGAATAGCGCATTCATATTTTCTGTTTTATTTTCAATATACAATTTTTTGTCAGGGTATGTCATGTAATAACTACTACATATGTTATATTTGACATTTAATGGCTCAGCTGGAGGTTGTATCCATGTCAAAGTAAATGTTGGAAGTGACAAAATAAGGTGTTGTTGTGATGCCAACAGTATATTTCCTTCACCAAATATTCAAACATGTCTACCTTCTTCAGAATGAATAATAATTGATTTCATAAATTGATTTTTGAGTTATTGTTGTATGCTGAATAGTTTTTTAAAGGTGTTGGCCGAAGTCTGTGTGGACACTGGACTGGACACACTTAGTATAACATGCATTACACAACTGCAAAGGTTATCCTAGTTTTCCATGTCCAGGATATTATGAAAATGTTAATGAAAGCAAATGTGCATTGAAATGGACATATTAAAATATTTTGAAAATGTATACATTGTTGATTTGTTAAAATGTTTAATTCACTTGGAGTGATCAGACGTATCTTCCATGCATTTGACCGACACAAGTCTTAGCCCCGCCTCTGTCTCACTTGCATTGTAGTGTGGCCCATACTAATATATCATAATTCGAGTTGTATTATGCATTCATATATTGCTGTGATGAAAAGATAAAGATTAGAACAGCTGGCATATGTGAATTGAAAGGTATCAGGTATTACATAGACTACAGCCAGGCGGGTCATTTCACGGTAACCGGGCTAAACGGTGTCCCGGCTCTTCTGTATAGAAATATTCGATAAAGAAATCTCGTAAAACTATATTTCTTATATGTGGCGCTTTATACAGTATTGTTCTTCATTTCTAATATAATAATGGCATTCTAAGTCGTTATTCTAGTTATTTATCGTTATATCTCCCAGTCTACGTCATCGAAAACTGGCTGTACCCATCACCTGGTCGTCAATTTGCACGTTATTATAAAGGTGTAATAATTACACATTAAATAATAAATATATTGCGTACGCTTCTCATTGCGATGTCTCTCTTCATATTTGTCAAAAAAACAGCATTATTTATTAAATTGTTTGAGTAGTCGATGTTTTTCAACATAAAAATATATATGTCCCCTGGTTCCATGTCATCTACGTCACGACAACTTTGATGCCACGCCTGTCCAGAGTCTGAAGAAGTACCACATCCACGTGGAATCACAATTACGTTGCCGCCATATATGCATATTGGAAACAACTCCAAAACCGTTTTTGCTGCGATTTACGCGAGATATTCGACATTTTAGGGCAGGAGTCAGGTGAGTAGGTTTATTCAATGTCATCTACGAACGGTCTGCACCGCGTGCTATACACGTCAGACAAACAAAATTATTGATAATCACGTCTTCAGTGAGATGTCAACCAACTCAACTAGAAATTGCATACGCCAGTTAAGCTCACGACAGACATGATATTGGCCATGACTCGCAAGACACGTCATCTACGTCACAGTCATCTACGTCACATATTTGTCGTGACGGAGATGACATGGAGGGTGACGTAGATGACAAACGTAGTTGTAATTAAGATAAAACGGTGACAGGATTAGCTAAAATTGGATAATTATCATCTTGGATAAATTAACTTAATATCTGATGATATTTTTCATTTTCAGACATTGACATAACTGCTGATGAACGGTACAAAAGAATCTAAACAAGCGAACCAGGCTGGCCATGAAGAATTTATTTAGAAAGAAAGAAAATGCCGAAGAAACCAGTAGGCCTACATACCCATAAGTTGCAGATAACAAGCAAACATGCGTGCAACATCAAATTAAGTGCAGTTGGAGAAGCAACCAAATGTCTTCGCGTAGTCATCAAGCGAAATTCCTTCGCTCACCAAACAGCTTCATTGGACAGCCTCAACCCCACAACCCCGTGAACGTGGTCGAAAGAATGCTCTGCAAGACCGAGCAAAGGCGTACAAACGGATTGGCGAACTGACAGAAAGTCTAGCCGCCTGAAGGAGACCATCTCAACGCTACAAGAAGCGCTATATAAGGGGTTGACATGGAAGCTACATAGCAACGGCATTTATCAGACAAAGAACAACAGATTCATGAATGCATCATCGCGAAACACGAAAATGTCTTCAGAGGCTTCCGTTTCATAATGCCCTTACAAAGGAGCTGGGGTCGAAATATCATAGTAACTGCTACTATACTAATCAGTTCATCAAGAGACTGACTACGGGAATGACATTGCAGAAGCATCGACTGCTGTATTATAGACGACTCATATTCGCCTGTTAATCGGGAAAAGGGCACGAAGTAAATGCCATTTTAAAGCTTGACAGGTGAACAACAAGTGCATAGGTTAACCGTAGATTCTACTAGCGTAACGACTACAGTTACATCACACATAGCAAGCAAGATACCGTCACATAAATTAAATAAGTTGAGGAAAAAGAACCGTTTGCTCTCAGACACCATGATGATATCATATGCAAAATTGCACTAAGCCCCCATAAGCACAATGACATTAGCATGGGCTACGGCAAACACCGAAGACGACCGCAACACGTATATGTACAGTGATACAGTAGCGTGGAGCTGATGGAAGAGACACTTTACTGAGAACATATAATCATCATCAGCGGTGCATCTAAATGAGAATTGCGTCTTTCACATGTCTGTCATGTGTATCCTGAGGTGACTCCTATATTGATCTGCAGATCTTGTTGCAGTGTGGGCAGGAGGGGCCTGGTGTAAGGGACGCGTGATAATATTTGGACATCTCACTTGTCATTTCTCTTCTGCTGTTTCTCCCCCTCGTGAAGAAGATGATGTTTCAAATGTGGCAGTTGCCTCGCATATGGTACGGCGGTTAAGTGAATGGTCCTCAGGGTTTTCTTCCCAAGTAAATTAGGCTTTTCTTCATGTAATGTTTAGCAGTCCATTAGAATCGTTTACTCTGGCTGTAACCACGTGTTCTCATACCACGTGTTAGCATGTGTTAAACAATACTTATCGGGGAAGGCGACTATCCGACATTCTAACACAGTGGCCAGTCCCCAGCTGAATTGGTTCTGCATTATCATTGCCTCAATACTATAGTTGTGTTGGCCTCCAAGAAGACACTGGCGTTGGGGCGGCGATCTTCCCATAGGATACAAAAAATCTGTCTGAGACAACTTTGGTGGACAGTCTTTATGGTCTTCAGGTGGCATCGATATGTAACCCACCCCTCGCTCATGTAGAGTGATAGTACGCACGGCTTTTTAGAACATCACCTTTGTTTTTTCCATGAGGTTGTGGGTGACTCGGTTACGCAGATCATGAAGGATGTGATGGTACAGGATATTATGATGCTGAATTTCTGCTTCGATAGTGGCCTTCTGGGATAGATGACTCCCCAAGTAAGGGAAATGTTCAACAATGTCTAGGGTTGTTCCATATGTTTTAATGTCATGAGGTCCTTCATTGTTGCCAGGAGCGGATTGGTAGATGATGTTGGTTTTTCTTATGTTGATGGAAAGTCATGAATATACTTTGATAAGTTAGTTTGAAGTTGTTCTGCTGTGTGGACAAGAATGTCACAGTCATCAGCATACTGAATTGTATGAGAAGAGACGAGACTATTGCGTACATCGGACACGAACAACAACGTCATAAGCTGTGACCAGTTGGTAACCTAAGAAAATGAGTGGGTCAAGACGGATTTAGAAGACAAATCAGTAAAACGCATGAAGTTGCGCATGTAGGAATCTTGCATGACTAAAAGAAAAACAATTTCTACACGAAATTTGGAAGCTGAAACCATGCTTAACAACCAATACGTTCAACACTAGCCTGAACTACGCCATTCTGCGTGGTCTTGGGGAGAATCTCCAGGAAGACAATGTGGGCAATCTACCGAAGTCAAAAGCGTCCACTTTGACCGATTGCACAAGCATGCGTTTTGCACCCAGGAATCAACGAATAGTTGCAGTATCACTTTGTTATTCCGAGTCATTAAAGTGAAAAAAAAGGCTACAGTTTAGTGTTATGCACCTAAAAGAGTTTACACTAGCTAATCATTTGCATCTACAATCCAATTTTTCACCTTAGTGGTTACCTCAGAAAGTGGTCTTAAAGTGGGAAAATCTAGCTAAATCACCGACACCATGAACCGGCCCATCTTGGACCTTGCAACCAATCACAACCCAGCAGTTTGGAAAAGTAATACGTCAGAGAGTCGTCTGCTGGTTCAGCTGTCATAACAGAGAGCCAAGCGGTACGCTAAAAGTTGCCTTACGTCGGTTTACAACGAAATCGCGACATCAATATGCCACACTGTTCCTCAAACGCTTATAGTAATAGTACAGTGAAAGACAGTATCAGTAAGATGTCTTCTTGTTAACCTATGAATCGAGCAGAACTGAAACAGTGGTTCGGTGGATTCGTTTGGACAGTCACAGACACAGCGCGGATCCTAGACGACCCGATTTGATTGACCTAACCATCAAAACGACCACCAACAGCCGCCAAACTTCTCCTCACATATCTTACATACATATGCATACACTACGTTATGTAATAAAATCTCTTGCATTCCTCTGACGAAGAAAATTCACACACAAAAACGCGCAGACCTCGAGTACAACTTATTCGGCCGCTCAGCGGTACCGTAAAATCGCTTTTAAAAGCTTTACACAAAATACCGCTAGACGCCACGTTTCTGACTGCTAATATTTAATTGTTTTACTTCACACGCGCGAAATAGTTTAATTACTTATAAATAATATAATAATAATAATTAATTATTATCATCACTATGATTTGCAGGAAATTATAAGTTTTATTATTTTTATATTGATATTTTATTTTTATAATTGTTCATATATGTTTCTAGTATATTTATGTTTTTTTTCTTCTGGTGTGTATTTGTTGTTTAGCATTTTAATGTATGTAAAACGCCATGAACAAGTTTAAATTGGATGTGGCGCTATATTAAATAAACAAACAATTGTTTTTATTATAATATAATATTTTATTTATGTAGCGCCACATCCATAATTGTTTGTGGCGCTTCACAAAATAATGCTATTAAAAATACAATAAAGAGAAAACTACCCACAGATAATATTATTTAAAAATAAATAATGAAAATACATGTTTCTATATCATTAACTAAGCTGACCTATCAGTCATAAATAAACATACAAATTACATAACAACAATTGAAATAAATGAATATAAAAGTATGGTTAATAGTAATAAATAATTAAAGTAGTAAAATAAGTACGACGTAATAATAATTTTCATTCAGCACATACACAACCATTATGCATAAGAACATATTACTGAAGCTATTTGTTCTACTCATGAATGACATTTCCACCATCAGATATGTAATAATTATTATTTTTGAACAAGACACTTTATTAATTATCGGAACAATAAATCTCTAAAATGTAAAAAGGAATATGAATATATGGGAAATATTATGGTGGTAGAAAAAGAAGGATTTAAAAACAGTAATATTAACATGTTATTGTTTTAGTTATTATTGTTAAAACATCGCTTATGTAATATAAGCTTGCATGCTCGCAGTACACGCGGGATGTTTATAGAAATATTGATAAAATAAACAATGTGACTTCATTGAAAAACACGTAATTTCCTTTTTCTTTTATAACTAATAGGCAATTTTGGATAATTATGCAGACACATGTATTTTTAATATTTATTTTTAAATATTACCTGTGGGTAGCATTCTTATTATTGCATATACTTTAATAACAGTATGTTGAATAGAAGAGAAGAGAATTGTGGATTTGGCGCTATATAAAATAAACTAATAAAATTATATATTTGTATATTAAATTGTTATTTTTTATCAACTCTATTAGACCCATATCACCAAAGCGTTGCCTTAGTTTGCCGTTTAACATTTTCTGCAGATCATAGTGATGCAGCTAATTATTATTATATTATTTATAATTAATTAAACTAATTCGCGCGTGCGAATGCAGTAAGGTTAATAAATATTCGCGCGCCATCTAGCGGTATTTTGTGTAAAGCTAACTTATAATAGCGAGTTTACGGTAGTCGAAGTTGTCGAGTTGCCGTTCGCCAAGATTTGCGTTTCTGTTGTGAATTTTCTTCGTTAGACGAATACAAGTGATTTTTTGGTAATGTAGTGTATGTATATGTATGTAAGAAATGTGGGGAGAAGTTTGGCGGCTGTTGGCGGTCGTTTTCGTGGTTAGGTTAGAAAGTAACAGATAATAATATGCATGCACAGTTCACGCCGACCAAGAAGACTCTCTGACGTCATTTTGTTTCTAAAATGGCGTAGTCTGTAGACTTTCTATGTCTATGTGTTTTACATTTTTTTCCTGGTAAACCACTGACGTTAAAAATATGATTGTTGTTGGAAGTGGTTACTTTTTATTAACTCTGTTAATCCCATATGATCCAAACATTGACTTTGTTTTCCCTTTAACGTAGATATGTCATCTACGTCACGGCGTGTCACCTACGTCACGACAAGCCATCTACGTCACGGCGTATATTTTATTTAATATCTCGAAACTTAACTAACTGATCTAATGAATACACACCGGTTCATACAGTTAATCGTCTCGTTTTCCTTCATGAATAAACCTACCGCAACATGAAGTATATATAAGTCTCAAAACAATAACTAACTACTACTAATTTTCGCCCATGTCAGATATATGAGACACTAGGCGCTTCGAGAGGTTCAATGGTATTCGGCTGTGTCACAAGAGCCAAATAATCCCTGAACACAACTTTTGCAACAGTACGTAAATAAAGTGGGACACAAATTAAAAGAAACTATGTTTAGAAAAGGAGTAATAAATGGACATCAATCTGGAAATATTTTTGTGACGTAGATGACATTCATTCATGACGTCATGCTAATAAAATAAAAAACAAATAGGAAACGATGCAAAAGGTCACTGCTGCTCATTGGATTAGTCACACACTATATTAAGCTTCCTAACTAACGCCGAAAATGCGATAAATATTATGGTCGAAAATATTTTTTTACTCTGGACGAAATATGCCTGTTACCGTGAAATGACCCAGGCATCACTGACCAAAATGGAAACAAGTGCAAGAATGTTATGTGTAATACTTGCATATGGTGTACACTTGCTAGTAGCTATACAAGCATTTTATGTTCATGTTTACATTTTTTATATTGAATAAATTCATCACCATCATGGTTGTCATAAAAATCTAAATTATGTTGCATAAAATATAATGCAAATCAACAACATCCAGCAATCATAATAAAATGTGAGTCACAAAACACTGTTTAAATAATTGTGATAACCAACATAATTATTCGTTTGACGTTTTGTTGCACGAGATAACGGATGCTCCCCACGATCACCCGGAGCCTAGCTACTAGTACTGCCAAAGGCAATGTTCCGAAGCCAATGATTTATCATTTCGTCCCTAACGTCATCTACACTCTCTAGATATGTACTTTCGCAATGACACAGCTTATGAACAAGATCCTGCGTAATCAAATTCAATACATATAAAAGTATAAATACATGCTGTATGAGTGTATGTCAGCTATCTGGCGGAGACTAAGGCTAAGGCCTAGGCGATGCCGACTGTCAAACTTTAAAAATAATCTAACAAGTTAGAGAATCCGCGCCGAGTAGGCCTATAAGTATAATGAAGTTCGCAAGTTGCAGTTCTTGTTGAATTAGCCCACGACTACTCGCCCTGGTTGCTAACTACGATAAAGCACGTAATACATACCTTCACAGAAGAAACACTTCGGAACGTTCGTCACAACACGCAAAAGCACGTGCGGTTTGTTTATTGTGCCGTAGGATGCCGATCTCGTTCAAAACACGTGACCCAAAAATGGCAGGACGTCTACACCGGCTAATGGTTTCACCAGTTATACCCGGTGTAACGACGATTCTTTTTGGCCGAATAAAAAAAGACAAGTACGCATTTTTAAATTAAACTGATTGTGCATACTAGTTAAACTATTGAAACATTACACATCAGGACATAAAAGAAAAGGATTGGCGATGGGCAAAACGAAATGATTGGGAACCTTTAATCGTTGACGATATCTCGCACATAGACCCGCCACGCTTATACCCGACACACGCGGGTCATTTCACGGTAACCGGGCTAAACGGTGTCCCGGCTCTTCTGTATAGAAATATTCGATAAAGAAATCTCGTAAAACTATATTTCTTATATGTGGCGCTTTATACAGTATTGTTCTTCATTTCTAATATAATAATGGCATTCTAAGTCGTTATTCTAGTTATTTCTCGTTATATCTCCCAGTCTACGTCATCGAAAAGTGGCTGTCCCCATCGCCTGGTCCTCAATGTGCACGTTATTATAAAGGTGTAATAATTACACATTAAATAATAAATATATTGCGTAAGGTTCTCATTGCGATGTCTCTCTTCATATTTGTCCAAAAAACAGCATTATTTATTAAATTGTTTGAGTAGTCGATGTTTTTCAACATAAAAATATATATGTCCCCTGGTTCCATGTCATCTACGTCACGACAACTTTGATGCCACGCCTGTCCAGAGTCGGAAGAACTACCACATCCACGTGGAATCACAATTACGTTGCCGCCATATATGCATATTGGAAACAACTCCAAAACCGTTTTTGCTGCGATTTACGCGAGATATTCGACATTTTAGGGCAGGAGTCAGGTGAGTAGGTTTATTCCATGTCATCTACGAACGGTCTGCACCGCGTGCTATACACGTCAGACAAACAGAATTATTGATAATCACGTCTTAAGTGGTGTCAACCAACTCAACTAGAAATTGCATACGCCAGTTAAGCTCACGACAGACATGATATTGGCCATGACTCGCAAGGCACGTCATCTATGTCACAGTCATCTACGTCACATATTTGTCGTGACGGAGATGACATGGAGGGTGACGTAGATGACGAACGTAGTTGTATTTAAGATAAAACGGTGACAGGATTAGCTGAAATTGGATAATTATCATCTTGGATAAATTAACTTAATATCTGATGATATTTTTCATTTTCAGACATTGACATAACTGCTGATGAACGGTACAAAAGAATCTAAACAAGCGAACCAGGCATGCCATGAAGAATTTATTTAGAAAGAAAGCAAATGCCGAAGAAACCAGTAGGCCTACATACCCATAAGTTGCAGATAACAAGCAAACATGCGTGCAACATCAAATTAAGTGCAGTTGGAGAAGCAACCAAATGTCTTCGCGTAGTCATCAAGCGAAATTCCTTCGCTCACCAAACAGCTTCATTGGACAGCCTCAACCCCACAACCCCGTGAACGTGGTCGAAAGAATGCTCTGCAAGACCGAGCAAAGGCGTACAAACGGATTGGCAAACTGACAGAAAGTCTAGCCGCCTGAAGGAGACCATCTCAACGCTACAAGAAGCGCTATATAAGGGGTTGACATGGAAGCTACATAGCAACGGCATTTATCAGATAAAGAACAACAGATTCATGAATGCATCATCGCGAAACACGAAAATGTCTTCAGAGGCTTCCGTTTCATAATGCCCTTATAAAGGAGCTGGGGTCGAAATATCATAGTAACTGCTACTATACTAATCAGTTCATCAAGAGACTGACTACGGGAATGACATTGCAGAAGCATCGACTGCTGTATTATAGACGACTCATATTCGCCTGTTAATCGGGAAAAGGGCACGAAGTAAATGCCATTTTAAAGCTTGACAGGTGAACAACAAGTGCATAGGTTAACCGTAGATTCTACTAGCGCAACGACTACAGTTACATCACACATAGCAAGCAAGATACCGTCACATCAATGAAATAAGTTGAGGAAAAAGAACCGTTTGCTCTCGGACACCATGATGATATCATATGCAAAATTGCACTAGGCCCCCATGAGCACAATGACATTGGCATGGGCTACGGCAAACACCGAAGACGACCGCAACACGTATATGTACAGTGATACAGTAGCGTGGAGCTGATGGAAGAGACACTTTACTGAGAACATATAATCATCATCAGCGGTGCATAGAAATGAGAATTGCGTCTTTCAGATGTCTGTCATGTGTATCCTGAGGTGACTCCATTATTGATCTGCAGATCTTGTTGCAGTGTGGGCAGGAGGGGCCTGGTGTAAGGGACGCGTGATAATATTTGGACATCTCCCTTGTCATTTCTCATATGTTTTAATGTCATGAGGTCCTTCATTGTTGCCAGGAGCGGATTGGTAGATGATGTTGGTTTTTCTTATGTTGATGGAAAGTCATGAATATACTTTGATAAGTTAGTTTGAAGTTATTCTGCTGTGTGGGCAAGAATGTCACAGTCATCAGCATACTGAATTGTATTAGAAGAGACGATACTATTGCGTACACCGGACACGAACAACAACGTCATATGCTGTGACCAGTTGGTAACCTAAGAAAATGAGTGGGTCATGACGGATTTAGAAGACAAATCAGTAAAACGCATGAAGTTGCGCATGTAGGAATCTTGCATGACTAAAAGAAAAACAATTTCTACACGAAATTTGGAAGCTGAAACCATGCTTAACAACCAATACATTCAACACTAGCCTGAACTACGCCATTCTGCGTGGTCTTGGGGAGAATCTCCAGGAAGACAATGTGGGCAATCTACCGAATTCAAAAGCGTCCACTTTGACGGATTGCACAAGCATGCGTTTTGCACCCAGGAATCAACGAATAGTTGCAGTATCACTTTGTTATTCCGAGTCATTAACGTAGATATATCATCTACGTCACGGCGTGTCACCTACGTCACGACATGTCATCTCCGTCACGGCGTATATTTTATTTAATATCTCGAAACTTAACTAACTGATCCAATGAATACACACCGGTTCATACAGTAAATCATCTCGTTTTCCTTCATGAATAAACCTACCGCAATATGAAGTATATATAAGTCTCAAAACAATAACTAACTACTACTAATTTTCGCCCATGTCAGATATATGAGACACTAGGCGCTTCGAGAGGTTCAATGGTATTCGGCTGTGTCACAGGAGCCGAATAATCACTGAACACAACTTTTGCAACAGTACGTAAATAAAGTGGGACACAAATTATAAGAAACTATGTTTAGAAAAGGAGTAATAAATGGACATCAATCTGGAAATATTTTTGTGACGTAGATGACATTCATTCGTGACGTCATGCTAATAAAATAAAAAAGAAATAGGAAACGATGCAAAAGGTCACTGCTGCTCATTGGATTAGTCACACACTATATTAAGCTTCCTAACTAACGCCGAAAATACGATAAATATTATGGTCGAAAATATATTTTTACTCTGGACGAACTATGCCTGTTACCGTGAAATGACCCACGCACGGTGTGCCCACAGGCCACAATCCCCGCACTGCACCCAGGTTTTGCTTTTTCGGCTGTTGGAATACAATTCCGAACACAAAAACAATTTAATTGCCCGTGTCGGCGGTGTGCAGAACGTAGACAGACTTTTATAGAATGATACATG
>OZ024864.1:2631922-2809422 GCA_964017155.1 Oasisia sp. SBJ-2009 | reverse complement strand
AATGTTTCAACTGCTTCCTTCGACAGCCTAGCTTTATTGTTAAGACATTCGTACCACTCATCTACACAGTTTCTTGAAAGACAATTAGGCGTGAGAATTACAACAAGTAAGAAACTTCTATCCATAGAAAGGTTGCTTCGCTTCACGTTCATACGGATGTTATAATGAAAGGGTCATCGCGCACGCATCTCGTGTTATGCTCATTTGTCTATTTAACTATGAAGTTATAGACATGTGAAATGTGTCCACTACACACTTAATCTTCAAACGTGGAGCATTCGTGTGGCCGTACGTTAATACATATAAGTCAAGCACCAAAGGGGCACGCCGTTTAGGAAAAAAATGTTTACATTCTCGTGCACACAAGAATATTATTAGATAGTCGTCAATTCATGTAAATCTTTCTGACTATTATTGTACTAATATGAAATAAATAAACCGAGCCAACGTAGGTCCCTTTACACCAGGACGTCACCAGGACAAACGTCCGTATGCTACTTCTTGCACGCGACGTACGTGTGCTCGGTGGTCTGAGTGTAACACGCCCGCTCCTGTTTACTTCCGTCTTGTCTAGCTACAACTCTTCTGAGACCTTTCCTTCCAGTCTCTCACACTGCTCCTGGCTTCTCTATTGTCAGCTGCCCCCCATATTATGCTACCTGCCGCTAAGTACTTTCTAAAAATCCTTCTCTCTACGTAGGTTCAACGAGATACTCGACTACAACATGAATAACGCCAACCGACAGTTGGGTCTGGTGCTGCTGCTGCTGTGTGTGGCGCTGCACGTCGACTACTGTCATAGTAAGTGTCACATTCAATGTTATTTAACCCATTAGTGCTCAGCCGATTTAAACATGAAGCCTGTGCCTCCTGAAATATTTGACCTAGATGTCTACAAATATTGCTTGCACCATTGTCTTTGCTCTAGCACCTTTATCATTAAATTCTGACAATTGTATGTTGTATGCGTGTTGAAGAAAATAAACGTACCTTCACAGTGATGTCAAAATTGTTGATGTAACTTTAAAATTTGTTGACCATTTCTTGACTGACACTAAGACATTTTGACTATTTTGTAAAAAGAAACTTTGTTGCGGTATAACGTTTTTTATACTAGGCTTTTTACCGCTACAAGGTAAATTTATTTAAAAGAACATTAAATTATCTAAAACCTGGTACTAATTTGTTATAATATGCTACTCGTTTTAGCTGTATACGTGGGCAACCTCCTGGTTGGGGGACATTTTTAACTGTCCAAAAACAAACACTACTGCTGTTAAATTTTCGAAAACGCGGTAATTGATTTTGAGAACGGAAGTATCCAAAATAGGCACAATTTAATATTATATGTCTAGATAGGTGTCGCATTCATTGTGTCTCTTAATTACTAGATGCAACCACGTAAACCGAATTCAAACTCGGAATTCCAGTAAAATTTCATCTACGTATAACCCGTCATCGCCAGATAGCTGTCAATTTGTGTTTAACCTATTCACACTGCTAGCATTAACTGCCTGTTTATGAATGTATTCTGGCAAACCGTTCCAAAGTGTCGGTCCGGGTATCGGGAATGCCAGCATACTGAAGAGATCTAGGGCAGCGATTCTTAACTCCTGGGTCGCGACCCAAATTTGGGTCGCCAAACAATTTGGTTTGGTTCGCCAAGAGTGTCTAGTATAGTTGTTCAGTCTTTAATTTAGTGTCCCGTTTTCCTGTACTAGGTGTACGCTGTACAAAACATTATATCGAAGACATGGGCTGCAAAGTTATCCCTCGACCAACATGTAAATTGCAGCCAAACAATTTAATGACCGTAATTTATCAATAAGATAAATGCATCAAATTGGCAGAGCAAATCGTTTTCACTATACAAAGATTTTGATTTGTAACACAATTGAGTGGGCGACGCATCTTAAAGTAGACCTACTGCACTGTAAATGTATTTAATTTAAACATTAGGTCGTTTTTTCTCGCGTCGCTGTGTCATTGTAAATATTAAACTTCGCTGTGTCAAATTGCCGAACACTTTGCTGTAGTCAATAAGGTGGATTAATTCTTGTCCACGTTACATTCATATCGCGCTTTGAACTCAAGTGTCATAATAAAAGCGACGAATCATAAAATAAGTTAAATACTTTAATTTGCTACTCTAACCAAATGGGCTCGGCTAAAATAATTATATAAAAGTGTTGACGCGTGCAAATTGGTAAGCCCATTTTGTTATGCATATGAATTGTATAATTAACAGCACGATGACATTCTCTCGAACATTGATATCTCAAAACGTTTTTATTGATTCACTGCATCATCTAGCTTGTCTTAAAAACAGTTCCTATGTAGTGCAGGAAGACTTGTCAGTCGAACACTGCAATTAGTTTTCTGGGAAAGACGCGGCCACACTGCAATCACGCGAAGACTTTTCGTACACATAAATCCATCACTGTCTACAGCCACGTACTCGATTATACGTTCGAGTGACATGGAGCAACGCTGAGTGAACTAAACCAAAGTTGAGAGAACTAATTAGCTCAAGGTTCGACACGCCAACATAGCAGTCAAACTCGAGTTGACCCGACAGACAGTCTGATAATCCAAAACTGCGCGAGTGTGTTTCAAATGGTATCATTACTAGGGCCCTTGCCGAATATGTCAAAGTAACTTTCACAGACACGATTGCGCATTTAACAACGTGTTCACGTACGTGTTACATGTCTCCTTATTATTATTATTCTAACAGAATGTTACCATAATGTATCTGACGACGAATGTCGAAATCGAACGACATCGTTAACTGTGTCCGCCGCCATCTTTGTTTTGTTGGCTGGTCAATAGTCAATAAACCAATCTGATTTAATATTTGTGGCATGCCTACTTACTCTTTCCTACATTAAGTATCATCAATTTACTCTAAGAACGTGTGGGCCGCCAAGCAATTTCCGAAAAAAACGTTTGGGTCGCAGCCACCAAAGGGCCACGAACAATGACAAACATACTATTATACTATGATATATTCAGCAATTTATTGAATTTTCCTTTATACAATTTCATTGCGGATGAGATAAATGCAAGTTATTCTGGCATAACGTACAGGCTGTGAAGCTGAGCAGTTCACTTGCATTCGTAAGACACTGGTGTGTGATGGCAAAAACGATTGTGGCGCTGATTCGGACGAGGGAAGTGTTCACATATGTGTCAGCTTTTGTGCGATGAGATGTAGGGGAAGGGCGGGTAAAGTGGGCCCCTTAAGTGCCGATCGATCTTCATTAGACATTTGTGTACAAAACAAGTTAGTCTGGTTTAATGTCCAGGTTGTGACTTTAATCAAGAATTCGCATGCGACAACAACAAATGCATTCCACGGTGGTTGATGTGTGATAGCAAAGACGATTGTGGCGATGGTTCGGACGAAACGTATTGTGGTAAGTGTTCACATACATGTCAGCTTTTATGCGATGAAATTGGCGGTGCGGGAAGCACCATAAAAAAGACCCGCCACGCCCATACCCGGTTCACGTACGGTGTGCCGACTAGCCACACTCCCCGCACTGCAGCCAGGTTTCGCCTTTTCAGCTGTTGGAATACAATTCCGAACAATATAGACATAGTGTTACAGATTTCCTTCTCTGTTTGTTTTTTGACGTTTTCTCGTATTTTTGTGCCCTCTCTTCTTTGAACCGGCTGGTTGAAAGGCATTTTGCCAATCCTCGATTTCTTTCTTGTATATGCTGCCTGTAATGATACAGGTCTTACCTCTCTTTGTAGCTATTCGCACTGTGGCCCCACGAGACCCACTCTAGCCTCTGCGGACGGTCGCCATTTTGAGATTAATGCGTTTATTCACGTCAAACTGTATTTGCTCGTTCGATTAATTATGGACTATTGCTTTGTGGACCAAATTTACAGTTATATATCCTGATCATTTATAAAAATGTGGTGTTTATAAGGCACTTGTGTAGAACGTAGACAGACTATTATAAAATGATCTATGAAACCATTTACATTCCCTTACATTCACTTAAATACATAATATATTAATTCATGTTACACATATTACGGGTTCACTTCACTTAATCTTTACGGTTGTTTGTCAAAGTATGCTACTTCTAGATACTGTTGCATTTGACATTGCAGTTATGGCAAGGTCGAGCCTTGTCTTGATTGATCTTTGAGACCTCGTTTCTCCGAGATATCCAGTCTGTCTTCTGTTGCATGATTCTACGCGTATTCGCCTGGTACGATAACATTCTGGACGGAACTGTCGATTAATACTTTCCTTTTCCAACTGACACAATCTGGTATTTTATTTCAGAGATATCGTTTAAATGACTCCAGGCACCAGAATGCGTATCGACCCTGAATGGAAGACGGCAGTCTGAAAGGCAAAGCTTGACAGGTTCCATCGGGCGTTAAGTTGTATCTTAGTCGTGTTTACTGACTTTCATGGACGTCGATTCGAACCATTAAATTACTTCAAGCAAAATGGGGTTCTTATTTTGTGTTACTATTTCTGTAAATATTGTGCAGTTACAATCAACCTTTATACTTTTCATCAACATTTTCCCTGGGCCTTTGCGGACATACATCATACATTCATGTATACATACACACACACATACGCACGCACACATACGCACGCACACACACACACACACATATATATATATATATATATATATATATATATATATATATATATATATATATATATATACATACATACATACATACATACATACATACATACATACACACACATACATACATACATACATACATACATACATACATACATACATACATACATACATACATAATCGATTTATTTCCCATCACCATACACACGGAAATTATACAAGCAAAAACATCATAAAACCATACTATGCAAGTGTACATTTAGCAACCTACGGTGAACACAGCTTAAGACAATCGTACATATCTTGGCCTTTTTATTTATACCGTACGTCCGATACAGTGCAAAAGAAACCTTTGAGCAACACATGAAATTCATTGAAATTTCTTATTTTATACACTGAGCATAACATTATTTCTATTAGATTGTATGACATGTACTACAAATTTAATCAGCAATTTTTACTATGTTTTTACAACACCCGCCTACGACCCCACCCTCTACGTATACAACACCCGCCTACGACCCCCACCCTCTACGTACACAACACCCGCCTACTACCCACACCCTCTACGTACACAACACCCGCCTACTACCCACACCCTCTACGTACACAACACCCGCCTACTACCCCCACCCTCTACGTACACAACACCCGCCTACTACCCACACCCTCTACGTACACAACACCCGCCTACTACCCACACCCTCTACGTACACAACACCCGCCTACTACCCCCACCCTCTACGTACACAACACCCGCCTACTACCCACACCCTCTACGTACACAACACCCGCCTACTACCCCCACCCTCTACGTGTCCAGCACCTGCCTACAACCCCCATCCTCACGTACATAATACCCGCCTACGACCCCCACCCTCATGTACACAACACCCGCATACGACCCCCACCCTCACGTACACAACACCAGCCTATAACTCCCACCCTCACGTACACAACACCCGCCTATAACCCCCACCCTTACCTACACAGCATCCACCTACGAATTCAACCTCTATGAACAGAGCACCCGCCTACGCACACAAAAGCACACATATATACAAATATACATACCCAAACACTCACACGCACATCCACGCAACCACACACCCACACCCACACACCCACACCCACACACCCACACCCACCCACCCACCCACCCACCCACACACACACACACACACACACACACACACACAAACACACACACACACACACACACACACACACACACACACACACACTAACACACACACACACACACACACACACACACACACACACACACACACACACACACACAAACACACACACACTAAATTATACATTTAATAATGCTACCAGATTGATACAAATCACATTCAGCCGATACAAACGAGAATTGATGCTGTACAAGAAAACCAGTAACATATCGCCTAATGACCTGCCACAGCCCAGCATAAGTGGAACAGCTCGTGGGAGCAAGTTGTCGTCTACGAAGCCATTGCGACACTTCGCGAGCAGCAAATCGTCTTTTAAAGTAGACACGAGGTCATGCATGTATTGCTGAGAACTGTTTTTGGACAGTAAAAGTCGGGAGAAATGGATGAAATATGGGGAATGCAAAGCATGGGCACATGAGGGTTGTGTCTGATATAATGACGATCGCACTTACATGCGAAATGTGTGCTGATGAGTGACTTGCGTCAATGTTTCAGAAGGGGGCCACTTTGGGTGCCCGTTTTTTAAAAGATAAAAAGATATTTTCAGACGTCCATTGCAAACATTAAACAAATTCGTGTTGGATCACAAGTTTATCTACTGTTAGATAAAGTTTGGACATAGTGTTTCTGAAAATAATATGGTAATTGATTTATATATGTTAAATGTGTGGCGTTTTTTAGCGTAGGGGGCCACTTGGTGTGACCGTCCCCTACATTTAGCAACCTACGGTGAACACGTTTTAAGACAATCGTACATGCCTTGGCATATCTTTACTGTACGTTTGTTACAGAGCAAAAAACGTTGAACACCACGTGACACTCATTGAATTTTTATGTTTTATACGCTTAACATAAAGTTATTTTTATTATTTAAGTAAATATTAATATGTATACATTTTCTGATTCGACTTATCACGAGCTATTTGGGTTGAGAGTGAATGGCAAAGTTAGTCTATCGACTGAAATTTGTGTCGCTACCAAAACACGTAAGGAACACTATCATGAAATAAGATAAGTGCCCAAATTGGTAGTGCACACCGTTATTAATATAATAGCTTTCGGTGCTTATTTATAACATGATTGGACGATTGGTATTTTAAGTACTGCAATATGAATGTATTTGTAGTTTAAAGATTTGAGCACCTTAGCTTCTGTGTTTATCTCGTTACTGTCTCGGACTGCTGAGCACTGCATTGAAGCTGATATAGCGGGTCAGTCAATGTACACGTTAGTCTCATTTATCCACCATGCATTAGCTTGATAGTACTCGTATCTAAACGACGAAACGTTAAATGCATTAATCTGGCATTCCAACATAACGGGATGGATTATATATAGCAGATCATAAGTGCAATTGAGAGTAATTTATGTTGTCTTAAAACTATTTATTTATTTATAACATAATTCAACGATTCATAATGTTTTAATTTGACATTCTGACATCATGGGAATTGTAAAATTTAGCAACGTTGCAATCTCGCGACAACTGTTCGTACACCAACATGCAGCACAGTCTATAACCAGGTACTCATTCATATAGCTGACTGGACGAAAACAGAGCGGGTGAGCGAATTTGCCCATAATAGTTCAATAGGATTCGAACTGATCGACACACTACGCTCAAAATGGTGGGAGACATGCATATTCGGCATACCCCGTCCACTACGGCTCGTTTTTTTTTTTTCATCCAGGATTCTTTCTAATGTCGTCAACATAATGACATATCAATCAATGACCTTGTATTCTCCAAGTTCTGCATATGTAATATTAAGAACTTCCCAACCCCCGTACACGTACATTAAATCAGCAGAAAATGTATCTTATGCTGAAGTAGTAAGCGAGACGGTGGTGCCGCCGCCTAGCGGAGTAGGCCAGTGCTATCCTAGCGGGTTAGCTAGTACTAGGGACTTAGTTGTGTGTGCGCGTCATGATATGGCGGCATTTATAAACCGGTTACATCCAGATATTCTGCCCCCATTCGCTGTTCGTCGTGAACAGAGCTGAGTGTGGTTTATCAAGCGGTTTTGCTTATTCACAATTTCAGTTATTTGGTGTTACGGTTATATTGGTTATTGTTATACTGTTATTTTGTTTAATCGTTTGCGTTAGTTGTAGCGTGGCTGGTCCGGCTTCAACTGGAAGTTCATAGACTAATCGTGGGTGGGGGTCGGTCACATTTAATTCCAGGTGATCTAGTGGCGGAGTGACCCCCACGGATATGGTGTCGATGTTAAATATAGTGTAAATAGAACTGTTAATATGGGTTATGTGTTAGAATGTGTAGGTGTTCTTAGCAAGACCATTGGGGCCGGCATACTAGCTGCGTTGATGTATTGATGTATGTGTTGTATATATGTGGTTCATCTGATTTAGCTAGTACAATAAAAATGTCACATATTTGGCCAATTTTAATCATCACTTGTCTTGCATTGCTGCTTTGCATAGGAGTTTGTATGTGCAGCGGGTACATACAGGTTAATTATTACAGTACACTTCGCCGTCACTTGAAACCCCTCAATTTATGGCTTCTTAGCGCACTCATCCATTCTTAACGACCTTTGCACTGTCCATGCCTATGAGAATGCTAAATCAGCTGGTTCTGTTGCGCCACTGAGTTCGGATTTTGATAATATTAAATTGGCACTATAGAAGTTGCGTACTTTTTATTGTGTCCCATACATTCCAACTTGTTCAACCACCAGCAGCATCTATACTCGCCTTCTTCGTCATTTTTCTCTGTCTCTCTGTCTCTCTGTCTCTCTCTGTCTCTCTGTCTCTCTCTCTTCCTCTCTCTCCCACCTCTCCCCCCCTCTCTGTATCTCTGTGTCTGTGTCTGTCTGTCTGTGTCTGTCTGTCTGTCGGTCTGTCTGTCTGTCTGTCTGTCTGTCTGTCTGTCTGTCTGTCTGTCTGTCTGTCTATCTGCCCTTTCTCTCTCTCTGTCTTTCTCTCTCTCTCTCTCTCTGCCCGCCCGCCTGCCTGCCAGCCTATATATATATATATATATATATATATATATATATATATATATATATATATATATATATATATATATATATATATAAATTATATTTATATATATATATTTTTTTAAATATAATATATATATATATATATATATATATATATATATATATATATATATATAAATTCGTGTGAAGAGTGACTGCAATCTCTTCAACCAGCTGTTCATTGCTGCACAAGTTCGTAACACTTTTCGTCTGATGCGTGCAAAACTTCAAGTGACAAACTTGTTGCTGGCACGATATGGCCCACGGCCACGCGCATTAATTATAATTAGTTCCGTCACTTAATTTCCACTACTGAGGTAACCTGATGAGGTCAGTGGTTAGCGCGCGCCAAATAAATTTCATGAAAGCTTGGCTTCTATTGGTTGTTGTTTGTACAGCAAGCTCGCCAGTGCTCACGAATGAGCCAAACAGAGTCGAGCTTATGTCGAGGCTTGGCTTTGAAGTACTTCCTGCTTTGGCAACACGGCGTAAAAAATAATTTTGCTCTGTTCGTAGTTTACTTTAAGTATCTTCAGGTATCTAAAGTTGTTCTATACTAAAAAAAAGTGTTGAATTAATGGTGTAAACAAACAAAATGATATAACGTGAAGTTGTAGTATTTCTGTCTGGATTGGGGGAGTGGTCTAGGACCGGGTTGACTTGATATTGATTTGAAATTTATTTCAACAACAACTACTACAATGTATTATAAATACAGTGCATACAATACAACTTGTTGAAAAAGGGTAAAAGGGTATTGTTTCAATGTTTGGTGTTGTATAGTGTATTGGCTGTTGCTGCAAACGACACTCCCATTTGTTTACAGTTTAGTGTCTTTTATGTAGTAATTATTATTTTAATATTATCTTAATTGGTTCATAATTGAATGTCATTTAAACTTAATTCCATACTAAATCACATTGGCATTCTCTTATAATGTAGGCTAAACATGCAGTGGCAGTGCACTAAATAAAATCATATGTACTTGTCTTACAACTCATGAGTGCTTTTCAAAATGTTTTCTGGATAGCAATTAAGAAACCCACATAATCTAATCACTTTTCTTAACTATTTTTACTTAATATATTTCAGATGAAGATGTCATCAAAACAGAATAGTTGTCGCCGCAAAAAAAAGAAGATTTCATGGCAACCGGTAGACAGGACCAGTGGCCACCCCTGGATCTGAGCCGCAGTTGCAGGCAACACTGCCACGGAGATCGTCACCTCAGAAGCTTGGTGTTCTACAACCGGATCCAGCCAATGGTGATAAGCCATTGAGTGGATATCGGCTATTTGACATTCGATTACTGGTGGAGTTTGTTGAACAGTTTCCGTGTCCCACATGTCAGCACAGTCACAGTGGGTATGATGCAACTGAGTGTGGTGCAGGCCTTTCAACTACTGTACATTTTACATGCAGAGCATGTGGTGCTAACATGCACTTGAAAAACACTGCTGGTTCAAAACATTAACTTGCGTCTCGAGCAGGGTGCTGCCATGAGAGTAGGTTTCCGCAGCATTGACCAAAAACGGGTGATGTCAGCTAAAAAGCAAGTAACAGAAGTAGCTAAGACAGGTAGAAAGAAGAGGCAGGTTGCATAAGCTGGTACATAGTCAAGTGCTTTTTGTTATTATATGCATCTTAACCTGCTCACCATCCATCTTGCTTATGGCCACAACACTGCAACAATGCCCCAGAGTGGGAAGATGTACTTGTATCTAAAGAGTTCTATAGCTTCACAGAAGCTATAATATCCTTGGTATTATCATCTCAGTTACACATTGCTGTATGTACATTTGGGTAAATTGTTTATAATATTGTGTCAATAATCAATATCTAATTAGCAATACAAACTAACATTTGAAAAATTCATTATGCTAATTTGCAGGTTATGCTAATAATCTGCCTTAGTTGAAGAACTATTCTTTAGCCATGCATTGCATTTTTAGTAGATGTATATTAATGTGTAGTTGCCAACAAGATTGGTATTTTATGTACTATAGATAGCCTTATCTGCCAGTCACTTTAAATAACACACTATTACTTAATGATGTTGATTTCAAAGATGTTATTGATTTTATTGGTAAAAAAATCTGGTTCTTGGACAGAAATTATTTATACACTGTACCCCCTGGGTAGTAACATTTCTTGTCAATACATGTTGACACATTTGATATCACTGTATTGTTTGTATTTCAATAATTGCACTGATTAAAATGATATAGAAAAATAAGTGAAATAAAGAATGAATTTTTTCTTCTTCAGAACTTGTTTAGCTTCACTGAATACCATTCAAGAGAGAATCGATAGAGTATGAAATAGAGTGCATAGACAATTTAGTTAGTGTTAATTAAAATACAAATGCGATTTCGGTAGTATATCGGGCATACATCGGCTGGATATCAGCTTCCGACGTTACTGACATTGGGCCAATATCGAGCCTCTGTGCAAGTACATGACTGGCCCAATATTGGGTGAACATCGGCCGCACTATTGCCAATGTCAGTTCCGGTGTAGTTGCGGACATAACCAACATTGGCCCGATGGGTTTATGTTGTCTGGGTACTGATGGGGTCACAGAACATATACAGCATTTTTACATATAATAAATTATATACCGCTGTATTGCCATGTCACAATGAGACAACAACTTGATTTTTCCAAAGTGTTATTGTGTGTATACTTATATATATATATATACTGTTAAAATTTGATAATATTTTCAAAAACATGAATTAAACCAAGGGTGTGAGCTCCTATAGTCTATACCTGCGATATTTTTTAATATTATATTCTTATGACTACACAATGCATTTTGAACGTTTACTGCCTTCCAGTTTGTATTTAGTTACTTTGTTAATCTCGGACAATATGTTCCCAATTTTATTCCACCTGCAATTTAACATGTTCATGTATAATGCCATAATTAATGGTAAACAAAACATCCAGTATAGTTTCAAAACAAAATTGATTGGCAACTATACCGAGACAATGCCCTTTGATGTTTACCTTTCCCACATTCTAGAAGACATACTTTCTGTTACAAATGATTGCTCTGCCAATTATGGGCAGAGGAGCAGGCACTCCCCTTAATATGAACTCTCAAGTGTGGCCCCTTTTTTAAATATGGCCTGACTCCATCACTGCACAGCAGTCATAATGCTGGGTGGCGCCATCTTGCGAGTAAAAGAAGAGTGGTGAAAGCTGTAGCTGTAGCTCAATCACCAGGTGGCGACACAATTGTTCAATCCCCCATCCAATGAAATTATCAAACACATCACCGCCTTTATGGAGGAGTTTGTTACAAGCAATATGATTGGTTAGCGTTTGAAAGCGCACCTTTTGAAAATAGTCGAGTATTGTGTAAAGCTATTTGTAACGAATTTTGAATATAGCAACGATCGCGATGCCAATAGCGAAGATGAAAGGCGACAAGAATCAAAACATCAGTGTTTTCGTGCGGTGTCGGTAAGTGTTAATTTGCGTTTAAATCGGTTTAATTAGTAAAATGTGCACGAAAAGGGAAGTGTTCTGCTTTGGCAGGTCACAACAACAAATATTTACAGATTTTTGGCATTTTCAACGACTTGGCGGTGCTTATTAAACTGGAATCTGCCATGACTCGTACGTTAGACTGAATGCAAATTGAGCGGCATATTCAGGAATTCACAGACAAAACGAACAGCTGAATATTGAAATGGGCGGGCTTAATTATTACTAACTAGTGAAGTAATTCGTAATTCTTACATTTTGGTTAGAGCCGGGCTTTTACCGAAAAACTCCACAAATTTAAGTCTCAACAGTTTTATTTAAAACCAAAAAACTGTCATCCAGGTCCCATGTCTTGCACTCATTAGCCAGTTCCCCACCGTGAGATATAAGCCAAAAAGCTTGCTTCCTATTTTAATTTTAGGCTTGGGCAAGGAATGTTAATTATTATATGCATATAAAATCCAATTTGACTTTGTTATGTCTTATGACTTAACACAACTTTTTAACTGGTAGCTAAAATATCATAATATTACCTGTATCCAAGGACACCAACACATGCTAAAAGTACACCAATTTTTACAGAGACGTGAATGATACTTCCAGGTATATTTCATCTTGAAAATGTAGAAATGTGATATTTTGGCAAATTAGCACTTTACAAGAGACAAGGACAAAATAGAAAAACCTAACTAAGAGCAATAAAGATATACGTGTGTAAGAAAAACTTGACATTTGGACATTAAAACAAGTTTCATTCAAGTACTCATTTTGTATATATTTTATATGCCTTTTAATAATTTTCTCCAATTAGATTACCTCACGGAAACATTTCATAACTTCACAGTTAAGAGGACTGTTAATAAATACCAAAAATATTTATTCCCACACATATATTATAATAATGAATATATTTATTCAGGATGGCCCAGCTAAATACAGCACACATAAAAATATACACTGGACTTATTTTCAGTGGGGTCCTCATACACACAATTGTACAGGCATACAATAACAATGAACATGGCTTACTCATGTACGCTGGTATCGCAACAGTTCTTCCCCTTGTTGTTACGCAAGGGTCTGCTGCAGGGCTTTATGCAGGACCACATTACTGCCAGTCACACATGTTTTGGTGGACACATAGATGTTAACTGTTAAGCCAGTTTACAAACTTTAAAATGTGTCTGATGACGTGAAATGGACTACAAACACACATGTAACACCATTTACACTCACTTCTAAGGCATAACTGACAATATCTATGGTTTTGGAAGATCTTTTTCTCCTTCATTTTTATTCACCAATATTTATAACCGTCAACAACAGTTTTTACCTGTCCAAATGATGGGTATTGGGTATCTGCATAAAGCTATGAATGTTTCTACCCCTTCGCCTGGGTTTTGAACCTGCTGATAGAATTTGGTGCGTTCGTGTACATATGACGTTGCGCCTCGGAATAAAGTATACTTCTGAAATACTGTGTCATAATTGTTAGCGCCTTCCATATTTTTTCCTGACGTTGTAAATGTCGTCGATTTGTATGTGTTCTGCTTTGTTCCCCGTGGCGTAGATCAGTGCACTTACTTCTCTTCTTTATTTAGCTTTGTTGCTAAATGGTAACATGAGAACCGGTCACGCCACTCCAGCCACTCATTTGGCTTGGCGAACTCGAAGTTGGTCGGCGTGTTGAACGTCAACATTTTACCTACTCCAAAAAAGACTGCAATATAACCTAGAGTAGTTTAAACCACAATGTGGACTGGAGTAATATCTTGATTTCAACACGAAGTCTAAGATGAAGTGGACATGTATATTATATATTTCTTCATAATCTTTCGTTTCTGCAGATCATATCTAGCAAACAGGCTACGGTCAGACATTGAGTGATAATGATCTATTGCTATGACATGTTATGCCTCCTATGACAGTGACGGCAAATTACAAAAAGTAAAGTCCAAATTATTATACACTTTGTCACAATGAATATATTATGTCCAAGTAGAAGGTTTGTAAGTACTTTATCTAGTTAAAATGTCAAGAGAAACTGTTTACTTACAGGCCGCTGAATGCGACTGAGAAGAAGCAAGGATGTTACAGTGTCGTGAATGTGAACGCAGACAAGAAAGAGGTTGTCGTAAAGGAGAGGCATATGCCCGGCAGCGTCTCCAAGACATTCACATACGACAAAGTATTTGGTCCAAACTCCAAGCAGATTGAAGTCTACAAGTCTGTCGTTGTACCCGTGCTTGATGAAGTCCTCATGGGTTACAACTGCACCATATTTGCGTAAGTTTAAATGGATGGAGTCTGTTCTTAGAATTTTTATTTATTTATTAATATAATGTTCTTAATGTTACATTAGTTGAAGATATATTGGCCAATACTGCCAGCCAAATTGGGTTGTGCAGTGTTATTTTTGTCACCGTTAAATTGCAAATATGCTGCTGCTCATTATTTATCGAGGATTGTTAGTTTTACACTACTGATATTTTCCCTTTTGTAATCCTGTTATTTTCCATTTAGGTGTGCAGTACACTTGACATTTCACACAAAAAACAACTTTCAATGAATTACTTAAGGTAAGTATCTTACGCCTTCATTCTTAGATTTACTGACAAAAGTGGTAATGTTTCAGCTATGGCCAGACAGGGACTGGAAAAACCTTCACTATGGAGGGAGAGCGAGACGTGAATCTACAAGGTTCGTGGGAAGAAGATCCGATGGCAGGAATTGTTCCCCGGGCAATGCATCAACTATTCAACCGTCTTCAGAAGCAGGTTTGTGATATCTGGCTTGTGAGACCTTAACATTACATGCCATGTAACATTACAGTATGTCACAGGCTATCTTCTATGGTGATTTTAAAGAAATTACAGTGTGCATAGATCAGAAAAAGTTAAGAGTAATTAATTCTGTGTGTGTGTACGTGTAGTAAATAGAAATCCAAATTCCCGGTGTACGTTTGATATAGAGATCTGTACAAGTCAACTACTGTCGGAGTGTGAGTTTTCTTTTTGTGTAGTACATTTACATCCTTATATATGACTGGGTGTATTTGAGTGGGTGTTCTCAATTTATGTGTTGCACATGTGTTTTAGGAGTGTGAGTTCTCAGTTCGTGTGTCATACATGGAGATCTACAATGAGGAGATCATTGATCTTCTTGGTGCTGAGATGGCAGACAACCCGCGGCTGCGGATCTATGAAGACAGGAAGGTAAATATGGTTTATTTATGGACAAGGTCTGTATAATACTCTCATTTAGATGGCTTAAGAAGTGAAGACCAAATAGAATAGTTAAGTAGAATTTTTTATTTGTGCTTACAGTCAAATTTTTCCCAAAATATAAAATGGGACTTATTTGTATTTACGCAAATAGTCAAATTTTATCCCAAAGTGTTGAATGGATCTTAGTCATCTTACTGTGTACAAATATTGGACTTTTTCTGTTAGACCCACAAGAAAAGCCTTTTAAGCATGATACTGTAGTGGTGAATCCTGGGTTTGAGTGGCCGACTTGTAGTAGTGTCCAGTCCAATCGTCCTCTCATGTCCAGTTGGTGTTTCAGGGTGCCTGTGTCGTCCAGGGTTTGGAGGAGGCTGTTGTACTTGACAAGGATGAGGTCTATCGCATCCTGGAGCGGGGCGCCCAGCGCAGACAGACTGCAGGCACACTCATGAACGCACACTCCAGGTCAGTCTCCCACAATTCATCTTACACGTTCTTCCTGTTTAGTAGTTAAATTTCTTTTTTTTGCAGTATACCGATTACATTTTATTAATGAAACGGGTTCATTGTGTAGGCTTTTGATCTGCATGTGCAATTTAGAATCTTGTCCAGGTTTATTATAACTTGTGAAAACGATCAAGTTGAAATAAGAGCGGCTTGTCTCTATTAATGTATTCTGTACACATGCTGTTCTCAGTCAGTCACTTTTATATAATTGTATAATGAATATTATTATCTGATCTAAGATCACATATGACTGTTAGATAGGATTGTATAACTTGTGTGCAAATAGTAAAACATTTCTTCCCATGGTATATAATGTGTCTTACAGAGTATAACATATCAAATTGGTTTTCCTCAGTTTCTATGGCAATAAACACTGTTATATTATTGTTTTGAACATCTGACCGTTGTGCAGAGTACAATATACATACTGCAACATTCAAAACCTATTGTAGATAGCATAGTGCCTACCAGAGCTGTCCTCATTTCACCAATACAACAATTTTAGATAGTCATTCGGGAATATTTGTTGCAGATCCTAATTATAAGTTGAGCTGTTTTAACCAGAAGTCCAAAATACATTGCACATTATTGTTTCCTAATTTATTTACTAGTTTATGATTACCCGGTACATAAACAAGTGTACTGGGCACTGTGTTGATTGTCTATCTGCACATCATGACCTGTGTAGTGTGGTGTTCCAGTCGGTCTCACTCAGTCTTCATGGTGACCATCCACACAAAGGAGAACTCGGTGGATGGAGAGGAACTACTCAAGACTGGCAAACTCAATCTTGTACGCATTCTTGGATGATTCTAGTAGTTGTATTACAGATGTGTTTGCTCAGCTGAGCAAAGTTTTCAACAAGTTAGGTCAAATTTTTTTGCTGGAAATGTGATCTGTCTACATTCAGCAGGCAGCATTAAAGGTTATAGTATCATATATGCTGGCTTATTTTCCAGTGTCTATAAACCGGAATCTCTCCTCATAAATTTGTTGAGATCAGTATCAACTAGCGTGATCTATACTGATAACTGTATATTTGGAACGTAACTATTTGTTAGTATAAAAAAGGTTCCTGTTATTTTCCCGTGTCCAGGAACTGTTTATATTGACCATTTAGCCGGTATCAACTCCCAGTTATGCACAGAAACATGATTATCTAAATTGTAAAAGGTTGTTTGAACAAATGGTGTAATCTCGATAAATAGAAGTATAAAATATTACAGCCTGAATACTACATATTATATCAGCCGTGATTGGCTGAAATGACAATGACAACGTGAAATCAACAGTTGATTGGCTGAGCCATTGTGCGTTGTGACCTGCCAAGGGGTCTTGAGAGGTGTTATGGGCAGTGTCCATGGTGGGGGAGAAGTCTGCTCACTCCCACACGCTCCTTGTATGTCTTCTCGATATAGTTAAACAAGTAGTTTTGTATTTGTCCACCAGGTTGACTTGGCGGGGAGCGAATGCATTGGTCGTTCGGGGGCCATCGAGAAGAGGGCCAGAGAAGCCGGTATGGGTTAAATAAACATCTTATTGTGTCGTTAGCTCGCCTGTCATTCACATAAATCGTCAATATGTTCTCATGGATTGCAGGCATAAAGCTTGAAAGGCTAAGTCAAATATACATTTTTTGGAAGCGAATGAAGGAACAAACCCTTTGAGGAAATATTTATTAGATTAGAATAATAAACTAGAAGTTGATTTCTTGAAATTGTGTTCTTACCTTAAACCCTCGGCTATCCTTTACTCTAATAATGAGTCTTGTCTATTCGGGATCGTGTCTTAGTATGTTTATTTCCCTTTGACGTTGGATACCTGAGGATTTTGTCACAACAGAACTTTATTAATATTTATAAATAAATAACAAAATGAGGAACAAACATGGTATTTTTGAAATGCTCTCTCTGTCTGCAGGCAACATCAACCAGAGTTTGTTGACACTGGGCCGAGTGATCACTGCCCTGGTGGACCACGCCCCTCATGTCCCATACAGGTACGACAGTCACAGTCTCACTATGTCCCTCCAGTCATGTGACGTCTAATACTTTGTACAGAATGGTACTGCCAGGACATTTAATGATTTTATCAGACATTGTCTATGACTCTTGCTTTGTAGGAGTGTCTGTCTGTCTGTCTGTCTGTCTGTCTGTCTGTCTGTCTGTCTGTCTGTCTGTCTGTCTGTCTGTCTGTCTGTCTGTCTGTCTGTCTGTCTGTCTGTCTGTCTGTCTGTCTGTCTGTCTGTCTGTCTGTCTGTCTGTCTGTCTGTCTGTCTGTCTGTCTGTCTGTCTGTCTGTCTGTCTGTCTGTAACCCGACATCTCAAATTTTTACTGCAAGTTTCAGGCTAAAACTATGCATGGCCACAAGGATGTTTCATAGATTTTAATTTTGTCTGTGTGGTTGGAGAATTTGGGGCTCAATATTAAAAAAATCCCAATGCTATATGTGGAGTTCAATCAAGTGAATGATGATGGAAAATTTTTGCATACTTTTAAATTGTTGGCTTTTGAAAATCGTCACTGCTTAATACAGGCACGAACTTTCCTGTCACACGTTAACATCGTGTTACGTTGTGCATATGAGCACATGCCTTACACAAAATATTTCTGGGACATGTGAAACAATGTAGGCAAATTTTCAAATGTGTTTGCAGAGGTGAATGCTTATTCCCCAAGTGTCAATGGGTAACAGAACTATTTTTTAATAGCAGACAGTTCTTTCTATTGTTTTCTGCAACTGTAAGGGTTGACATTGACTCCCCTGCCCCTCCTTATTGAGTTGTGATTATTGCTACAGAGAGAGCAAGTTGACACGACTGCTGCAAGACTCGCTAGGTGGCCGCACCAAGACGTCGATAATTGCCACAATTTCACCCGCCACAGCAAGCATCGAGGTACAGCTCCTGACAAACTTTACATTACTGACTTGCAGTGTTTATCAGGAATCCAATTACAATGAATTTTCACTAGGTTTTTCTAATCATTCTGATATTGAAGAAACCTATCCTCTTTGATTGTTATTGGATTCTGCAGTAGAAATCTACAAACCTGAACACTGATCATTTGTATTATTGTAAAGACACATTACTGTATACTATTGCCATACAGTTGATGGTCAAAACTATTTCTGAAACAATTGACTAGAATGTCTAATGCCGGCCCCCAATTGAATGATACAATGTCACTGGTTAGACAGGCTGGCCAAATATGCAGGAGATAAATTCTAGAAAAGCTACATATGCATGTAGATTTTTGGCATTTTATAGCCATAAATGAAAAGTGAACTTTAACTCAATGTTGGTTCTGTTTGTTGGCCATCTTAGACTGTTACTGCTGGCTTCATTGTGGAGTAAAGGAGTGGCCCTTTACAAAATTAGTTAACTCAAGTTTCAATGGAAAAATTAAAAACTGATAAAATCGTAATTCTTAATGGATTGTTATTTCTGAGAGGTGGTCATTGTGAAAGGTTACACTGCAATAACCTGTTTGTCCTTACATTGAGCTTTTAGAGTGTGGTAACATTTTCCCATTTGTTTGCAGGAGACATTGTGTACACTTGATTATGTCCACCGGGCAAAGAACATCATGAACAGACCCGAGATCAACCAGAAACTGTCGAAGAAAACCTTACTTCGGGTGAGTCACATGATGTGTTACCCAGGCCATGAAGTGTTATTTTCATACAATGTATAAAATATGTTCCAATGGCAGATGCTTTGTGCATGGTACAGATAGTTGACGATCAACATCCTGAGCTTATGACAAATTCCATTATGAACGATTCATAGATTTATATCTGTTATGTTGTTAGCAGTCAGTGGTGAAGCAATAGATCTTGTGGTGGATTTATGTTTTAAATGTTACAGTTGTCATTCAACCTATGTAGTGTATGACTTGTTTGCAAAATTAATACTGTAAATTCACATACGCTGACAAATAAAGTGTCCTATGCACATATCAGGAATATCACATTTTAATTTTTACAGAGTAAAACAATAAGTAACATTTGTGATTCAGTTATTTCCAGTTGGTAATATAACAAATATATAAAGATTGGACAAATTCACAGTTTATATTCAGGACTCACCTGTGCATGTGGTTGTACTTTGTGAATGACATCTTATTTGTCACTGTCAGATATACACACATGGAACGGTCTAGCAAATGACACAACACCGTTGCTAAGTTTGCAACAATTCAAAAAAAGATTAAAGTCGACATTACTTTCTTCGTATTTATGAACAGTTAACACAATGATAAAAAATACCATTATTGTTGCTTTGTATTCAATCTTGTACCTCTTATTTCAACTACTATTACTACTATGCACTTTTGTTGAATAGGGTATAGAGCCTTACAAGTCATATGACTTCTGCTATGTCCCTTTAACAGCAGCAGCGATTCACCAATCATAGAATTGTATTATATCGTATTGTCTTTACCATTATGTATTGTATTATTTTCGCATAATATGTTGTATATTCCTGTGTTGTTGTTGTTGTTGTTAAATATACTTTCATTCATTCATTCATGTGTTGTTGTTGTAGGAGTACACTGAGGAGATTGAGAAACTGCGTAAAGACCTGCAGGCTTGTCGGGATAAGAATGGCATCTACATCGCTGAGGAGAATTACACGTAAGCATCGCATTATGCAGAGGTACAGAAAGGTGGCATAGCACAGCTTTCAATGTATCGTGCATTTAAAAAAAGGATTCCTGATGATATCCCATTCCAACTCTGTGATGTGTTTATTTCCAGACACACTAAGTCATGTTTTAATGCTATTTTCAAATTGTTTAAGATCTGTTTAGTCCGTTCTGTATTCTATAGACTATCTAAGTTTTCTATCGCATAAGGTATATTTATTAAATGTACCTTTGTTTGAGCCATTACCTGATCCGCTGCCAGAATACAGACAGACTCCAAACAAACAGTATTCCACTGTTGAAACAGCTAAACTGGCTCTTAGTGGCAACTCATCGTGGCATGCCAGGCTTGTTTACCATGCCAAACTACCTACACAAAATGTGGTAGTTAGCTGTATCATTTGAAGACGGTTAAACAATTTCTGGTATTAGGAATGTTCACCCAATCACACAGGAAGCTAAGCGGTTTTGTCTATTTGAGCATTTTCTTTAACATTCCATACATGGCATGCAACACTGGCTGAAATCACCAACAATTATCACATGACCAGAGACCGACCATGCTCCTGGTGGGTGATTTGACGGGGAGAACTTAAATTCATGGTTTTGCTATGGGACCAGCCAGGAGTACTGCTGCCTGGTACTGATGGAATCAGCAGCAGTGAGGATGTGGCAACTGTATTTTCCTACATTTATGCATGGCCAGGTCTGGTTTCGTAGTTGGTGGTGAAATACAACACACTCACTGAATGTCCTGCTAATAATTACTATCCTTCTCATTTTAAAATCTTTGAGTAAAACACTTGGTATAAACGACTTAACGATGATCATTTCATCTGCTGTATGTCTGTGTGAATGGATTGTAAAAGACTATGTGTATCTGACAGTGCCCTCCACGGAACACTCGCCCAGCAAACTGACAACATCCACGACTTGGAGGACCGCCTGGCCACTCTCAACCAGCAACTTGTCACGGTTAGTACCACGCTCACACTGTCTCATGCTGCATTATTAATTGCTCTTATAGTGCTATTATCACTGTCACTAACCTTGAGTTAGGTCTGCCTTCTGTAGCTGTCACTCGTCCCATTTTACTGGCCTTTTCATTCTCCACATTTCTGGCACGCATTCTCTACCACTTCATGTATCACCATGTATATTTAATAAATTGTTCTTGATGCTAGAGGGGACAGTTTCACATATAAAAAAAATAGCATTTGTCGGAGATTACATTACTTTGAACAAGTTTTGTAACAATCATGACTCAGTTTGTGGACAGAGTAATGCGGAAGTTAAGTAAGAATAAACAAATTAATTATTAATATATTTCCTTAGTTTAGATGTATTTAAAAAAAAAACAGTCAGATTGTGCAAAGACATTGTTTGGCAGAATTGAATAAAAGTTGTTTTATAAAATCTGTTAGATTTTTTTTATAAAAATGACAAGATACAATGACTAGTTCTTAAGATAAATAAATTTGACATTAGTTCAATAGTTTTAAGATAAATAAATGTGACGTTAGTTTCTGCCCTTAAATACAGAGCTGACAAAGCCGTAACGGTGTCGGAATAATTTGTAACATATCAGGTTTTTTGCAATTGTTGTTCGCTCTGACACTGCCATGTCGTGTGTTCTGTGTTTGCTCTGACACTGCCATGTCATGTGTCTTGTGTTTGCTCTGACACTGCCATGTCATGTGTCCTGTGTATGCTCTGACACTGCCATGTCATGTGTCCTGTGTTTGCTCTGACACTGCCATGTCATGTGTCGTGTGTTTGCTCTGACACTGCCGTGTCATGTGTCCTGTGTTTGCTCTGACACTGTCATGTCATGTGTCCTGTGTTTGCTCTGACACTGCCATGTCATGTGTCCTGTGTATGCTCTGACACTGCCATGTCATGTGTCCTGTGTTTGCTCTGACACTGCCATGTCATGTGTCATGTGTTTGCTCTGACACTGCCGTGTCATGTGTCCTGTGTTTGCTCTGACACTGCCATGTCATGTGTCCTGTGTTTGCTCTGACACTGCCGTGTCATGTGTCCTGTGTTTGCTCTGACACTGCCATGTCATGTGTCCTGTGCTGGTCCACAGCTGGGAGAGTTGTTTGGGGAGACGAAGGAGGAACTGCGGGAGAAGTTGGAGGAACTAGAGGCAACGTCAACACTCCTAGCAGAGACAAAGGCCGCTCTCCAAGACACCAGAGTCAAGTTGACACACACTCGACGCGACCGCGATGAACAGAGACATCTGGTGGACACACACGTCAACACCGAGAGGAAGCTACATGACCAGGCTGCACAGGTGAGTGATCTCATTGGTCGTGTTCTTTTCATTTAAGTCCTTGAATTGATATGTGCAGTTGGAATAAAAGTGCATGTATTAAAAATCATAGACATGGTTTACTATTATTGTGCAACTTGTAAAAAAATATCATACATCACAACGCACTTTTATGATTGAATTTATTAATAATTTGTGTTATATGTAGTGTTGTGTTATAGTAGTACAAGGCCAGTTTCACAAAAGAATGTGGTAAACAATTGTTTGACAACCTCTACATGTTTTCTGTGATTGTTTCAAAATATATCAATCACATTAATTTCAAACATATATACACTTTTGTAAACAACTAATCAAGTCTGGACACATCACTAGTTGAAATAAAGTCATGTACAATATACGAAATGTATTCTACATAATAAAACATAAATTGTTTTGAAAAGAGTAGATGTGAAGATATAATCTTATAATTATCTACCCCCAAATTGTCAGTAGCTTACATTATGTTTGCCTATTCTGAACTGAATAGAATGACGTATATGTGAATGATAAACAGAAGAGGGGACAAAATATTTCCATGTGAAACTAAACTGAATTAAATGATTTTTCCAGGAAACATATAGAAACTACATAATTTTTTTTTTAGCAAATCGTTTCTTCAGAATTCCTAGCATGTAACCAAGTGTGTCTCTGCCTTGTAGCTGTTGCAAACTGCCGAGTCTTCTACCCAAGATGTCTACGGGCTTCACGCGAAACTCGACCGTAAGAATACTGTCGAGGTGAAGAACGAGACTGCTCAGGACGAGTTCCGCCGGAAGTTTGCAGAAAGCATTGATGCATTGCAGCAGGGCCTTGTGGACTTCAGTGATCGACAGCGAGAGAGCAGTAGAGCTGTCCAGCAGGACATTGGTAGGTCTGGTGGCACCAGTCCTTGTAGAAATACACACACAAATGTACATCTGTGTATGAGGATCAGATTAATCATTATGTTCTGTCAGATTTGGTACGATCCTGATTACATATTGTGCACAGTGCACTGTTTACACACATCAACTGTTTAAAAAACATAAATACAAGAAGCGAATTATATTATTTATTCACATTTTATGTGTATTTAACTACATTATGCAGTATACTCAGGGCCTCACCCAGGATCAAATTTGTGCCTGTCCAAACTTTATTCAACTTACCACGAAACGCGATCGAAGCGTGATCGACATATTTCTGCGATCGGCATGTGATTAAAAAGGCAATATTATAACAATACAAGCATAATTCAACTATGTACATTTATTGACATATAGGAACTAAAGAGATCATTCTTAAAACACAGCAGCAATACAACAATGGATACATTTTTTTGCATGTTCAAACATGTCATTTTTTACATCATGGTTCAACAACCAAACAATGCAAATTGAAGTCATACAATTACAATCACTTACAGCTGAAATATAATCAAACAAGAGCCAGTTATTGTATCATTAAATAATGGCAGATTTTGCTTGATTGCACTGTGTTGTGTTTATACTATGTGTTTGTGATGTCTACAGGGAAGATGGTGCAGAAGCGAGAGGGGGAAGTGGCCAGTCTCTCCCACTCACTCGGACAGGTCACCCAAGTAGTGTCCACTCAACTGGACAGTCTCAACTCAAAGCAGAGCCAACAGACTACCAGTGGTCAGCAGTGGCTGGACACGCTCGCTGACCACTGTACTCATGCTAGGGTAGGTGGTTTACTATGATATGACCGCTGTATCGTGCCAGGGTAGACAGTTTACTGTGGTCTGTTTCTCCAGTTATGCCAATGTTTTATGTTCACATGTAATCTGCTCAACATAATCAGTATATTTTAATTCTTCAATCTTCCCAAGAAAATTCCAGATTTCATCTCCCTCCCTCCGAAGACAAAATCAAGGTTGTGTTTTTTATGAACAAATTATTAGTATTTGAAAAAGCTAAAAATACCACAATGTAACTGAGAAATTAAATAGTTTTACCAACTACTTTTAAAACTCATCAGCAACACCAATTCTAGAATTTCTCTGTAGTGTAGCTGCCCACAAATCTAACAGTACTTAACTTGTCAGTTTATCATATTTCCTTGCAAAGTAAACTCGCAGCTGATGCCACTGTTGCCACTCAGGATGAAGAGGTTGGTCGTCATGTGGAGTTCTGTGAGCGCACCCTGGAGGGGGTCATAGGAACCATACAGGGTCAGGTGGACAATGTCAAGGCCAGTCTGGGTCAGTTCAACGAGCTGCTTCATCAGCAGGTAGGAACAGAGTGCACTTAGGTTAGTATCGGTCAAGTATATGTCTAAAGTAAGTGGTTAATGAGTATTAGTGCTGTGGTATCTATAAGTACCAATAACAAATAATTAATCCCAGATAGCATTAGTGACTACTTTTAGTGAAAGAGTACTTTTACGAAGAATGAGGATGAGTACTTTTGAGAGTAACTGTGCAAGTACTTTTGATGTTCAAGTGTCAGTGTAGGTCATCGATGTGATGGTCAGTCTTATTTAAGAGATGTGAACCAGTCAGTGTCCAGGATAACTCAGAATTATCCCCACCAGATATTATTCCCGATAAAAAAAAACCTTCATTGGGTCATAGATATAAGTATAACGTGATTAGTTTGTCACCTACAAACAGCCTACTTGATTGCGGCAAGATGTGCCTCAGCTTACGTTGGTTGATTGCTGTGTGTGACAGATGGAGGCTCAGCAGAAAGAGAGAGAGGAGTTTGTGTCGGGTTTGTTGGAGAAAATACACAACTACCAGACCCTTGTCTGCACATTCACCGACCAACAGGCCGAGGATCTGAGACGACACATCGAACATGTGCGAGACATCAGCACCTCGCAGAACCAACTCAGTCAGGTAGAGAGTGTTTTCACATTGGATGTGGTCCATTCGTATGTCACTTAAAAAACAAGACATTGCCAAGACTACATATTATGGCTCTATACGGCATATAGTACATACCGTAAATTGTTTATGTTGCTCTACTTTTCTGTTGCATATTCTCGAAATACACACAAAACATGTGGTTATGTAACAGTGGCATGGGGGGACAACACCAATGATTGACTTGTACCATCTGCTTTACAGACGACTGTCTTTGGGATGGAAAGGAATACCTGCTAAGGATGGGACAAAATTCGATTTCTATTCAAAGTTTTGAAAATTTGGACGTTTTCCCGCTATTCAATTCGAAAATTAACAGCTATATAAATGAATAGCGCTCAAATATTTACCTTTCCTTCCAGTTTTTTACCGGCCTTTCTTACTTTCTGGCTTAACTATGAATACAACAACATACAACCGCCAAACTATTCCTCATATATCTTATATACATATTATATACACTAGGTTACAAAATATAATCACTAGCATTACTGAAACAAATAAACTTCACAAAAAATAAACGTGCCAAAACTCACTGGCAATGCTGTGTAATCGCCGTCGGCAGTGGTTACATGTAGCTCTAAGATTATAGTGGTACCGTAATGTAAAGGGCTCTTTTGTTAGCAGTGTCGGGTTAAGGTTACGGTTTAGAGTAAGTTTAGGATTAGTTAAAATTAGCTTAGGGTTACGTTACTTAAGGGTTAGCTTAACACTGGATTTTGTGAAGACCATTTATGTAGTGATAAATTACCAATGTTACGGTAATCACCGAGCTATGCATAACCGGCATTGATCCCATAGTTCATGTGGAGTTTTGCCTGAGTTTGTTTTGTTAATTTTATTCTTTACAGGAATGTAGATTATTCTACTTTGTACCAGCAAGACACCTCGACACCGTTCAATGTTCTAATTGAATTTGAAGCCACTGAATATTCGTGTTCGATTCGTATTAGAAATGTCGAGGATATTCAACTCAATTCGAGTGAAATTCCAGATTCGTCCCATCATTAATGCCTGCACGTTTTGAATGTTGTGTATTTCATTCAGGTTTAATTGGTATCCATGGTTATGGAAGATTCAAATGTATTACCAGTTGGTGATATAACATATCATATGGACTACAGGTTGTGGTAATTATAAAATGGCTTCTAAACTGTCTAAAAATAGCGGTTGATCTGTTTGTATTTGTAGACACTGATGGAGCAGCTTCAGCGGACGGTGCAGCAGACGATGCAGGACATGCTGGAGAAACAGCAGACAGCTCTCTCACAGAATGTGGACCAGGTACGTCGTGGTTCAATGAACACGACTTAGGTCATCGTGGCATTTACTTTAATTTCAACTCCTAGGTTGACAATTTGCTAATTAGAATAATTGTCATCATGGAAAACTGATTTATGGTGTTGTTATGCACCCATGGGTCAAAATATTTAAGATAAATTATAGCAAATACAAATACGCAATTACCATCAGTTGTTTTGTGGAATGTTAATGTCAAATGTTTTTTTTTTACCACTGTCAGGTGAAGATAATTCCTAAATCGGTTCACCCTTGTTTATATACCTTTAAAATAGAATATTTGAGAAAAATGGCTCATTTCACTCAAGGCTTTATTCAGGATAAAACTTGACAGTCACACATATTGTTTTGGTGGACACATGGCTGTTAACTCGTACATTCAAGCCAGTTGAGATGTGTTTCAAGATCTGAATGACGAAATACACATTTGACACTCATTTACACCCATTTTCAGGGGTTATCAATGATTTTAGACCTTTTTTGTTACTTCAATTTTTTTACCTGGCTACCCCGTCCACATTGGGTATTACCCATCCAATTAAATGATGGGTGGACGCTAAATTGTACGCAGAATATCCCAAAATACGTGGTCAATCAAAAGGTTCAATTGTCTCTTGTAGTGTTCCAAGATATTTTTTACATGCCCAAAACAAATGATAATGTTGTATGTTAAGCAGTACGGCCAAGTATTCATCATTTCATCATGGGTTTGTAATAAAAAAAATTGGAATGTAACTTGTTGGGAATGTTATAATAATCTATTGCAAAAATCATGAAAAATATATTGACATTTGTTCTGCCCATCCTCCCCCTATTTACAGGGTAACAAACAAAACAAGCCCTATGAAATAATGCAATTTGTAGCAAATGTAAAGAATTACAACAGTTCAGAATTCAAAATGACATGGTGATCTGGTTTGAATGGTGACAACCGTGACATTGTCCTGGATATTCTCCACAAACTGTACAATAATTTATTTTATTCATATTTTAATTGTTTTAACTTTTTAATTGAAAGTTAATGTTGAGAGAGTAGGGCAATAAAAGTGTGTTCTTTTTGCAGGTGGCAGCTGATTTGGGAGACACGCAGGAGAGGAACCAGACCATGGCGACTGAGGCAGCAAGGTATTGTCTTCTTTGTGACATATATTTTGTTATGTTTTCCAATTTTATTTTAAACAGAAGCTGACTGCAAAAATTTGCTAGAAAGTTATAGTTAAATTAGTGAGCAGTCACAAACATTAAGAGATAATATTTTATCTCTATAAAACATTGGAAATCCTTTTTCTGAGCACATGATTGACAGCTTCCAAACTACAGTTATTGTCCCAGGTAAACACAAGTAAAATTGTAGCAGTTACCATGTCATTGGTTTGTGTGAGAGTTTAATTCTAACAAGAAGAGGTATATTAATACATTTAGCTATCACAGGATTTCAGCTGTAGACGTGACAAGGCAATACTATTTATATTAAATAGTAATATTGCAAAAAAGATCAAATTATCATATAATACTATAAACTAACTGTAATACTCACTATTAGTAATAGTGTTCACATTCATATGCATTTTATTTTACTTATTTGTTGACCTAACATGAACAGCCGTTGATCGCCTGCCACCAAAAGCTACATGTTGGCACAAACTGTTTATGGTGGAGTTTACTGTTTTAAGATTGTCTCTCATTATTCCTCAAACCATTGCACTAACAATACCACTACTAGTAGCTCTACCCGAGGCATTGACAACAATTCTATTGCTGCCCTGCAGTGTCTCAGCCACACTCGTGAGCTACAGCGGTGACGGCAATGACACACTGAAGGCAACGTCCTGCAAACACAACAAAGTGGCGCACCACCATGTCAACAAGGTCAGTGGAGTTGGTGATTATGCTGTCCTGCTGGATAATGATAAAAGTACATTTGACCAAGAAAAATAAATTCTATAATTTGTCAATTTTTTAAAAGAAATTTGGATATCTAGTAGTGATTCAAAAAAAAGGTGTTGTGTTGCCTAACTATGCTCAAAGTGTAACATCATTCACGGTGGAATTGCCCATAAGCAATATTTGGTTACCATGGTTATGGTACAGCGAACAGCACATGACATCATATGTGAAATTCTTTTCATTGATAAAAAAGTAGTTTTTAATATAAAAATAATCTATTTCATGATACATCTGACTGCTTAAATGGGATACTACTATTGGTATTTAGTGTGAAAAGTGTTTTTTAAATGTCCACTTTTTTCTTTGCATATTCTAGTAATTTATAACATGTTCAATCCAAGCCCCTCGCTACTGAATCACGGCTGCCGTCCTAACACTAAACATTTTCACAACTCTCCAACAGGTCTCTTCGCATTGTCTTTATTTGTCTCTCGATTGTATCATGGTTGTCCTGGTAGACTCTGCTTCAAGTAACCTCAGAGGAAGTAGTCTGGTGGGGTTGAGATTGGTGACAGTCGTGATTTAGCAGCAGGGGCTTGAATCAAACATGTTATTAATTACTAGAAAAAATCAGGAAAAGTTGACGTCTTAAAAAAAGTCACACTAAAAACTAGTGGTATCCCACCCCAGTCGCCAGCTGAGAAATCTTGGGAAATGTGCAAAATTTGAAGAAAATATAATGAAAGAAAAGGTGTAGTTGAATAAATTTCAAAAGCTATGTGAAATTATTCTGACAAGAACAAATGGTACAGTTACTGACCTGTTGACCAGCTGTGTATGTTGATACAGATGTCAGACCAGCTGGACACGCTGATGGATGCAGAGAACAGCCTGAAGCAACAGTTGGTGGACTTCTCTGACACCACTCAGCAGGTACGTGTGGACGAGACAGCACACTGCAAATGCGGTCATCCGCGAAACTATTCACTTTCCTAAATCTTGCTACATGCCAAGGCTGCCCAGTGTATTAATGAAAATTCCTATACTTATATATTCTCTAATGATCTATTAATGTAGAGGATCCTTTTGATTCATTAGTAAACTCATAAGTATTATTGAGGTAGAATCCAGTGTATTGATGTGGATGTGTGTCTGGGGATGGTATCAGTTGCACATCACTGTAATCTGAGTTGCTAATTTGAATCAGTGGTCAGTTGCTAATTCAAGCTTATTTGAGTCAACATTGTATTCCTTAAATAACCATTTATATTTTTTATGAAATATACGTGTTTTTTTGCAATTTCTACAAGACTTAAGACAGAGACCGGTGTAGTTTAATGAAGTGTTTGTCTTTCAGCGATTCAAGACACACACCTGTTACGTTCTGGAGAGAGCAGTGGAGCGCAGGGATGAGATAACAGCTTCCCTGGAAGAACATGCTGAAAGTACCCAGGTGTGTAGCAATCAACAGATTTTATTTCAACACCACATATCTCTACAAAGTAGATTCAGGGATGCTTACATGTCAAAGTAAAAAATAGGTATATAGGTTTGTCACTGATAGTTTCGTAGGGATAACTTAAAATCAAGCAAATTTGGCTGTTGGTGCTGCAATGTCTTGCTTAGTTTTTTCTCAAGGTAATATAGTTATTTTTGAACATACAACATTGTGTTTGTTTTTCTGTAGTTGTATTTTGTATATTGCCTCAAGATAGTTTCAACAGCACCAAAGTATATCTGGTGCATAAATATATATTTCTTCATTTCCCTGAAGTGTGACTGGTAGCAATGTAGGTCTCCCATTTCCTGAATATCTGTATGAATAGTGTTTGTGTATTAAGTGTAGTATGGCTGAATGCTTCCCACAAACATTGAGATGATGTTCAATTGAGCAGTTCTGCCAGGGAGTGTAATACACTTTGAGCAGTTGTAAGGTCTGAATGCTGTGTTACATGTAAGAACATCCCATTATCATTCTATCTGGCACTCTGTACATCAGCTGTTGTCAACATTTGTTTGTCTCCCATGTCTTCCCTGTCCTACCCAGATAAGCCAACTCCTTAGGTCACAGCAACCTCCTCCGTGGCTCCTCCATTAACTCACTTTCCCTAGTCCCTATTTTTGAATGTTGCCTACTGTTACCAGATGCTTCGCGGAGACTGTGCAAAGACATTGACTGAAATAGACAGGAATCAGACAGCACAACACGGCGAACTGGTCACTTGCGTACAGCACCAGCAAGATGTCCTGCAGGGGGCAGCACAGGGGATGTCCGAGTGGTCATGTGACATGCGTGAATCGCTTCAAGAACAGGGCACGCAAGTTGATGCGTTCATCGATCAGGGACTTGTAAAGGACGTTCCAACAGGTGAGTACACTGACCACTTCCCAGGGTTTTGTGGTGTCTCCTCACAGTGGGGAGTGATGGTTGCGCGGTAGAGCGTCGGACTGTCAATCGAGGGGACGGTGGTTCAATCCCACCTACCGCCGTTTCGAAACTTAGGCAATTTCGTTTACCCCACATTTGCCTGTATCTTTCGGAAGAGACACTAAAAGCTGGTGGTCCCTTCTGTCTGGTGTCTATGCCAGGGGAAGTAAAAGATCCCACACAAGGGGTAAATGTGTAACCTGTAGTGGACTCACTAAATCTAGAGAAGAACTCCTGCGATAGCCCAAGTTTGGGCTGTTTGGAGGAAACCACCTAAGAACTAGAAATGTGATGTTGCTGTAAGCAGCTGGTGGTTAAAATGCTACTGCAGGTATACCAAATGTAAACGTCAGATACAACTATGGGCTTCTGGACAACTCAGAGAAATACCTGAACTCAGTTGTGAGTCTTACATTATCGAGAATTATCCGTTTTAATGAGCAACAAACAGTTTTAATGAGAAACATACATAACTGTTTTAATGATGAACAGATGTAGTTTTTGTGAAGAACAGACGTCACTGTTTTATACACAAACACTGCGTGACAGTATCGTGATGACCGCGTTGTGTTGGTTGTTCCCAGGGACGACTCCCCAGAGACGAGACTTCAGCTTCCCTCGTTCCCTGGTGCGCACCGACCGTCACTCCCTCATCCTCGCGGACTTCCGCAAGGACTACATCCTCGAGGAGGTCGTCAACACACCCGTGGCCGACCTCTCCTTCCCCGAGATAGAGGTAGGAACTGTCAGATAGTCACAGTCACTAAGGTACCTGAGTAATGAGTATCAGTACTTCATTCCAGACAGTACTTGATTTACAAGTACTTTTGAAAATACTAGAGCAATTATTTAATGTGATTGGTGTGATAACAGTGGCATCACAACAACATTCGGACGTCTGCCTGTTTAGCCACCTTCAAGGCATACCTAAAGACACATTTCTTTCTGACTATTCTCGCGGCTCAGTTGAATGTTTGTGTACTTTTATCTATATTTTATTTAACCTATTTGTATATTTATTATACATTTATTCAGCTTCAATAATTTGTGTTATTATATTGATATTTAAAAAAATTATTTTAATTGTTTATATATGTTACTAGTATATTTATGTGTTTTTCTTCTGGTGTGTATTTGTATTTTAGGATTTTAATATATGTAAAGCGCCTCGAACAATTTGAAATTGGATGTGGCACTATGTTAAATAAAATATATCAGAGCTACATCCACCTGTTGTATGGGTGTAACATCATACGACCCATTATGTTTGGTTTCTAGCAGTAAATATGTTATAGTGAATGCCTGCTATAAGGAGCGTGTTGGTATTTGCTTGAATGATTCCTTCTGAATATTCTAATAATATCCTTTGATAAATAAAATGATTTATGTCAAAACAGGGATTCAAAGTTATCCCTTACATCAGGAGTCAACTCAGGGAGAGCCCACAGTCAAAGCACGTAGTTTAACGTTGTTAATTGTAGATGTTCTGTAAAAGAGGACAAGTCAGAATTGGTTGTTTCAATGCAGTTGTTGACTTGTTGTATGGACTGTCACAGGTCGATCCAGTTGTTGACTTTGCGATGGACGTGCGAGCTCCGCCTGGTGACATCGTGGACATGCCTTCAGAGGTGTTTGGAGTAAAGGACCAAAACATATCGGCTGAGTCGGCTGATTCAGCCATCAGCTCCGTCTCTGCATCATCATCCACACTCGATGATAAGGTAAGTAATCACACAATATTTTATTTTAGAAGAGAAAATCTAATTTGACATTTATTTTTCAGAGTGTCTCATTGGTAACAAGTATTATGTTTAATTTTGTTCAACCAGATCCTCATGTTTCCATGGCAACAAAAAAAAGACTGCCTAAAGTATATATTCTGCGTAATTCAAAGCATTGCAACAAATATGATTGGTTGGTGTGGCTTCTAGCACAAAGCTTAACTCCATTGTTGTAAGGGTTAATCAATTAGAGTGTCATATATAAATATCACCACTGACGAGGGTAGATTTGTTTAATGCAAACTTAGAAAATTCTTTGGCTTATTTTAGGTATCCGAAAATGGCGATTGCAAAGAGAACCGAATAATGGCACCACCAGTATCGTCAACACGAAAGCTGAGGCCAAAAGGTGTGCCGAAAACCCGATCCCGGAACGTGACCCCTGCAACGACCCCAGGGAAACCAAAGCCAGTGACAACTATGTCGGGGAAAACGAAACCAGCGACTCCTCGCAGCAAGTCAAAGACAAGGCTGCCACTGAAGATGTCTAACCCTTGATTTGGACAAACCAACCACTCGAACTTAGTCACATCAGTGTATCATTGTGTTATTAAATCTACTACATGCATGCACACACACACTGCAGAATTTCATTTCAAAAAAGAACATGGAAGACATTTTGTCCAACTTAGTTCACGACACATTTACGTATGTTACCTTACCCTGTCAGTTTTTTAACAGCCAAATTGATAAGTTAGTGCGTGGATGAATGAAGTCTAGCCAGATTTTATCTGAGCTATGTGAATGTATGCTTTAGGTCAAGAAGAAAAAACACAACAGACAACATTATGAATACGGTCTGGTGAAGGCGCATTTATTATTTGCTTGATAGTATTTGTACATGCCGTTATTATAACATTTTTTACTCACATATTTTTTATTTATGCTAATGATTTTATGGCCATTGTGTCATTACTTAGTGATCTTTGATTAGATGATACTGAATGATTTTTATGTATTTATCTCTGGAATTCACTGGCTCTAACTGAGATGAGAGAACATGCGTACCTAACAAGTCATTGGTATCACTACTCAGATATTGTAACTTATAATCTTAGAAGGTAGATAGATTATGTATATCACGTATTTTGCTGAACATTTATGGTTCAAAATACTGTATAAATTTTGTCAAGTTGTGCTTTTAGATTACTGTGGGATACACCATATTCGTGTCTTTAACTTTTGCTTAGTCTTAGTAGGGTCTTACAAACCAAGGAATGCTATGTAGACAGCTTTTTTTATCAGTTGCCATTTGTAAAATCTCCATTGAAACAATAGGTTGATTTCTATACATGATTCCATTATTATATGTCACCAAAAATGAATATTATAGTGAAACTTCCATGAAGTTGTCTTACACATTCACTGCTCTGTTGCCATGGTTTCATAGCAATATAAGTCACCATAGACATGTCTTAATGATTATAGTATGTTACATAGAGCTGACTACTAGTACTTCAAATGATTTACTTGGATTTATTTGAATACGTATTCAAGTGCATTTGCTAACAAGTCTGGCATCAATGTTAGTTTGTATCAGCATTGCACTGTGCAGGCAGACAATGTCATTTCCTGTGAGATGTGTCAATAGGTTTGTCGGTCACTAGTTAAGTGTTGCATGTGTATTTCTTGTATATGTTTATCTAGTAGCAATCATTGAGTGAAATTAAAGGGGTGCATGTATATATTTGACAGTGGTCTTCATTGTTCTAAATGTTAGTGTTGATTGATGGGCGAGTGAACTCGTAATGTAATTCAGTAAACAGTTATATAAGAACACGTCCTGTAAGCTACACCGGTTTAAAAGTAATGCCCTGTACCTCTGAAATTCCAGTTCTGACAGTTGCACCTGAGATGAGGAGAGTTTTATAAACTTCCTATATATCTAGTAATGTGTAATTATTATTAACCTCTCGTCTTATTTTGCTTGTGTGTTATGGTGCAACATTTGTTATTATCTCTTGCTTAACAAAATATTACCAGGTAGTATATGGGTGGCAGATCGAGACAGTTACAGATATTGAAATCAACAATACTGAAGGCGTCATTTTCTACTGTGATAAGTTTTATTTGTCATCAAATAACTGTCCCTGTGTAAATGCGCAGCTCTTGATTAGGTAAATGTGTCAATAAATAAGTTAATATACTATCGTCTTTGAGTGACTCCGATTATTCAATTTAAGAATGGAATATTCTATATTTATCAGGTATATATTGCATCCTTTATCATTTCAGTCTTTTTTAGGGGTACACATTTATAAATGGGACATTTGTGTAGGTGGAAGGAACTAGCCTGGAATAACTACTAGCCTGGAGACGTATGTTTGTCTCTCTTGACCCTTGAATACATTTTTGTTTCTTCACCATTTAGTGTATGGGGCCCATCCTCGCGCGCCAGGGGTCGCTGCTGTTGATTACGTTTGAACCGTGCTGCAAGAACCCAGGCTAATCGCTTTGCAAAACTTTTGCAACCACCGTCGCCCCTAGGTCGACGCTATTACCGGCGTGCTAGCGCATACCACAGAGTGAAATAATGATCAGTCCCAAATACACGTTTACACCGGTCACGCATGGTTTGATTACGCATCACACCCCGAAAGGTGGCAGCACTAGGTTGTCTCCTGTCTGAGTTTCCGCAGAGACAGCAAGGACGGTGTTTAGTGGTGGACTTTCCACAGAAACACAGTATTTGTGTTGGAACTGTTTAGAAAACATCGTAGAGTCGACGATTTGACTAGGTACGTAACTGCGGTGGTTTCTGAGACGTTATATAACGAGGTATCGCCGTGAGTCGAGGTATAATTCGACGTGGCCTCGATTCCCGACTCTTCGAATCCAGTCGTCCCGAAACATTTGAGCTCCGCGGAAACCAATGTGAATGCAGAGCGAGTAGTGTCAGACTAGAAGCCCCCCGATTTAGCTGCTACGTAGTACGTCACAAAAGACCCGATAAAAACAAGAATGACACTACAGCATTGTCATTCTGCCACTGAAACTGATGGGATGGGAAATTTCAATCAATATTGGTTGTTTCAGTTTTCCGTGTAATGCCTAATGGTTCGTTGTCGCTGTTCCCCGGAAGTGTTGAAAACGAGTTTTAATACTTATATTATTCTTATCGCCAGCGTTTCACGTACATGTCAACCCTTAGTATATGCCCCCAAAAGCTAAATAATTGAGTTTTTTTAGCCAGGTTAAATCTAACTTGGCACAATTTAGTTGAACGAGCTATGCCCAAGTGGGTTGTAGTTCTAGTAACTAGTTGATTCCATCACTCGGCTGGGTTCTTTTAGTTTTAACTGGCTAGTCTGCATACGTTGTGGTTACAATGTTGATGGCTCACTTAATTAGTCAGTCTTTTTCAGAGCATCTTTGTCAAGCTGACCTTTCTTTGCTGGCATTTAAGGAACCTTGTCATCCTCAGTGGTTATACGTCCGAAACTGAGACAGGACCACCATTAATGTGGTTATATGATTCATGAGGGATACATAGTTCCCAATGCTGAGAGACAAGTGTTAACATCAAATATAACATGCCTGCCCAGCAGAACTGCACTCGATTTCATCTCAATGATTCTGATTTCAACTCCATCAGACCTTTTGATTCCAATTTCAATTCTGATTATCTCAATTCGACTCCGACTCTATCAGACCTTTTTAATTCCCATACCAACTCCAGCACGTTTAAATCAAAACTTATGCTACAGTCAGTTTGATTGCGATTCCAGCAAATTTTTGATTCCTACTTCAACCAGAAATGAGGGGTAAAAAATAATTTTACAGTACTTGAATGAATGAATGTTTATTTAACAACAGCAACACAGGAATATACAACATAGTATGAAAAATAATACAATACATAATGGTAACGACAATACAATATAATATCGGTGCTGTTGTTAAAAGGACATAGCAGAAGTCATATGACTTGTAAGGCGCTATGCCCTTCTCAACTAAAATGCGTAATAGTTATAGTAAAAGTTATGAGATTTAATACAACCAACAATAATATTTTTTTTGCATTGTGTTAATTGTTCATAAATACGAAGAAAGTAACGTCGACTTTAAACTTTTTTTAAATTGTTGTAAACTTGGCAACTGTCTTATATTACTTTCAAGACCGTTCCATACGTGTATTCGTCTGACAGTAATTGACAGTAGTCTATGGGTGGTGTTCGCTTTTTTAACATAAAATAGTTTAGATTGTCTGGTATCATACTTGTGTACGGCTGCAGTTGGTTCAAAGAACGCCTGTATACGACCTTCTAAACAGTGGTTGTTTGCTTTATAAAGCATAACCATAGTCCTATGTGTAATTAAATCTTGAAGTTTAAGAATTCTTGAATTCATTCTGACTGTCAACCTTGATTAGTCTTGACCTGTTTGCTGGTGTCAGCCAGAGATCCAGGTAACATTTATTTTGTAGTCCATGCACTGCTGTTGGCTACATTAGTCAGCTGACCCTGGTGCTGGTAGCCTACCCCAACTGAGGGGGCTGTTTCAACTGGTAACACATAGAACTGCTGCCTATCAGCTTATCTGCATATATTGCACAACAGTTTCATATAGACCTCTTTTATGATGCAAGACTTCCTGCTTATTTTAACTAATCTTCCTTGGCCAATCACTTTATGGGTATTATGTATTACATGCAATGAATGAATAATTTTATTACAAAAATAAACATTCCATGTACAAGAGTGAGTCCCTTATATAAATATGCACATGTAATACATAAGGCAATTGTTTTAATCATAGCGACACTATTGTTTGTAAACCATTAACATTCTTTACCAGTATAGCCAAATATTGGACATAAATGATGTATAAAAACTTACTATGTTCCTAATAGTTACATTATTAGATATCTCTATTCTTACAATGAAATGATATAATGATACCTAGAGATGCATGAGGTGCACCAGCCAGTCCATGCATTCCACACAGATTCATATAAATCAGCAATTGATAAGCCACAAGTAAAACAGTCGTAAATCAATTAAATGAGCTCGGATAGTTATTTTTATTTGGAATGATTTAAATCAAACAACCCTGACACCAGTCAGTCCTAAACTCACTGTCATTTTCTTTAGATGGGGATTTATGCAGACTCATCACAAGGGCAGAATAGGCGGTTTACATGGGTTCTTGGTAACAATTGGAGTCTAATGTAGCATTTGTGTAAATCCTGCTTGTTTCTAACATTTATTTTCTAAAAAAAATTGTATGTGAAAAACTTTTGTTGACTTCATTTATTTTTGAATACTTCGATAATTTTCCAAACTTAAAGGGAATAACAACAAGGCATTATATAAATTTCTTTTGTTGCATATACATGAAGTATACTATTATATATAACATTTGAGTGTGTTTAAAAAATACATAAAAATATCTATATGTATAAAATGTTATATTAAACACGGCTAGCCCGCAGATCCCGCGGAATTTTCAGATTTGATGAGCTAAGCGTTTTACCAACTATGACGTCATCCGAGCATCCGTAAAAAACGCGTCAAAAATATGCATATTTCAAAAAGCCCACTGGCATTGCATAAAGTGTGGAATTTCTAATTCGTTCAAATGTTACGTATAATAGTATACCTCATGTATATGCAACAAAACAAATTGATATAGTGCCTTCTTGTTATTCCCTTTAACTACAAATCTATTTTTGCCGCGCTTTTACGGATGCTGGGATGACGTCATAGTTGGTAAAACGCTTAGCTCATTAAATCTGAAAATTCCGCGGGATCTGCGGGCTAGCCGTGTTTAATATAACATTTTAAACATATAGATATTTTTATGTATTTTTTACACACGCTCAAATGTTATATATAATAGTATACTTCATGTATATGCAACAAAAGAAATTTATATAATGCCTTGTTGTTATTCCCTTTAATGCTTCCATTGTACCAAGGCCCCCTTTACTTATCCTGGCCATTTAAATCCAGATGTTGACAAGAACCATATGGCAGCAACTGCAAGACAATTATAATATGTAATACAATTGTAATCCAGTACGTCAACCTATCTGAGTGATGTTTTTTGTGGGTATCATCTTGTTAGCAACAAGTCATACAGGTTCATTACGTACTGCTTCACTGTACATGACAGGTTACAAAATGTTGACACATTTAGTAATCAACTGGTCATTTCATTGAACTTTCTATGTTTTCAAACTTAGCTTGGGCAAACAAAACATTTGATTTGATCAATTTAAAAAAAATTCAATTCAAGTTAATCTGTTTTATTATTTTCAGTTGAAATCCCCAAATATAGGTTATCAATCCAGTTCAAGTCAAAACAAAACCTGGGCCTGACCCACTGCAGTGAACAGCTATTGTTTTAATGACTACATATATGCTGTAGTCAGACCATTTGCCAAACATATGTTTTACCAGTACTTATTGAATTAATAAAAACACACATTTTAAATGTTTGATTAGCTTCCAGCCATGACCATTATTATACTTTGTTCATTTTTATATATTTATTTTATTGTTTAGCGTACTTCAGGACCTACCATTGGAAGTGCAACAATGTTATCCAGTTTTTGTTGAGCCAGCCGTAGGCAGAACTTTGGCCTTTGAATTATCAATTGGTGATGCAACATAAAAAAACTTGAAGGTTATTTTTAGAGAATGTATTTACCTTTTGTGAGCAGACAAATGGAATAGTCAGCCATTCACAATTTGCCATGGCACCAGTGTGAAGCAAAATATTCAGGTTATCTTATTTCCTATCTGCATCACTGCATGGCTGTAGTGTTGTAAATGGGGATGTAAGTTGACCAGAGATATAGGGTTCATCCGTCATTCCTGACAAAAGAGTACCCAATCGAAATAGCATTATGCTGCATTATTTATGCAGGTTTCCATCCATTTTTACCCCTTTAGTGGAATTTTGAGCTGTCCAGAACAAATGTTGCCCAAATGTTGATGGGTAGATTGTGGATGTTAATAAAGTCACAGGTAAAACAAGTCACTGAAAAGTCACCGTTTTGCATAGCATAAAAAGTCACAAGAAATGACATTACAACATAATTTTATTCATACTGTAGAAACACCACCAGTTTTCGCCTTTTTGTATATCAATTGATGGTTTTTGAATATATGTTATGGTATACTTACTTACTTAATCCTCTTTGTGCCCACTGACTTTGAAGCCTGATGCCAATTCAAATGTAGTTGTACCAGTTCTTTTTCTACTGCCCTCCTCGACATTTTTATGGGCCGTCCACGTTTTCTTTTTCCAACAGGTGTCCATCTTAGTGCTGTTTTGGATATATTGTCATCTTTTTTCTTAAGACATGGCCAATCCATCTACATCTTCTTGTGGCCAATATATTGTTCATTCATATTGTTTATGTTTCGAAGACATTTTGTGTGAAGGTTGAACTTGAAAGCTATTTGAGGTGATGTTCCATTATACGCCAGCGTTCTCAGCCATGTACAAGAGAGAAGAGGACACAGCTTTGATATCACTTCAGTTTTGTACTTCTGGTATATACTGTTGAGGTGCAAGGACAATATCCCAACGGACAAAATCCCAATGGACAAAATCCCAACCACTGGTTTTAGATGTGGGTGTCCAGACTTTCTTGATTTATACATGCATGCATGGTTCGGTCCCATGGTTCATGTACACATACATACTATCACCATGCAGAGCTGCTTGATGCACCCTACCGTATTATGCTGTTTTGGTTTATTTTGCTTCTCACCGAAACACTAATTCTAACAATTTGGTGTCAAAGTGGAATTTGTATACCTTTGAACTAACACCTGCAAGACAGTATTAACTGCTTTCATTTGTGCTCAACAATGCAACTCGTCCTTACATTCCCCTTCAGAACATTGCCATCCTGGAAGTACATTCTCTCACCTAGTGCATTGTGCATTGTCTTTAGGGGCCATATGCACCCTATTGATCTTAATCCTATTGATGTTTCCTTTGAATTTAGATGGTAGCTATATATATATATATATATATATATATGCATACACAGAGAAAGTCTAGTCCAACAGTCCATCTAAAATTTGTTGGGATTTGGTCCGTTGGGATTTTGTCCTGCACTGATGCCCCAAACAGGTTTCACTATGAAGAAAGCATCTCTGGCCTTGTTGATGTCATTTTTGATGTCATCACTAGCCCCTGCATCTTCACACATGATGTTCCCCTGGCCTCCCTGTATAGATGAAGGTGACCATGGTTTGTAGTTTTTCATAATCTATAAATAAAATCATGATCTATCCAGAGAAATCGGTTTCTCTGGTTTATTCCTATCACCTTGGATTTCTTTTTGTTGATCTTTAATCCTAATTTCTGGCTGATGTCAGTGAATTTATTTGTCTTTTCCGGTAAGTGACAGGAGCCCCTAGCTACATCATCTGCAAAGTCGATATCCTCCATGAGAACAGTGTATCCCTTGTGTTGGTCCTTTCATTGTCTGCTTCCTGGTCTAGGGCAATGTTGAATGGGACTACAGACTTCACACATCCTTGTCTGACCCCAGCAGGGTTGAGTCCATACACATTTTGGGATCAAATACAAATTTATACAACTTGGCCAAATCAATTACAAATACATTGCTTTTCCAGATTTCAATTCAAACACAAATAAACATTTCCAATTCAAATACACTGCCAATTTTTTTTCCAAATACAATTCAGTTATAGTGTTATTTTTGAAATGTGATTCAAATATGATTTACATACATGGCCCATGTTTCAATTATCATTCAAGTGTATCATAGTGGTTGGAATTTTGTCTTTGGCTTGATTGCCTGGTATAGACTAATTGGCAGGTTTAGTAGACTTTCCTTATACTAGTGGGTAGCTCTTCCCTGCACTGAAGGAAACCTGGGTTCCTTTGTCTTAGCCCAGGATGTTTACACAGCAGATGACAGCAGGATTCTTTGAAGCACCTTCCCTGTGAATACCTGCCTTTATGGCTATAGATAAGCTTCACTGGCTTCCCATTCATTAATTGATGGGAATGTTTGACCAGAGGCACTTTAGGGGAATTGTTTTAATGCTGCCTGCCCAATGTTGACCAGGTCTGGAAAACATTCTGTCTTGACTCCTGAGCCAGTTTATGTCATGCAATACTTTACATTTTGGTGGTAATTTTTATGTATACATTTGATTGTATTTGCAAGATTTTTTTTTTTTAAATACAGATTAAATGTAAAATACAAATACATGGCCTTTTGTGATTTTCAGTTCAATTCAGTTCAATTACAAATACAGAAAATGTCTCCATACAAATTTGAATCCAGCCCTGGACTCCAGACTTTACTTTGAATGCAGTATCCAGCTGTCCTATGGAGCATGTGTAGGTCTCATAGAAAAGCTTGATGAGATCCACAATATATGGTGGTATTCCATCTGTCCATACTATCCTCCAGAGACTGTGTCAAGTCAATGGAGGCTGTCAAAAGCTTTTTCAAAGTCTATGAAATGTATACACCCTGTACACCGTTCATTCTCCCATTCTCCCATAACATTTTGGTAAAGGACACTTTGGTAATGGACCTTTTGGTAACAGACAGTGTCTGTCACATTTTGGTAAAACTACTGAAAATAATCAGAGTCCAGTCTGCCATATCAGGAGGTCACCTGTTGAGATGTCAGTCAGTTAAACCGTTTGTAAATTAGGAAGGTCCAGACAGGGAACTTGGCTTCCCACCTGCAGTCAGACATGGTGTAAGGTGCTTGCCTCTGAAGGGAACATGGCTTCCAAATAGCAGTGGTCTTGGCTAGAGGTTCAACCACTACAGGGCCATTTCACGGTATTTGTGAAGTGACACAAAAAATATTAAAGTCTGAATTTGAGCAAAATACCAATTGTATATGTTAGATAAGGTATCTGAAGTTACTGGAAATTGGCATTTGTGTCAAAACTGTGCATTTTTAATATGCAAATTAGCTATTTATCACGAAACAATGGATTTCAGTGTTGCGGACAGGACAAATGTTTTTTTAAGTTTTCTCGTGGTGTATTTAACTTTAGGTCAATTTCTGTTGTTGACAGCATTAGTGTTATGTCTAAGTATAACATGATGCAGTTTTATTTTTTTTATAAATGTTAAGCCATACAAAATCCACTTCACAGACCCAAGGTGTCCTGTCCACAACGTTTTCGGTCGAAAGGTTTTAATTTCACCCAAAAATAGTTGTATTTGAAAACCCAAACTTTATATTCTCTTAGCTGGGGTATATCTGAATAATATCAACCAAAAGTAAAGACAACAATACAACACACTTCATGGGAAACCACAACTCATTTCTGATGCGGACAGGACAAAAACGTTGCGGACAGGACATAAAATGACTCAAAAGTTATTTTTGAAAAGAAAACTGTTAAATGTTAATTAATATTAAATCCATCATGGAGAACGGTGTATACATGTCACACTAGATAATAAAGTTATTTTATTCTTATTAAAATGCATTTTAATTCATTTATATGGAAAGTGAAAAAGTGTCCTGTCCGCAACGCACAGTTAATTACCCCCCTCGGTCATTCTTGAAAATTTTGGAATCAAATTTTCTCCAAAATATACCAAATATTGTGTCGATGAAAGGTATCCATATTTGTTACGTTTCCCACTAAAATAATCCAAATTGCATAATAATAACATTAACTTACATAACACTGTATATTCAAAAATAATATTGTTCAAAGGTAGTTCCCCTTTTGACATTTGAATACAACATCGATAAAGTTATTATTGTAAAACATAAAATCAATATAATTTAGCAGTGCTTGTACTCAGTTCCATGTGTACATTTTACCCATAATACAAAACAATGTTGCATTATTCAATTTAATATTCTCAAATGTACTGTATAAATTGCACATGTATCATTGTTTATTATAATATTGATACTAGGCTTACATACTTTAACATTTTTTAACATATATTTTCTTTAAACAGTGCCTCAAATTGCCCGGCTTACAAAAAACATGTTGTGTACAAAAGAAACAACTTTCCCATATCTAATATAAGACTAGTGGATTTCTAAGAAATTGACCTCCCAGTACTTGGAAGTGCAGCCGATCCACCTGCAACAATGTTTTAAACTACCTCATCCTTTCACTGGGTCCGTTTATTACGTAATCCAATCATAGTGCCAAAATAACACATGGCTTCTAGGGTGGTCTTTAAGGGTGTGTAGTAAGTTTATTGGGTGGTTTATTGACACGGTCCCCATTGCACCAACGATGTCTTTGAAGTGGTTAATTGGATACAATTGTTTCAACCCAATTGAAGCCACTGAGTCGTCTCAGACACTTGACCTGCACTGATGATTAGGCCATCAGTGACCCAGATTTTGTGGTAGACCACCGGGCTACTGCTGCCTCCAATTGTAGTAGCCCGACAGCAATTCTGGTAGCCTCGGGCTACCGGGCTACCACTATTTCGAACCCTGTACGTACGTACGTCGTACGTACGTACGTCGTACGTACGTACGTCGTACGTACGTACGTCGTACGTACGTACGTCGTACGTACGTCGTACGTACGTACGTACGTACGTACGTACGTACGTACGTACGTACGTACATAATATATATTATAGTATGCATAAACATACAAGCCAAGCTAAGTTTACTTATTTTGATAATTCTTTAGGCTAGTATCATATATGATGAGGGGGTTTTGTCCGAGGGGTTTATGTCCTGATGGAGTTATGTATGGAGGGGGTTTTGTCCGAGGTTTTTTTGTCCGGAAGGGTTTTTGTCCCACCTTCGACTGGATGCTTCCCAGAGAAGTTGATTGAACAGGTCGGTCAGGAAAGTAAAGCGTAAAAGTGCTTTGAGCAGTCCTGAGAACCGGATATTGTGCTATCTAAGAACTTACCTTTTTCTGCAGGGTATTCTTTGGTTCGGTAATGGCAGACGAGCACGTTATTGTTGTCTAACATCAGCTTTCTGGGTCGTTGAGACACATAAGCCACCCCAGTGACCCCTCCACAACAAGGCACCAGTCAATGGGGTTGGTTATGGTATAGTGATTAGCATTAATTATATGTTGGCTTAGCTTTAAAGTGTTGTATTTTTTCCTGTGACTTTTTTACCTGTGACGTTTTTTTTTACCTAGATTCAGGTAGATAGGTCTGTACGTAATGCTATGATCTAGACACTAGAATACTCACTGGGAAAAAACAGATCTGGTTTCAATGGTATTGCTCATACCTTACCCTTTACAGGCAGTCATATTTATTGATTACATCAAAATCAATATATGTTCCATGAAAACCTGCCCTGAATGTAGCCGACTGGAACACATTGGTGGCATCCGGTACAATCGCTGTGATACATATTTCATGCAGTTTACATGCAGCTGAATACCTTTATATGTAGTTTCATAGATAATCATAGAACTACCCATTATAGTCCATTCATATCCCAGCAGACACGTCAGTACTGTAACAATGGTCATGTCATTCAAGTTCGTAGACTCTGCAATGACTATTTGTAGCAATAATATTCATATCAAATTACAGTCATTACATTATGGTCAGAGGGCTGGTCCACCATGACTGACATTGCATGTTCGTCATAATTATGCAAAACTATGCTTTCTTCTATATTATGATTTTATTTTAATTGATTAAACTTTTGTCTTTAGGGTTAGACAGGGCTTTATGCAGGACCAAATTATTGCCAGTCACACATGTTTTGGGGGTCACATGGATGTAAACTGTTAAGGCAGTTTACAAACTTTAAATGTGTCTGATGACCTGAAATGGACTACAAACACACAGGTGACACCATTTACACTCACTTTTGAAACATAACTGACAATATGTGTGGTTTTGGAAGACCTTTTTTGCTCCTTCATTTTTGTACCCGTCAACCCATATTTCTACCTGTCCACAACGGTTTTTACCCATCCAAATGACAGGTGGATGGGTTTCTGCATAAAACTATGGGGTTAGACATAGTGCTGATTAAAAACACGTAGCTTTATACATTATTAGTCTACAGCATAGGTAATATTAAAAACCAAAGATATCTGGTTATTTTGAGTTATTCACATCATGTTTACAGCTTTCCAAGCATTGATTTTTATGGAGAAATGTGAGGTGCAATGGACTCCCACTCTAGTCATGGAACTCTTCAGAAACAATTGGGAGTCTGTGCTCCAGTGTCCCACGCTGATACACTTTTCATGTCAATATTTTGACCACTCACATGTGGACACCTCCGTTAGTCTGTAATTCCAAATGGCTGAACCCACACCGGATTTGAAAGTATTTTCATTCAGACTGATAGATTTGTGTATGGCAAGAACCCTTATTGCACGCTGAAGACAATACAAGATGGCTGTAGTCATGCACATTGATAGATCGTTGACATTGATCAGTTTGCCATCTAGGGATTATCATCATTGACAATTTGGGAGTCACACGTACCCCTTCCAGGGGACATGTAAGAAGTCAGTGTGACAACGTAACTGACAATTTGACATTGTTGTCAGTTGGGGACAACAGAAATGAACACACAAGAATGGGTTACGTTGATAGGGGTTCATGTTGATAACGACTGTGCTTGGATTGTTGTCCAATGTTTGAGTGTAAGCTAGATTTAACAAAACCTCTCACTGACACTGGTCTGTGGATGACCAACATTAAATGTTTAATTTTGTTTTTGTCTTCAGAAGGATGAAGATAAGAAGAAGAAGCTGAGTTGAGAGCAGAATATAACGTCAAGAAACAATGTAGGTGTATGTGCTGCAAATCTGGAGTAACTAGTAGCTCAGTGACCGGTAGCTCAGTGACCGGTAGCTCAGTGACCGGTAGCTCAGTGACCGGTAGCTCAGTGACCGGTAGCTCAGTGACCAGTAGCTCAGTGACCGGTAGCTCAGTGACCAGTAGCTCCGTGACCGGTAGCTCAGTGACCAGTAGCTCCGTGACCAGTAGCTCCGTGACCGGTAGCTCAGTGACTGGTAGCTCAGTGACCGGTAGCTCTGTGACTGGTAGCTCAGTGACCAGTAGCTGTGTGACTGGTAGCTCAGTGACCGGTAGCTCTGTGACTGGTAGCTCAGTGACCAGTAGCTGTGTGACTGGTAGCTCAGTGACCGGTAGCTCAGTGACTGGTAGCTCAGTGACCGGTAGCTCAGTGACCGGTAGCTCAGTGACCGGTAGCTCTGTGACTGGTAGCTCAGTGACCAGTAGCTGTGTGACTGGTAGCTCAGTGACCGGTAGCTCAGTGACTGGTAGCTCAGTGACCGGTAGCTCTGTGACTGGTAGCTCAGTGACCGGTAGCTCTGTGACTGGTAGCTCAGTGACCGGTAGCTCCGTGACCAGTAGCTCAGTGACCGGTAGCTCTGTGACCAGTAGCTCAGTGACCGGTAGCTCAGTGACCGGTAGCTCAGTGACCTGTAGCTCAGTGACCTGTAGCTCAGTGACCGGTAGCTCTGTGACTGGTAGCTCTGTGACTGGTAGCTCCGTGACCGGTAGCTCGGTGACCGGTAGCTCAGTGACCAGTAGCTCAGTGACCAGTAGCTCGGTGACCAGTAGCTCGGTGACCAGTAGAGTGTGACACTCTCAGACAGGAGAACATGAGTTCGAATCCTGTTCTGTTGTATCAAACCTTGACTATTTTGGTTACCATGTTGACTCTATGGAATGAAAATTGTGTTGTTATAAAAATAAATGTTTATGTAGTACAGTATCCAGTCCAGTAGATATATTGCAATTAATAAAAAAAAATTATACAAAAACTATAAACTGAAGAATGCCCTGTAAATAGTAGGGTTATATAAAGCGTCTTCTGTTTTGTCTATGTTAGATTGAAGAGATTGTTGCTAGATTGTAATACACCTTCTCAACTATTCAGAGGGTAGTCTAGTTTATGTTTCAGTGATTTCACTAAACAGTAAACAGTCTGTTTCTACACATCTAAACATTGTATGTTTAATTAAGACCCTCCATCATTATGTGTATTGTTTGGTTGTGTAATTGTGTGTAATTTAGTGTTTGTGTTTCCAGGGCTGACTCACCGGACATGGAAGCGGAGGTGAGAGTTACTATCAGTTCAGTCTAAAAACATTTCTTCACATAGAAAGTACAGTTTTCCATTCACCTTATATAACGTTAGTGGAACGTGTCATCTCACTTGCACTCTGTTAGTTTCATTAAAATATATCACCAGGTAATTAAATAAGCGCAACACAATGTCTTGACTAAAAAAAATATTATTTGTATAAAATCTTGTGTGGTGTTTATGGAAACTTTGTAATTAGTTTTAATCAACACCATACTTAGACTCAACAGAAATACATGAATATATCACCCAGGTTCATCTGATAGATGGTTGCCGTGTGTGAAGTGGTCAGACATTCCATTAAAGGTGTTTGTTTAACCAAACACTCTCCGTGAGAAAGATTAATCAGTAATGCACACATGTAAACATTGTCTAAGGTAAGACTGACATTGACGGTCACGTCACATGCATAATTATGATTGTGTGTTCACTTTTCTGAACCTGTCAGTTGCATTCATGTCTGGAGTCAGGCTGAGTTGTCCTTGGACACCCAGGCCTACAGGACATTGTCAGTCTTCAGTGCCATCTGCTGTTCTGCAGGAATTTGACACATCCGCGGCGTTCTTCAACGTGGCAGTGAGCAAAAAGAAGAAGGGGACAGGCAGACAGACAGAGCCACAGTCGCCAGCCAGACAGAAGGCAGCTGACATTGGCGACACAGAGGACACGGTCAGTTCGTATTTATACTCAGTATCTCACATTTCGTCCGATTCTCCTCATTTTTTGCATCTGTAATTTGAAATTACGTAGATGAATCCAGGTGACTTGTTGTGTATGTCGTCCAGTAAATTAAAATAACATTTTGGTTTAGTCATTTCAGTGCAAGGTCCCGCTGTGGCCGGGGTATCGTTTTATGGCAATTGAATATAACAACTCGCTGCTGTGAGAATAACAGTGCAATGATTTATTCCCATACTCGTTCAATTAAACACAAACAGTAGCACCATCAGATGAGTATCACAAGAACCAAACAATCATTACCTTTATTTTTCCAGTTTCCATGGCAACCAGTGTCATAGTTTCCATGCACATACTTTTAATTCACAGCTCAGTTTAAAAAATGCATCAGGTGTTACTATTAAAAAAATCCATCCTTCTAAGGTAAAATAGCAAAACAATCAAACTCAGTTTTAAAAATGCACCAGGTGTTAATATTACAAAAATGCGTCCTTCTAAGGTAAAAATGGCAAAACAACTAAACCACGTCGGCAAATGTGGATTTACTCAGCTCCCATGGCAATCAATCCTGTGGCTTCCCTGCTTACAATATTCTTTGGTGATCATCGCTTCATAATACATAGGGTGCTTCTGTTAAGTAATACATCCGTGTGTGTAAAATGTAGTTGGGAGGTTTTAGTTAACTTCACTCACAAGAAACGTGGTATTCAGTGTGTACAGACTGTCCAGATACCCGGCACTGACATGCTTAAGTTGTTGACATCGTGACATCGCTAGTAGCTAAAACGTCAAAACGACAGTGCAGGATTAGTGATGTCAGTAGAAGTCATGTTGTTTACTCAGTGCCTTTTGTCGACAGATGGAAGAACTGGACCCAGCTGTGTTACGCAGTCGACAACACGCGAGTAAGTCACAGTTTATATACGGTTGAGGGCACTAATTGTGTATCGTAATGCTTTTATACAATTTTAGCATAAAACCTATGTACCTTCTTCCATGGTAACTCATGAAAATGTGTTAAATCTGTAACACAAGAGCCAGTCAAATCTGTGTAAATGTTTTGTTAGAAAAGTTGTTTTTTAATTAATTACTCATAAAAATAGACCAGTAAAACCCAGTTCTTGTAAGACACCTACAGATAAAACTGTGCATCCTGTCTGCAGTCTGCACTATGTGAAGCTCTGTGTATATGCATGTCATAATGATATGAATCTGTTTCATAATTATTAAGTGCATTAGAATAGGCTGAATGTGTTACAACACAAGATTTTATGTCCGTGTTGTTATTTTAGATTTCATTTCAAATAAAATGTTCAAAACTAATTTATGACGAGCCTCTCCATTTGTGAAACATTATCAGATAAACTCAAAACTTATCTAACCTTCACCCTATTACTTGAGAATCAGTTCAGGAGATTTTCTAAATTAGAATTGTCACATAAATATGTGATATTATTATGCACTTGTTTCAGTGTTCATGTTGTGACTTTTTGACTTTCTTAAAAAAACTCACCAACAAACACAGTGAGTTGAAATGTTGGGCCAACAATTGGCTCCGGCCAAATGAAACAACAAAAATCAATCCTTTCAAACATTTAAAGCCTATGAATCTGATACCTCAGCTGGTTGGGTCATTTGTTATGTGCCATGCAAAGTTGTAAGTTTCACGCACGCATGCACGCACCCATGCATGCACGCACACACGCACGCACACACACACACCACAAACACACACACACACACACACACACACACACACACACACACACACCACAAACACACTGCTTATATTATTTCTGTGCTATGTGGCAGCCTTTTTACTATGAGATGTTATGAGTAAATTAATTGTAATAGTTATGACTGGTTACTTAGTTTTTATAAATAATTTGTAATAAATGGGTACAAACAACTCTAAAGAAACTTTTGCCAAATAGAGTTGCTCACACTCAGCTGGAATGTCAGCATTGATCACTGAGCTGATGTTGCAGGAAATGGTCACAAATGAAACCGGCTTTCTCAGGTTATATTCACCAAAGACAAACAATTCCTTAGAAATTAATTAACCTGCTTCACAAAGAACTTTAATAGCCACATTGGACAAAATAGATAGAATCATATATATATATATATATATATATATATATATATATATATATATATATATATATGTGATTGTCTTCACTGTTAACTTGTGAGCCACACCAGAGAAAGATGATTTCTGAAAATTTGTTGAGATATTATTATATTAGATGAACATTGTGTTGTTTAGTTCGTGGAAACGAGATGGCAAACAGTGGATACTACGACCTTGCGATTGACCTCTTCTCTAAGGCTATCAAGCTTGACCCAGCAGAATTCAGGTACGATAGACATATCTGTACATATCTGTATGTGTTGTCTCTGACTCTCTGTTGAGATAAAGGTGCGTTCTGTCTCACTCTCTCTCTCTCCCTCTCCCTCTCCCTCTCCCTCTCCCTCTCCCTCTCCCTCTCCCTCTCCCTCTCCCTCTCCCTCTCCCTCTCCCTCTCCCTCTCCCTCTCCCTCTCCCTCTCCCTCTCCCTCTCCCTCTCCCTCTCCCTCTCCCTCTCCCTCTCCCTCTCCCTCTCCCTCTCCCTCTCCCTCTCCCTCTCCCTCTCCCTCTCCCTCTCCCTCTCCCTCTCCCTCTCCCTCTCCCTCTCCCTCTCCCTCTCCCTCTCCCTCTCCCTCTCCCTCTCCCTCTCCCTCTCCCTCTCCCTCTCCCTCTCCCTCTCCCTCTCCCTCTCCCTCTCCCTCTCCCTCTCCCTCTCCCTCTCCCTCTCCCTCTCCCTCTCCCTCTCCCTCTCCCTCTCCCTCTCCCTCTCCCTCTCCCTCTCCCTCTCCCTCTCCCTCTCCCTCTCCCTCTCCCTCTCCCTCTCCCTCTCCCTCTCCCTCTCCCTCTCCCTCTCCCTCTCCCTCTCCCTCTCCCTCTCCCTCTCCCTCTCCCTCTCCCTCTCCCTCTCCCTCTCCCTCTCCCTCTCCCTCTCCCTCTCCCTCTCCCTCTCCCTCTCCCTCTCCCTCTCCCTCTCCCTCTCCCTCTCCCTCTCCCTCTCCCTCTCCCTCTCCCTCTCCCTCTCCCTCTCCCTCTCCCTCTCCCTCTCCCTCTCCCTCTCCCTCTCCCTCTCCCTCTCCCTCTCCCTCTCCCTCTCCCTCTCCCTCTCCCTCTCCCTCTCCCTCTCCCTCTCCCTCTCCCTCTCCCTCTCCCTCTCCCTCTCCCTCTCCCTCTCCCTCTCCCTCTCCCTCTCCCTCTCCCTCTCCCTCTCCCTCTCCCTCTCCCTCTCCCTCTCCCTCTCCCTCTCCCTCTCCCTCTCCCTCTCCCTCTCCCTCTCTCCCTCCCTCTCCCTCTCCATTTTGCACATACCATAACAGTATTGAAAATGTAATATCTGAGAATGTTGTACAAAACATGTAGACACTCTGTTGAAATAATAACTTTAAAAATAAAAATTGGTGAATAAAATATATTAATTAAACTAGATTTCACCGGTTTTCATTACAGGTTGTTCCATGGCCAGACATTGACAGCTATATTTGTTATGAATATTTTGAACAGAAATTGGAATAAAGCATTTAAACAAAAGTTAAGGCTAAATGTACATGCCTAACTAGTAACTACCGATGGATTGTTTGTCACTTATAGGCATGTTTAAAACAAAATATTTTAATTGAATACCGGTAATGTGCATTTTATGCAATGCCCAGTTCATTGTTGTTGTGAGAAATTATAGGAAAACAACGTTTCCGTTTTTCAGATTTTTTGGAAACCGATCATATTGCTACGACAGAACACGACAATATGAACTGTAAGTTGGAGTCTAATGCACAGCTGTAACAATCTGGAGTGAAAGTAGATGTAACTCTAGAAAAGCTACCCAGGTTACTCAAGTAAACGCAAACTTGCTTTTAGAAAAATGTACTTGATGTAAACACAAAAGTACTTTTTCCCCTGAAACTAATTAAATGGCCAATGCAGCCAATTGTTGTGAATCAAAAATTCACAATATCATTTAGTGTGTACATCAAGCAGATATATTTTATTAATGTTTTATTCTGTGCATAATAAATTAATATATTTAAAGGACAAAATAGACAACGGTTTTGCATCATACACCTAATAGAGTTTATACAAAGTAACAATTTCCACATATACTCAATTTTTTAACGTCAACGGTTTACTCAGAATGTGACTTTAAAGTCTAAAATTCTAACAAAATCCACGATGGTCTAGACGCCGCCATAGGTGAAGGGTTAACTTGGCTTGGCCATTCAGCACATGGCATTCTATGTCTCTGCTGAAGCCGGTCAGCTTCCTGCGACGTTGTTAAGGGTCAACAACTTCGAGTCTTCGACAGTTCGTTCAGTTGGCGTGACATCTAGCAGCTGCTTATAGACGTGTATCTAAATCTGTGGTTAAGGTAGGACACTGGTCGGGAAATGGATTTTGATGATACCTCAACAACCAGAGAAGCAATCTTTATAAAACTTTCAGGATGTGTTTCTGGTGGGAAAAGATGACCAATTGTATAATTTCATCTCATTTGCATAACCGTAACCACGGCAACCGGCTTTTCTGTGAAAATAGGTACGCATGATTTTGCGGGAGGTCTTGCAGTAAAACTATGCATGTTTCTTTCTTTTTTGTTTGTTATGATCCACTGAAGTGTTGTAGAGTGCAATGATGCTGTTTTTGTTCAACTCCTTACAATATTTATTATCAAAAAGAAATTGCAAAGAATTTTTTCGTTTTTCCAAATATAACAACTTCAGTCATCAATAAAAATCTTCATATAAAAGCTATCATGTTTAAAAAGCATCATTGCACACATTGTACCATAGGGAATACATGGTTAAAAAATCAGACTCCTAGGTTTGGTACTTTTTTCGGGAGACCTCCCGCAAAATATTGTCGAAAAGTAAGTTTTGAGAAAACGCCAAAAAACCAAATGAACATCAAATATTTTTAATAACACCAGTGTAAAGTCAGCATTATGACTGTTTTTGATACCAGCAACATGTGGTAAATATATAATGAAAGTGTGTGAACCATATTCAGTATATATATATATATATATGTATGGAAAAAATATAGTTTACACAAGTGGTGGCGGCGGTGAAGAAATTCATCACTGGCCAAGCATACTCATACATTGTATATGTATTATGTAATGTTGTCTTTTATGAAATAAAATTTGATATATATGTATATTATATATATATATATATATATATATATGTATACATATATATATATATAGACACATATATATATATACATATATATGTAGGGCCTATATATATATATACACATATTTATATCATATATATACACACACACAAACACATACATATATTACTAAATAATTGGTAAATTTCATGCACCATAGCTTATAAATGATAAGCATACACTGTCACAATTAATGTTTAATGAATTATTTAATGTTAAATAAACTGTTTAAAAATGTCATTACCTAAAATACTTCTCATATTTGATAAGAACAAAATAATGCTAGAAAAGTAAACCCAAAAACAGTACCACCTTTCGTTTTATATTAATTCCACATTGGGTTAATACGAATGAAACAAATTCAGTCAAATTATTTTCTGTAATAAATAAATAAATGTAACTTCCGACTGATACTGATAGAGCGACAAACTTCGGCAGCGCCAGCGCCGCTGTCAGTTACAGTCCGGGTCGCGGGCGGCCGTAGCCGCGTAGCAACGCCAGCCGACGTCGCCGTCGGCATTTCTTTCCCCGTTCGCTGCCGCTTCCGCGGGTCCGTTGCACGACTGAACAGCATCATGCAGGCTGTTCATGCTACCTCCCGCGCATTCAGCTTATTTGCGTTTATTATATCGTTTCTTTCAAATTGGTAAACCGTACGGATCTTTCGTTGATCGGACGCCATAACACATACAGGTCATTCATCTTGAAGCCGCACCGTGATTGGCTGGCGTCGATGCATAAGGTCAATTTTAATTAGCTACGTGGCCGCGATCACCATATATGGTTCGCGTGAGGTCGGGCTGCCAAGCAACCGGCTGAAACTGTTTGTGATTGGATAGTTTCGCGGCACTTTCGGCGCCGAAAACTAATTTATGTACGGATGTCGCCGACTTTTGACTTCGGTAGCGTACGGAAGGGATCATTTCGAACACGAGGATACCAAACATGGCCGCGTTGCAAGGAGCAATGTTTACGTTTGAGTGCGCTGAAAGTTGGCCCGTTTTCGTCGATTTTAAAGGCCAGCCGCCATAACGACGTTAGCAGCTAGTTGGGTAACGACATAGTTAATCGTTTTATTGGCACTTTTAGAACGAATTCAGTGAAATAAAGTTAGCAACACATGCGCAAGACATCGTTCTTTCTGAAAATCAAGTTTATTAAAAATCGACCGTTTTGTCATTTTCCGGCAATTCCCGACCCGCGGCATACGTTAAATCTATGGTAAACTTTAGTAATTATGCCTTACTGTTCGGCATACGGTTGCAATAATAGTTGAAACAACTGGTAGTATTGAAGCAATGGATTCACATTGGTGATTTGCGGGCGTACTGTTTGGAATCCCTCCAGTCCAAGTACAGTTCACTTTGCTCGGTCCATTTTGAGTAGAAATGCTTTGAAGTAGACATGTATCATCAGTTGATGGGATGATTTCAGCGATAACAATAATAGACAACTTTATGTTTACCGTCATCAGCATGTTACGCGCGTTGCCGAGTTGCAGCCATTTCATGACAACAGCCAAACCCCATGCAGGGAATCTGTGTGGAGAGCGCCTCGATCACCGTCGTGACGTCATTCTTCGTCTAAGATGGGGTAGCTCATAGTATTTGGATGGCTGGGTGTTAAAAAATATTTTTCTGGTAACTCACTGGCGTTAAAAAATTGAGTATATGTAGTTGTTACTTTATATTCACTCTATTAGGTGTATGCCACGAAACAGTTAACTTTTTTGTCCTTTAAAACTGTAAAATATAATCAATACAATGCAAAAACATTGCATACAGACTGTAAATACATTATGTTTTATTACCAGCAGGCCAACAACAACCATTGTACTCATAAGTATAGCTAGCATTAGCAGTATATACATGTATTATAATGGTGAATTCTACATTTCTTAACAGTTTATCATCTTGGGTGAAAGGTGACCAAGGGATGAAGGTTATAATATTCCTTTTAAAATATGTATTCTTTGAAAAAAATTAAACTAATTGCAAAATTTATGAAAATATAATCAAGACATACAAAAATTGACCAATTTGCTGAGGGTGATAATGGGGAACCCTCCTCCACATCTACAGCATGTGTGGTGATCATCTGATGCTAATGAACTGTGTCAGTAGCAGGCAAGATAATGGAAGACTAGTAAGGCAGCTGTTTTTCTTGTCTGGTCAACCCAAGGTGTTTAAATAAGTCCACTCAATTGCTGTCTGTGCAGCACAACCAGCTGTGGTCTTGTGTAGCTGGCCACTAGTTAATTCTTGTAATTATCTCACTCGCTTCATCCAGTGACAAAGCATATCTTTTGTTCAACTGTAATTATCTCACTCGCTTCATCCAGTGACAAAGCATATCTTTTGTTCAACTGTCACAGAAATCAGGGACACTGAACATGCCTGTGTATTGTTCCTGCCGCTATTTGTAAATAAGTCTATATATGCTGGCAGCAAACAATGACATGCTTCTCGCACAAATCATTCACGGAACGTTTTATTTAGGAGCTTCGCAAATTTAATAATTAAATTATAAGTACTTTGTTTCATCTAAAAACAGTACAGGTGTATACATATTTGTTATAAATAAAAGTACTTCTCAAAACATTTCCTTTGTTACTCAAGAAAAGTAAACGTTTCTACTTAAGTAAAGTACCAAAGTAAATGTAGTTTGTTTTTGAATTCTACTGAATATTTTCAGTAGGTGATTGGAGTGTATAGTCACATGTCACTAGTGGTGAGAGCACTGGCCTCTCTATCAAGCAAGTCCTGTTCACTCAACTGCAGGAATGAACTCAAAATCAGTCCGTTTGATCTATAAATACAGTACTTATACACTGATCAAAAATGTGTAACAGAAAGATCAGGCAAATTCCCATTGAGGTATGTACTGAGTACCTGACTTCAGACAGTGCTGGATGTTTGTGTATGAATAGTCTTTGCACATTTGCAACATGGCTGGATGCAGCTTCCAGGGAAGTTGAGGTCATGTTTTATTGAACAGGTCAGCCAGGGAGTAAAGTGTAAAGTACATTGAACAGTCCAGAGGTCTGGCTACCATGTGATATAAGAATGTACTTTTAAAGATGTTTGAGAAGTAAATATTATTTTAGCAGTTCTTCGGTACTTTCACTTAGTCATTACATCACTCATTTATATTGTGATTTTAAGTAGTGTCTTTTGGGGAAACATAGCTTTAGGCTTGAATGGACCAGCAGACGGTTTATTGTGGTAAAATTGTATTGCCTTTACTACCCTGGTATGTTAAACAACATTAACAAACTTTTCTTCTGGTTGGGTATACTGTATGATAAATGAAGGTTTGAAAAGTGGTCTAGAACACCAGCCTAGTTGTTGCAGCTGACAACATGGTTTTTGATTCTATACATGAACATGTGTGATAAACTGACTTGGTGATTCTTAGCACTAAACTGTGTTTAATATGTTCCAGTGCCTTAAAGGATGGGGAACGGGCCATTGCTCTCGCACCCCAATGGCCTACAGGGTACTATAGGAAGGGTAGTGCATTGGCTGGTCTCAAGGTAAGTACCCTTCACATCCCAATGGCCTACAGGGTACTATAGGAAGGGTAGTGCATTGGCTGGTCTCAAGGTAAGTACCCTTCACATCCCAATGTCCTACAGGGTACTATAGGAAGGGTAGTGCATTGGCTGGTCTCAAGGTAAGTACCCTTCACATCCCAATGGCCTACAGGGTACTATAGGAAGGGTAGTGCATTGGCTGGTCTCAAGGTAAGTACCCATCACACCCAAAAGGCGCTACAGAAAACATAATGCATTGGTTTAATTGTGTACATACATGTACAAGTAAATATAAATGCAGTTCATCACATACAGACTGTACAGTAAGCTGGTGTACAACTTACACTTGTTGTGTTTGCAGACTGTACAGTAAGCTGGTGTACAACTTACACTTGTTGTGTTTGCAGACTGTACAGTAAGCTGGTGTACAACTTACACTTGTTGTGTTTGCAGACTGTACAGTAAGCTGGTGTACAACTTACACTTGTTGTGTTTGCAGACTGTACAGTAAGCTGGTGTACAACTTACTTGTTGTGTTTGCAGACTGTACAGTAAGCTGGTGTACAACTTACACTTGTTGTGTTTGCAGCGGTTCGTCGATGCGGAGAAAGCATTCATACAAGTGTTGAAGCTGGACCCAAACTGTGAGGATGCCAGTCAGGAACTGGTGCGAGTCCGCACTCACCAGCTCAAGGTCTGTGCCTCATAGACACATCTAGCGCCTCATAGACACATCTAGCTGTACACTCAACACATCTAGCTGTCCACTCAACACATCTAGCTGTACACTCAACACATCTAGCTGTACACTCAACACATCTAGCTGTACACTCAACACATCTAGCTGTACACTCAACACATCTAGCTGTACACTCAACACATCTAGCCGTACACTCAACACATCTAGCTGTACACTCAACACATATAGCTGTACACTCAACACATCTAGCTGTACACTCAACACATCTAGCTGTACACTCAACACGTCTAGCTGTACACTCAACACGTCTAGCTGTACACTCAACACGTCTAGCTGTACACTCAACACGTCTAGCTGTACACTCAACACATCTAGCTGTACACTCAACACATCTAGCTGTACACTCAACACATCTAGCTGTACACTCAACACATCCAGCTGTACACTCAACACATCCAGCTGTACACTCAACACGTCTAGCTGTACACTCAACACGTCTAGCTGTACACTCAACACGTCTAGCTGTACACTCAACACGTCTAGCTGTACACTCAACACGTCTAGCTGAACACTCAACACGTCCAGCTGTACACTCAACACGTCCAGCTGTACACTCAACACGTCCAGCTGTACACTCAACACGTCCAGCTGTACACTCAACACGTCCAGCTGTACACTCAACACGTCCAGCTGTACACTCAACACGTCTAGCTGTACACTCAACACGTCTAGCTGTACACTCAACACGTCTAGCTGTACACTCAACACGTCTAGCTGTACACTCAACACGTCCAGCTGTACACTCAACACGTCCAGCTGTACACTCAACACGTCCAGCTGTACACTCAACACGTCCAGCTGTACACTCAACACGTCCAGCTGTACACTCAACACGTCTAGCTGTACACTCAACACGTCTAGCTGTACACTCAACACGTCTAGCTGTACACTCAACACGTCTAGCTGTACACTCAACACGTCTAGCTGTACACTCAACACGTCCAGCTGAACACTCAACACGTCCAGCTGTACACTCAACACGTCCAGCTGTACACTCAACACGTCCAGCTGTACACTCAACACGTCCAGCTGTACACTCAACACGTCCAGCTGTACACTCAACACGTCCAGCTGTACACTCAACACGTCCAGCTGTACACTCAACACGTCTAGCTGTACACTCAACACGTCTAGCTGTACACTCAACACGTCCAGCTGTACACTCAACACGTCCAGCTGTACACTCAACACGTCCAGCTGTACACTCAACACGTCCAGCTGTACACTCAACACGTCCAGCTGTACACTCAACACGTCCAGCTGTACACTCAACACGTCCAGCTGTACACTCAACACGTCTAGCTGTACACTCAACACGTCTAGCTGTACACTCAACACGTCCAGCTGTACACTCAACACGTCCAGCTGTACACTCAACACGTCCAGCTGTACACTCAACACGTCCAGCTGTACACTCAACACGTCCAGCTGTACACTCAACACGTCTAGCTGTACACTCAACACGTCTAGCTGTACACTCAACACGTCTAGCTGTACACTCAACACGTCTAGCTGTACACTCAACACGTCTAGCTGTACACTCAACACGTCTAGCTGTACACTCAACACGTCCAGCTGTACACTCAACACGTCCAGCTGTACACTCAACAAGTCCAGCTGTACACTCAACACGTCTAGCTGTACACTCAACACGTCTAGCTGTACACTCAACACGTCTAGCTGTACACTCAACACATCCGTGACCAGGGCCAATTCCAATCACCAGGGTGGTTGTATGAGTGTCACTTCATCCCTTCACTGGGATGGTTGTAGGGGTGTCACTTCATCCCTTCACTGGGATGGTTGTAGGGGTGTCACTTCATCCCTTCACTGGGATGGTTGTAGGGGTGTCACTTCATCCCTTCACTGGGGTGGTTGTAGGGGTGTCACTCCATCCCTTCACTGGGATGGTTGTAGGGGTGTCACTTCATCCCTTCACTGGGGTGGTTGTAGGGGTGTCACTTCATCCCTTCACTGGGATGGTTGTAGGGGTGTCACTTCATCCCTTCACTGGGATGGTTGTATGAGTGTCACTTCATCCCTTCACTGGGATGGTTGTAGGGGTGTCACTTCATCCCTTCACTGGGGTGGTTGTACGGGTGTCACTTCATCCCTTCACTGGGATGGTTGTAGGGGTGTCACTTCATCCCTTCACTGGGGTGGTTGTACGGGTGTCACTTCATCCCTTCACTGGGATGGTTGTATGAGTGTCACTCCATCCCTTCACTGGGATGGTTGTAGGGGTGTCACTTCATCCCTTCACTGGGATGGTTGTATGAGTTTCACTTCATCCCTTCACTGGGATGGTTGTATGAGTGTCACTTCATCCCTTCACTGGGATGATTGTATGAGTGTCACTTCATCCCTTCACTGTGATGGTTGTAGGGGTGTCACTTCATCCCTTCACTGGGATGGATGTATGAGTGTCACTTCATCCCTTCACTGGGATGGTTGTGTGAGTGTCACTTCATCCCTTCACTGGGATGGTTGTGTGAGTGTCACTTCATCCCTTCACTGGGATGGTTGTATGAGTGTCACTTCATCCCTTCACTGGGATGGTTGCAGGGGTGTCACTTCATCCTTTCACTGGGATGGTTGTAGGGGTGTCACTTCATCCCTTCACTGGGGTGGTTGTATGAGTGTCACTTCATCCCTTCACTGGGATGGTTGTATGATTGTCACTTCATCCCTTCACTGGGATGGTTGTAGGGGTGTCACTTCATCCCTTCATTGGGATGGTTGTAGGGGTGTCACTTCATCCCTTCACTGGGGTGGTTGTACGGGTGTCACTTCATCCCTTCACTGGGGTGGTTGTAGGGGTGTCACTTCATCCCTTCACTGGGATGGTTGTAGGGGTGTCACTTCATCCCTTCACTGGGGTGGTTGTATGAGTGTCACTTCATCCCTTCACTGGGATTGTTGTAGGGGTGTCACTTCATCCCTTCACTGGGATGGTTGTAGGTTGTCACTTCATCCCTTCACTGGGATGGTTGTAGGGGTGTCACTTCATCCCTTCACTGGGATGGTTGTAGAGGTGTCACTTCATCCCTTCACTGGGGTGGTTGTAGAGGTGTCACTTCATCCCTTCACTGGGATGGTTGTAGAGGTGTCACTTCATCCCTTCACTGGGATGGTTGTAGAGGTGTCACTTCATCCCTTCACTGGGATGGTTGTAGAGGTGTCACTTCATCCCTTCACTGGGATGGTTGTAGAGGTGTCACTTCATCCCTTCACTGGGATGGTTGTAGAGGTGTCACTTCATCCCTTCACTGGGGTGGTTGTAGAGGTGTCACTTCATCCCTTCACTGGGATGGTTGTAGAGGTGTCACTTCATCCCTTCACTGGGGTGGTTGTAGAGGTGTCACTTCATCCCTTCACTGGGATGGTTGTAGAGGTGTCACTTCATCCCTTCACTGGGATGGTTGTAGAGGTGTCACTTCATCCCTTCACTGGGATGGTTGTAGAGGTGTCACTTCATCCCTTCACTGGGATGGTTGTAGAGGTGTCACTTCATCCCTTCACTGGGGTGGTTGTAGAGGTGTCATTTCATCCCTTCACTGGGATGGTTGTAGAGGTGTCACTTCATCCCTTCACTGGGATGGTTGTAGGGGTGTCACTTCATCCCTTCACTGGTATGGTTGTAGAGATGTCACTTCATCCCTTCACTGGGATGGTTGTAGAGGTGTCACTTCATCCCTTCACTGGGATGGTTGTAGGGGTGTCACTTCATCCGTTCACTGGGATGGTTGTAGAGGTGTCACTTCATCCATTCACTGGGATGGTTGTAGGGATGTCACTTCATCCCTTCACTGGGATGGTTGTAGGTTGTCACTTCATCCCTTCACTGGGATGGTTGTATGAGTGTCACTTCATCCCTTCACTGAGATGGTTGTATGAGTGTCACTTCATCCCTTCACTGGGATGGTTGTAGGGGTGTCACTTCATCCCTTAACTGGGATGGTTGTAGGGGTGTCACTTCTTTTCTTCACCGGGATAGTTGTAGGGGTGTCACATCATCCCTTCACAACAGTAGTTACAGGGGTATCACTTCATCATATGTGTCACTAGATTATTTAGTAAATCTGCATGATTTTTGGTATTTGGCATGTGATTTATTTTAGGGAGTCTTAAATGAGTTGTGTTTAAATATATTGACTGACAAGAGTTTATAGGTTGGCATACAATTCTAGGTAACCACAGACACAGCGTGTTGCAGTTGCATGTTTATTTAAATTAATGGGTGTTTATGTTTGCAGAAAAGTTTGTCAAAATATAGATGCACCCATAAAAATATTGCCCTGATATTGCATTGCTAAATGATGCGATTTGTGTTTTAGGAAATGGGGTTTTCGTGGCAACACTCGGAACAAGCGATCCTGCAGCATAACAACGTACAACAGGCAGTCGACTCCATGTTGTCAGGCATGGGTATGTATTCATTAGATCAGGCAGTTAACTCCATGTTGTCAGGCATGGGTATGTATTCATTAGATCAGGCAGTTAACTCCATGTTGTCAGGCATGGGTATGTATTCATTAGATCAGGCAGTTAATTCCATGTTGTCAGGCATGGGTATGTATTCATTAGATCAGGCAGTTAACTCCATGTTGTCAGGCATGGGTATGTATTCATTAGATCAGGCAGTTAACTCCATGTTGTCAGGCATGGGTATGTATTCATTAGATCAGGCAGTTAACTCCATGTTGTCAGGCATGGGTATGTATTCATTAGATCAGGCAGTTAACTCCATGTTGTCAGGCATGGGTATGTATTCATTAGATCATTGTTGGACTGTTGTAACAGCATCACCTCCACGGTTTTTAGTTCCATTCACCCCTTTCAATGTTCATTTGTTTTACCAACTGACAGTGTATTTACAAACACAAAGAATGAGGTGGTTCTTCCGAGTTGTTTATTTTTTGGAGTGGACAGGTCTTATTACAAGACATTTCCCTGACAGCACCACTGGTACAGTTGTAAGGTGGTACTGATTAACCATGATTTGTTGCTTCAAGGTGGGTGACAATAGAGCCTTTGTGGAAATATCATTAATCAGTATAATGATGACGGTGACATTTCACTACAGTGATTAGGCCATGTAACAATAATTCCAGGTTTCTAATCATGGGTGCTATTTGTATTTTTAATATGCTGATTTTAATATATTGACTCTCAGTGATCAGCAACTTAAGATGTGTCCTGAGTTTACACGTATGTGACGTGTTCTAGCAAAATCAGTCATGTCAACAAACTTGATTTTGATGAATGAGTACCTGGCTATAGCAGTGATAAATATTTTTGTACGAGTAGTCTTCGTGCATTAATTGCAGCTTGGCTGAATGCTTCCCAGAGAAGCCGAGATGATGTTCATTTGAACAGGTCTGCCAGGGAGTAATGTGTAAAAAGCGCTTTGAGCAAAACTGTGGATTGGGTACAGCGCTATATGAGAACTGACCTTTATAAATAACAGTAACACTAGATGTGATGTGTGCAGTGGGCGATGCGTGGATGGAGGACGTTTACGTGTCGGACGAAGAAGACGACACAGTACAAGTGGCGCCCCCTCTCCCGCAGCCAGTCGGGACGCCGCGGTCAGGTGGAGCACCACGCACCACACCACAGCCGGTGGTGCCGGCACCGGTGGGGACACCGCGCATTGTCCCCACCCCCCAGCCTGTGGGGACGCCGCGCACTGCGGGGGTACCGGCAGTGGGGTCTCCAGTACAGACCCCCTCATGGCCTCGACAGACCACCGCCCCGTATAACAAGGCACCGGCAGCGGCACCACAGCCTCCGAAACAGACCCGGCCCACAGACATCAAGATGGAGTATGTGGTCTCTCTCTGTATCTCTCCTTGTCTCTGTCTCTCTCATTCTCTCTCTCTGTCTCCCCCTCTCTCTCTCTGTTTGTCTATCTATCTCTCTATCTCTCCTTGTCTATCTATCTATTTATGTATGTCTCTCCCCTCTCTGTGTCAAAGTCTCTCTCAATATATATTTCTGTGTCTCTCTGTATCTCTGCGTGTCTGTCTTTCTTTGTCTCTGTCATTCTCTTCTCTGTCTCTCTCTCCTCTCTGTCTCGCTCTCCCTCACTGCCTCCCTCTCTCTCTTCCTGCACGTGCATAAGAAGTTTTATTTGATACTATGTAAAAAAGATACAGTAAACATGTATTGACTAACAAAATCATTCAGCTAGTCATACACAGGGACAGGCAAAAGTTGTCATTGGAGCTTGGAACTACCAAAACTTTATGGTGGAAAACCATTTCAAACAAATAAGTTTTAATTTTTTATACAAAAGGTGATTAGTTTCAGAAGATTTAATCGTAATAGGGAGTTGATTCCAAATTGTTGGCACAGCCACAGAGAAAGCACATTTGCCAATCTTCAGCCTAGTTTTTAGTTAGGAGATAGAGTGACACCTGGTAACTGAACATGTGGCTAGCCACAAAATGTGCCAAGAAGAAAATCTGTCTTACTGCAGTTGTAGCAGTCGGCTGTTGTGTGCGTGCTGGAGACATCTCATGGTCTGTTGTAGTCCCACGAATCCTGAAGGTCTGTTGAGTGTTTGGGTCGGGCAAGTGATGCCAGAGGTGACGAAAAAGAAACTGGTTCAGATGTTCTCCAAGTAAGTTTATCTCAAGTGTTTCAGGGTAAAACACAATAAGATGAAATAGCTTTTGTGCATCATCCTTGCCGTTTCTGTGAAAACCTGTAAGTGAAGTTGGTGTATATTATGAAACAAAAAATATTAGTGAATGGTAAGAAAGTCCGAAATATTTGTTGAAGATTTGTTACACAAAATATGTAAATGATTTTGTTATAAAGACATACAGCACCTTGCAAACTGGACATTTTTAATAGCACTGCTGATTGGCTGTTCGTGAATATATTGCATTTTTGTAGAAAAGTTGGATGAAACAATTGCTCTTTTGTGCATGTCTTTTAATGGATAAATGGTGTTTTGTCTTATCTGAATCCCTTCATTTATTCTGCTGTTTTATTCTTGAATGATTTTTTTTATTAAACTACTTCTGATGGCCGACATCTGCATTGTTAAATAATATATGTTTTGCCAGTGTTATTACTGACCTCACATTGAGTTCACGAAGAATGATTCGCATTATTAGTATAAAATTTAAAAATGGAAATTATTTGTTTGCGACGGTAGAAAAGAGTCCTAGTAAACTAAGTTGGCGTCACTGTGTCAGGTACTTACCCGTGGTGCAATAAATGTATTCTGCTTTAATGGGACTTGTGAAGAAGTAGGCTAAGTATCTCATGTTAAAGAAGTCACTTTGACACTTGACAGAGAGAATGTAACAGTTGTATCATTAGTAGCATATACTGCCTCATGTCTGTTGATAGGACATGCATTTGTTCCACCACAGTCCGAGCAGATTGATTAATTCATAAAAATACAGTGCACTGATTCACCAATTACATTTTTTAATCACAACACTTCAGTGAAACAATATTCGTTGTTGAACAACAAACACTCAGATTTGTGTTTTATGTGTATAAAATGGAAAATTCACAACAAAGTCTACCAATGTGTCTGTGTTAAGCCGTGACCATGTGACCGGTGTGTAACACCTGAGGATGTGTCACCTTGCAGGCATGGAGAAGTGACGAGTGTGTACCGCGTCCCCCACAGGTGTTGTGCGTTTGTTAACTTTGCAACAAAAGAAGGAGCTGGCAAGGCCATGGCAGCACTTCAGGTGAGCAAACTTAATGCTCCCTCAGCAGTTCATTTTTTTCCAATGGGGAACCTACAGAACTAATAATCCAGGTGGCACTGTTACTTAATCATTTCTGATTGATCTAGGCTTAATATTTAAAAATAATTGTTTGCTTTTTCTGATTGATTTATTGAGGTCTTTTATATAACTAGTTGATGTTCTAGATTTGTATCGTACACTTGGAGAGCAACCAATGTTATCTAAATACAATGTAAAAATACTTACTCGGGATACTGTAGTAACACAGTGGGTAGAACATTGGACTCCAGGTCTAAGACAACCAGGATTTGAATCCTGAGCTGCTGTTAAACCTTGGGCATGTTTCACTCTACATTGCTCCTGTTCACTCAGCTGTATGAATGAGTAGCTGGCTATAGACAGTGGTGGATATTTATGTATGAACAGTCTTCCCACATTGTTGTGTGGCTGGATACTTTCCAGAGAGTTTGAGATGGTGGTGTTCAATTAAACATGTCTGCCAGGGAGTAAAGTGTTTAACAAGGTTTAACAAGTTGCCGTCCAGAACCAACCTCCAGACGGCGTGTGAACAAGGAAGCCTATGGCTTATCGAGTGTTCACTTAAAAAAAAATATATATACAATATTATAAAATGCACTAAAATGCTACTAATTAAAATGCGTTGTCTCTAAAAATACATAAGTAAAATAAAATGTATATGCTGTCTCTAAAAAAATATACAAGTAAAATAAATAAATACATAAAATATCCTACAATAACACCATTTTTTATAATAATAAATAAATTAAAATAATTATATGAATAAATAATGTAATCAGTATTAAAATAATTTCTAAAACATTTCAGTGTTCAACCTAGGTATAGCCCGCCCTTGCCAGATAATTGTCAATTTTATTTTTAAACATATTTACACTGCTGGCATTTACACAATCATGACTTAAATTATGCCAATCAGTGCTTTGAGCAGTCTTGAAGATTGGGTACAGCGCTAAATAAGAACCTACCTTTTACTAAGCACTGTAGTTACAGTCTAGTGATACACAGTCATGATGTCTGTCATACTGCATGCTGGGTAACGTTAGTACATTTATGTAACTTTAAAAACTAACATGCCAGCTAAATTCAGACTTCAGATTTGGAATCAGCAGCCCTGATTTAGTCAAGAACATTTGCATTTCCCACAGTAGTTGGCAATAAGTTTGATTGTTGTCTAGCGTTATTTATAGATCACAGAATCCTGATGGAACTGAGTGTATGGAGGAAGCAGCTCTCTTACGTAGGTTGTCCTGTCATGTACTGGAGCAGCTTACTCAGTCCATCAGACCATCACAGCCAGTAACTACTGTTGCCAATTTTCCAGGACTCTGAGTGTGCCGGCAAGAAACTGGTTATTCGCTTCCCAGATAATCCAACAGACGGACAGACACAGACATGGAAAACCACAGGCGGTGGCATTAAAAGGTCAGTTGAGTGGCATCAGTGTTGAGTTAAGTGGCATCAGTGTCGAGTGGCATCACTCTTTGGTGATTTTTTTGCCAAGTGGCGTTAAATGGTAAATTGAGTAGCATCAGTTTTGGGTGGCGATTGTGTTGAGTAGCAGTAAAGGTCAACTGAGTGGTATCAGTGTCAAATGGCATCACTGTTTAGTTGATTCAGGGTTCGGTCATATCAGTGTTGAATGACGTCAGACATAAATGGCACCAGTGTTGAATGACGTCAAACATAAATGGCACCAGTGTTGAATGATGTCAAACATTAATGGCACCAGTGTTGAATGATGTCAAACATAAATGGCACCAGTGTTGAATGACGTCAAACATAAATGGCACCAGTGTTGAATGACATCAGACATAAATGGCACCAGTGTTGAATGACGTCAGACATAAATGGCACCAGTGTTGAATGATGACGTCAAACATAAATGGCACCAGTGTTGAATGATGTCAAACATTAATGGCACCAGTGTTGAATGACGTCAGACATAAATGGCACCAGTGTTGAATGACGTCAGACATAAATGGCACCAGTGTTGAATGACGTCAGACATAAATGGCATCAGTGTTGAATGACGTCAGACATAAATGGCACCAGTGTTGAATGACGTCAAACATAAATGGCACCAGTGTTGAATGACATCAGACATAAATGGCACCAGTGTTGAATGACGTCAGACATAAATGGCACCAGTGTTGAATGACGTCAGACATAAATGGCACCAGTGTTGAATGACATCAGACATAAATGGCACCAGTGTTGAATGACGTCAGACATAAATGGCACCAGTGTTGAATGACGTCAGACATGAATGGCACCAGTGTTGAATGACGTCAAACATGAATGGCACCAGTGTTGAATGACGTCAAACATAAATGGCACCAGTGTTGAATGACGTCAGACATAAATGGCACTGGTCTGTGTTGAATGATGTCAAACATGAATGGCACCAGTGTTGAATGACGTCAGACATAAATGGCACTGGTCTGTGTTGAATGACGTGAAACATGAATGGCCCCAGTGTTGAATGACGTCAGACATAAATGGCACCAGTGTTGAATGACGTCAAACATGAATGGCACCAGTGTTGAATGACGTCAAACATAAATGGCACCAGTGTTGAATGACGTCAGACATAAATGGCACTGGTCTGTGTTGAATGATGTCAAACATGAATGGCACCAGTGTTGAATGACGTCAGACATAAATGGCACTGGTCTGTGTTGAATGACGTGAAACATGAATGGCCCCAGTGTAGATGGCGCTAGTATTGATTAACATCAAATTTGAATGAAATCAGTGTTGAATGACATAGGTGTTGAGTAGCATTGAAGTTAAATGGCATCAGTGTTGAATGGCAACATCATGTATCAGGTTTTCAGTGTTTGGTGGCATCAATATTAAGTGACATCAGTGTCACATGGCAACAGCTTTCAGTTGTCATCAGTGTTAAATGGCCATGCTGGTACATGGTGGTAGCTGTGTAACGGTGCTGTTGGTGACATTGTTGTTAAGTGGCAGTGTTGACACTGCTTTGAAGTGACAGTGTTGATAGTGTCAGTGTAGCTACCACTGTAAAGTGACAATGTCATATGACTGTGCTGACATTGCTGTTGCTGTAAAGTGACAATGCTGGCATTGTTGTTGCTGTAAAGTGACAATGCTGGCATTGCCATGAAGTGGCAGTGTAAGTATTGCTGTAAAGTGACAATGTAAGTATTGCTGTAAAGTGTGAGTATTACTGTAAAGTATTGCCATAAAGTGACAATGCAGGTATTACCATAAAGTGACAATGATAATTAAAGTGTCCAGTGACACAGCTAATGTTAGACCAGGCCGCAGCCATCACCATGTGAGATATAACCTGTCTATTTATGAGTTGTGGCAAACTGAAATAGTTTTCCATGATGAAGCTGTTGAATAAACTGTGTTGTCTAACCCTACCCAAGTATGTGAGGGATATCCCTACTTACGTCTTTGAGGGATATCTCTAGCCAAGTCTATGAGGTATATCCCTACCTAAGTCGGTGAGGGGTAGACCAGATTTAACTGCAAATACAGTAAAAGTGTTTGTGTTTGTAGCAGTGCACCGAATCCCAACGGTGTGTCGAGTCTGTGGGTGGGCAACGTGAAGCCAGACGTGTCCCAGGACAAACTGCACACTATGTTTGCTAAGTAAGTGTGTCCACCTACTTCACTATGTTCACATCGTGAAGTCTTACCATCAATTTCTCTCAGTGTTCTCAAAGTTTGTCTCAATGATCTCAAACTATGTCTCTTACATCAGCTTCTAAAAAAAGTCTCACCATCAGCTTCTCCGTTTTCTCAATTGAAGTCGAAACGTCTCTCATTGTTCTCAAAGTAAGTCTTGTCATCAGTTTCTCAGTGTTCTCAATATAAGTGTCTCTGTCAACATTTCCCGGTGTTCTCCATATCCTGAAAGTAAGATTCTCCACCACCTTGTGTCAATATTCTCAAATTATGTTTCTCCGTCAGTGTCATTCTTTTTTGAGAATTTTTTTGCCCGTTTTTGCAAAATGTCTTAGATGGTATATGCACACACATGCATTAGCATATTTATGCTAGCTCAGTTACTGGCGTAGTTAAGAATGTAAATGTATTGACGTCTGTAGCATTCATCTTGTCTGTCTCTCCCCAGATATGGCGAGGTGGCCAGCGTGCGGTGTTTACCAGATAAATTCTGTGCTTTTATCAATTTCAAGTCAAAACAGAGTGCAGAGAAGGCCATGGCTGCGTTACAAGTGAGTCCTGTCTTCATGTTCAACCTTGTGAAATATACAAACATTTCAAGCTATGCTTGTTCTCATCACGTCCCTAGCATATCCTGGTTCAGCAACCAATTTGACATTATGTTTAAAAAAAGTAAGAAGTGTTTCCATATTAACATTTATTTTTATAACAAGTAATAACTTATTCATGTATTAAGCAAACATCTATTTAGAAATAATTATCATTACATGTTTTCAGATTAATCTTTGTTTTTACACACCGCCTAGGTTTGTTTTAGAGGATTTTTGCAGAAATTATTAATGGAATTATTAGATTGTTATAGTCCATATCCAGAAAAAAAAGTAGCCATGTGTCCTGTGAACACAAACATACACACAATACATAAGTTTACATACATGTCTAATATGTTTAGCTAATCATAGAAACACATTGTTTATTATAATTTTATACCAATATCTCCATATATTGGACATCAATTTGGATCATTGTCTAAAATATTATAGATATGTTTCTCTGTAAGTTTGTGAACCCAAATCTCCATCAATTTTGCATGTATCAGGTGACATTTTGCTTGTGATATAGCAAGGATATCCTATTAGGATAGTTCGTAAATTTAGACTTTTTCAAAATTAATCTGGGGATAGAGAACTTGAGGGTTAATATTTCAGAAGGGTATATGTGGTGTTCCAGCTGTGGATTTTGATGTTTTTCTGTCATCGTAAAGATAGTTATGCAACCTACAACAGTGTCATTGGATATCAGATTTTTTGGCATATGTAATCGGGCTTTTTAAATCTTAAAATGTAACCCTGCAGCAACTCTATGCCCACGTTACACTGGGTGATTGCCTGTTTTCCCCATGTATCGCTGGGTAACTCAGCAAATTTACTGTATTCTGTATTATGAGAACTCTTGAGTTAATTCACTACTACAACACTATCTATCTCTGCTACTAGAGTGCCAAGCGTTAAATGTGTGACTGTCTGTTTTAGGGTGTAGAATGCGCGGGAAAGTACTTGCTGATTAAATTCCCTGACAACCCGTGGTCGTGATGACTCCCAGCAATACGGCGGTGCCGTGGCACCACTGGTGCAGTGGCGGTGCGGTGGTGCTGGCACTGCCAGTTTATGTTAATGTACTGTACAGAATGCTACGGTAGTTGTAGGGATTCAACCGGAATTGTTACGTTGTGGTGCAGTGGGCGGTCGATAATTTTACGATAAGACTACTTCAGTTTAGAAATCAAACATTGTACATAATTGTTGGATGCCATGCAAGAATATTTTTATTTTGGATAGCGATAATGTTGTAACAACACATACAAGACGGGTTAGGTGGTTACGAGTGTATTGGGTATGGATGGATGTTCCAGACCTATGGAATGTACTCTGATACAGGCATGGTTTAATGAAACCAGTACACAAAGTATTTCCTCTGAGTATTTTGTTCTACAATTTACACAAAGGAATTGTGCGTGTGTGCGTGTGTGTGATTATCCCCCCGTTGTACGTCTATGGCTTTAAATGATAGCAAACAAGTCCCTCTAATACAGCTACCTTCCAATTCAGGTCACTTGGGTGCAGTCCCAAGGCAGGGGTAGAAATAACTCCAAATTTTCTGGTAGTCAGCAGGACTACTTAATTGGGAAATCTGGTAGTCCTCAGAAATATGTGGTAGTCATATGGCCTAGACACAAGCAAAATAACATGACAAACACAACATTTTTAATATATTCTCAAATTTTGTGGTAGTCCATTGGACTACTACTGTCATCATCTTTGGTAGTCCAAACCGAATTTCTGGTAATCCTCGGACTGCTGGACTACCACTATTTCGACCTCTGCAAGGTGACCTAAATAGTGAGATTCATCCAGAAGAAGTTATGTGGTGTGTATATGTGTATTTATCTTATACAGTCACACCATAGTTTCTTAAATGCACGCATACATGCACACACGCACAGAAGTTGAATGATAAGATGTCAGGTGAGATGACATGGGCCAGTTGAGAAGAAAATCCATGGTATTAATAAAGTGCTTATCAAATCATGATAGTGCTACTGGTGTACACGTCAGTCATCATCAGTGAGGTGGTGTCAGATTGTCTAGGTTTCTTTCATAAATGTTGGAAACTCTTGTTTCGTCATTGCTGAGAGTTGGATTATTGAATCAAGACTTTAATATTTTGTTCTGAAAATGTACACCATCGTTGGCAATGGTCGAATTAGTGAATCAAGATTTTAATATTTTGTTTAGAAAATATTAGATTTTTAAATTGATGATAACATAAGCTATTATGAAGTTATTTAGATTCGTTCAGACTATGAAAATGCTCTGAGGTTGTGAAGAGTCAGTTTATTGAATCATGAAAGTGCTGAACAGTTTGCACACAATGTTTAGCAGGTTTAACTTGTTACATTTAATTTGCCATTGTGCGTTATGAAAGCTTTGCCTCCTGTGTGTTGCTAGGAACCGGTACATAGCGGTGGCACTATTTTAAATTAAGGTTCACCTGCATCAAATGCATTCACAAGTTGTGAATCACAACTTCTCTAGGTTTAAGTATTACTCATTTTGTAATGGTCTTGACGCCTTGAATACTGTTTGGTGTGGTGCACGTCATGTATTGTAGTTATTCTGTTTCATGTACAGTGTCATGTCAGTATGCTGTTTAATTCGGCAGTATACTATCAACATGTATATCAATACCCGATTCTCTCATTCACTACTTTATAAAACTTCAGACCCCAACTTTCAGATTAAACAGATCTCTCTAGACCTGTGTGGTCGTTAAATGAACTAACCTGTTTTGTCACGTCTACAAAGGTTGTAAGGAGACACTAGCTTGGCAGTGTATTCCACGTTCAAGACGGGCATATAACAAGTCTTGAAAGAACTGTTGAGCCTGAACGTTGGCTTCTGAGTATCTGTCCCTTGTTTTCATAATGAGTATTATTGTAAATGTAAGGTAAACAAGTCCGTATAATATTGTTAAAGGGTTCTGAACTGCATAAGGCTGTGTTATGCAAAATGTCATCCTTCCTTACCGACTTTTGACTTGAAATGTGTAGCAGTTATATTTTATTAAATAAATGACACACGTCATGGACATACATATTTCGTTCGTGTTTTCATATAGTTCTATTTCTGCAGCTAATCGTTTGTAGAGTTATCATAGACAGGACTCTCTGTGTATGAACCACAAATTGTAATGTGGGAGAGCAGTGGTTCAGTGGCTATCATCCAAGAGAACCCGGGTTCGAATCCTGTGTTGTTGTGTTGAACCATGGACAAATTCATTCACCTACATTGTTCCAGTTCACTCGGCAGTATAAATGAATACCATGGTGGATACATAGTTGTATACAAATAGTTTTCGTGCATTAATTTCAGCATGGCTGGATACTTCCCAGAGAAGTCGAGATGGTGTTCAAATGAATAGGTCTGTGTCAGTGTGTAAAGTGCATTGATAAATTATGAGTTTGCTTGGTTATCGGACGCCCCCTTCCAATCCAAAATCCTGGGCACACACATTAACACATTCCTTAATAAACCATTCCTTCAACTTCATTTCACACTAGGATTGAACCGGTAAACCCCACGCCTGTGGGCATTCGATATCCTGACATAATAGCATGGAAAGGGAACATTTGTGAGATCATCGATACCAGGATTTGAGCCGACAATTTCGTTATCAATGAAGCCCACAGTTGTAAAGTAGCATATTACACCAACCCGCCATTAATAAATGGTGTGAGAATGCATAACTCAAAATCCTGACCTGCTGGGATAAATCTGACTTCCGATTTGGAACCAGCATATTGGATTTAATCTAAATTGATTCCACTAGCAAAAGTTGTGGTACAGTGTCTGTATTGCGAAATCGACGAAATGGAGTAAGTACAAGAAACCAACATGAAATCCACGAAAGCGACTACCGTAAATCCTGTATTACTAGCCGCACCCCTAATTAAAGCCGCACCCCGACTTTGGACCTAAATCCCGAATTTCTTCCGCGCTGTTTGATATCGGCAAAACCCTTAATTAAAGCCGCACCCCGACTTTGAGCCAAGACCATTAATTACGTGCGACATACTGCCGTAGCGCACGCAATTTGGAAACAATTTAATGTCTTTCATAAAAGTTATAACTTTACTAATAATGATCATAAATGAATAACTGAAACACTTATTATTGTAATGCATTTATATAATTACGACACAGTATGTATTTTAATCAGAATATTACTACGTGGATTTGTAGAAAAACGGGGAAAAAATAACCAGAGTTTCATCATGCTATCAGAATATAATTGGGTGGCAGAATGTCCATACATCCAACGGATAAAATGTAGCCACATATTTTAACTATTCAATGGTGCTAACATTATTAAAATACGTAAAGAAATTTTGGTTTTATAGGATTTTATGTAGAACCATGCATAATGCTGGCACCTATAACGGGTAAGCTACGGTACCCATCCTCAACCAGGCCTGTGTTTACTTCAAAGACGCTTCCTTGCCGGCTTGTAACAATGTAATAATTTGCGTCGCAGCCAGCGTGGGAACGGACGTAACTCAGACAGTCGTCCCTTAATTGGGTCAACAGCCACCTGTGTTTGCCCAGGCACAGGGAAGTCGGGGTTACAATTAACATTGTATCTTGACCCAGAAAGCAAATGCAATTAATTCGGTCGTCAGTGGCTAGGAAGCTCTGGTTAGAGTGTGGTGTTATTTTGACAATCAGCATGAAGCCTGGCTTTTGTAAACGTATGAATATTGTTCTTTGAACTGAGATTAAAACTAGTGACAGAACAAAACAGACGGCGTGGGATTGATGCCAACAAAGGACGATGACATAATATTTATTTGCCGGCGCGTGCGGCAGCGGTAGCGGCAACGACTCAGACACGGACACACTACACGCGTACTGAACGACACCGTCATGCCATTCGCGACAGCGTTCTTTGACAGCGACAATACTACAATAGTGATGACAAAGGATTATATTAACTGTGAAAGGGACTTTTGTGGAGTTTAACTATGACACGTTTTCACATTCTGATCGTTGTATCTGAACATTTTATGGACATGGGATTTTATTAACTGTGTTATATCATTTGTTTTGCACAAGTGGCAATTGTAATACAATGTATTATTAATAAAACCGGCTTCGTTTCTTCGGTAAGTTTTTCACGTTTATACTGACAATTCTGTGTCCCAAATGTCAATTTATGTCGGCAAATTACTGTATTTAAAGCCGCACCCCAACTTTTGCGTTTTCGTCCTCATTTCGGCTACACACTACTGTAATAGTAGCCGCGGCTAGTAATACAGGATTTACGGTAGACATGTGTACGTTATTACATTATCAGGCGAAAGTTATTACATTATCAGGCAAGAGGAGTTTATTACATTATCGGTTGAAAATTATTACATTATCGGTTAGCAAGTTTATTTCATTATCGGTTGATGTTATTACATTATCGGTTGGTTATTACATTAACGGGCGATTTTATTACATTATCGGGCAGTTATTACATTAACAGGCGATTATTACATTATCGGTTGTAACAAGTGCTACTTGAAAACAGAAAATATCCAGCATGTAACAAGCACTGCCACCGCAAGTCCTGCGAAACTTCACCTTTACACTGATACATATTTACAGCTATATTCAACAACACATTTTAAAAGTTTGTAAATGGTTAGTGATTTTTGTATTGAACTGTCAAATGCACGTTTTATACTGTAAAATATACAGCAAGGACCACGACAAACAGCATGACTGTTTTAACATTATTTCTTAATGATTGGTCACGTACAGAACGCAGTGGCACGTGCAGAACGGGAGAAGAATGTTGCCTTTAAATATATGAATTAATGAAATGTCCGAGTATTCCTCACCAAGTGTCGTAAATGCTCTTTATAAATATCAACAGGTTGACAGTATGCATTAGGTCATTCAGGATTATGCACACGTGTTCGATATGCATTGTTATGTCGAGGGGTAGCTATACAATTTAGAGTATAGCTTCACCTTTCTGACCTAAACGTCAGATCTTCATTTAAAAAATGTTGATTAAAAATGTTAAGTAGTCATCCTTTGATACACTCTGCAAGAAACCAGTGCATATTTTTGAAACCGTTTCGTACGTGACGATTTTGCTCTGTATGTGACGCACTTTTGCCCACATGTCACAGAAAACGTTTAATTTCTTTGTCAGTTTTTAGTATGTATGCGGAACGATTTTTAAAGCATTTCGAGTTTCTATGTGACAGGCGCACCATTTGCAGAGCGAAGACGTATCGTCACGGGCGTAATGGTATTTCGGGGACATTGTTGGGGCACTGTTTAAACAAAATATTACTAAATGAAAAATATACCCCTGCGATAAGACACTTGGCGTGTTGACTAATATAAGTTCGAAGTACTTTTAAAACAATATATATATATATATATATATATATATATATATATATATATATATATATATATATATATATATATATATATATAAATAACCTTATTTTAATAGTCATGTTGATTTATTTTAATGTTTTTTTATTTTGAAGACCCTAACAAGAGGAGCAGAAAGATGAATGGAAGTTAAATGTTCCAGAGTGTTATTCAATGTTGTATGGACAGTGCAATCATTAAAATCCCCCAAAAGGCAGGTTCATTTCAATATATTAAAATGTAACAAACAGGAAATTGGAAATATTTCAAAACACGAAGTGTCATATATGACTGAATTGCTAGAGTTGTCCCTGATCAAGAAAAACACTGGAAATGAAAACGTGTAATTCGTAAGCAATGCCAATGGGATTATATTGAAACCAGTTCCCCCAATTGTTCCAAAGTCATTAAAGTTCACCCATATGGCAGATAGTACAGAATACAATAGTATTGATTAAAATTGGCTGTTAGTGTTTTTCAGTTATAAAGAAAATGACAAAATAACACATTGATAACAGTACTTAAATGACAATTGAGTAATTATACTGTCTTGAAATTATGCTATACAAGTAGCTTGTTACTTGACACTAACGATATACCACAGGCATAGTACACAAGCACGCAATTTAACTGAGTATATTCCATATAGAAATTCACCTCCTAAATACCGCATTTAACAAAACCGTTTTAATTACCAAAAACAAACAATAACATAACAATTACAATGGCCGGCCTGTAGATTGTAACTGGTCAGTGCTCAAGACTAGCAACCATTAGCATACGTAAAAACGTGATGACGTGATTTAACAATTATTATGAATAGACCGGTGTCGCGCTTACATTTTTCCGGTCGTTAAAAACGTTCCGATTGACGTTTCTGCCCATGCGCAATATATGTAAAATCATCAATGTCCAACGAAACAACAAAGCATTTTCGGTATAAATGCCACGAGCTGTTCGTTAACTCTCATGTGATGATTACTGTGAAGAGTTTCCTAAAATGTCGTTCAATGCAATAAAATATTACGGTTTTTATAAATCACTGTCACGGTTTATGGCGCACAACAGTGACGTCATTTACGCTTCCTATCTAAATATGCCTCAAAGCTTGTTTGCCTTGTGTTAATTTGCGACAAATAATTTTGCTGAGAGGTTATATACACCCTGACGAACAACCCGTAGTATACCATACAAGCTTTGTCATTTCGCTGCACATTGATGATTTTACAAATATCGCGCATGCGCAGAAACGTCAATCGGAACGTTTATAACGCCGGAAAAATGTAAGCGCTACAACGGGTCTATACAAAATGCATACGCATGCCATCGAACTATAGACCTGTTTGCTGCCCGATTCGCACACGTGACATAAATACAACACATACCCAAAACAGTGTTTTCTTTAAGAGTCTTAATGCACCCTTCACACGCACACCAAAACGTTAAACCATTTGAAACCCCACACCGCCATATCCCAACGAATCTTGTCGTAGAATTACCATGCGTGAATTCAAATCAATGCTCAGTCACACGTACTGTGAGCGTTATTAAAATACGATATGGGCATATGCAATGCCAATGGTGGCAAATCTACGTCATTTATTTTCCGAATGGTCATCTTTTTGAACATTTATTCCATCCCCGTCAAAATGAGGTTCGGTGTGGAGTTGTTACCTATTAATATTGGTCTGGGGTGAAATGACGGACGAATATTCCATTTCTTTAGAAAACTACGAACGTAATAAAGTTACTCTGCATCTTCTTCATTTCTACGAAAAATTTATAAACTACGTGAAATAATAATGTATCCCCTTAAATATAACATGATAGATAGAGTTATCACATGGAGAGGTCAGATATTTGATGGCGTTGTAGCGCTTACATTTTTTCGGCGTTAAAAGCGTTCCGATTGACGTTTTTGCGCATGCGCGATATATGTAAAATCATCAATGTGCAGCGAAAAGCAAAGCATTGATGGTATAAATACTACGAGTTGTTCGTTAGGATGTATATAACCTCTTAGCAAAGTTATTTGTTGCAAATTAACACGAGGAAAACAAGTTTTGAGGCATATTTTGATAGCAAGCGTAAATCACGTGACCGTAGTGCGCCATAATCCGTGAGTGATTTATAAAAAAAATTGTAATATATTATTGCATCGAACGACATTTTAAGAAACTCTTCACAGTAATCATCATAGGAGAGTTAACGAACAGCACGTGGCATTTATACCGAAAATGCTTTGTTGTTTCGCTGGACATTGATGATTTTACATTTATTGCGCATGCGCAGAAACGTCAATCGGAACGTTTTTAATGACCGGAAAAATGGAAGCGCGACTGTAGCGTATGTGCTGTGCCGTGGCGCGGTGGGTAGTGTTCTTACGATCCACAGAGCCCTGAGCTCCTGGCAGGTTTAACCATGCCGGAGAGGTCTTGTGGGGGACGCATCAAACAAAACTAACACCTTTGGGCCAGTTTTAGTTTGAAGACCAAGAACATTCTTAACGCCAAGATGATTGTCTTAGCAAATTACAGGAGTTTGACGCTAAGTAATTGCGTAACTTTCGAAACGCCCCCGTTTTTATGACTTCAGTGATACAGAATACACACTGCGAATTAGCCAGACCAGGGCAAAGAGGATATGTATTGCTGAATCATTCTCAGTTGTCATCAAATATCCAGTGGTATGCTTTTGACACGGTGTCACCCCAAAGATTACTCCCTTAATATGGCAATGGTGGTGTAATTAAATGGATAGAATATAGCTGATTGATATGTAAAAACGGAGAGTAACAGATCTTCAGGAACAACGAGCCCAATTCAACCAGACTGGTATAATGTATGGCAGTCTTTAAAATAAAAAGCATAATTTTGAATTGAATTGAAATTTATTTCAACAACAATTACTACTACTACTACATTATACATACATGCATTTTATCAGTTGAAATGTATTGTATACTGCTCCGAGCAACGAGCCCAATTCAACCAGACTGGTATAATGTATGGCAGTCTTTAAAATAAAATGCATAATTTTGAATTTAAATTTATTTCAACAACAACAATTACAACTACTACATTATACATACAGTGCATACAATACAAATTGTTGAAAAAAGGGTAAAAGAAGTACAATACTTAATTATCATGTTTATCCTTATAATTGCTTAATTACACACATTACATTGTACATTATTGCACTTAGCATCCATAATGTCAAGGTATTATACACTTGCATCATAGTCATTTGATAATTATCAAGCTTACCTTTGTAATGCATCTTTTAAGCATCAGGACAAAAAATTATAAAATAATGTAGTCAATAATTTAAAAAAAAGGTATTGTTGAACTTCAATTTAAATTAACATGCGTGCCCAAACACATTTACCATATTCACTAAAATTCTACCTTAATAAATGAAAATTTACAACACTCAATCAATAACATTTCACTCTATTAAATTTCAGTATTCATTATGTAACCCTGGAAGAAAGATAAATTATACTTATAATGAAAAAGTGAGACAAATTATATGATTAACGTTCTGTTAATTAGGTTATAATTCTTGAAGATGAAAAAAAAATTGGAAACAATTTAGCATGATCAACAGCTAACAGAAATTGTATGACAGTGAAAATTTAACAATTATTAATAGTACTATATAGTCATGCTACTGTAAAACAGTAATGTAATATAAGCCAGGATTCTTACCTTTGCATCATAAAATGTACAGGTATAGAGCATGTATGTCCAGATTTGAAACCAGATCCACAATTTCATATAGGGCTTGTTGCCAATCTGCCTGAATATTTGCAACAATGGCTTCTTGCTTGTCCATGTGCATTTCAGCATTGATATCCGATAAACCAAATGTCCAGAGATGTGCAGCCGATTTGTATACTTGTTACAACACCCCTTCAAAGTCAGCATGTCACTAGCACTGCCAAGTGTGACTATGCACAGCATGCTTGCTGGACACATGGGGTTGCACTGAGCTACTGTATTCTGTCTCCAACCTTGCCTGCCAGGCAATAAATGAGAACCAACTGATAAGGGCTGGCTCAAGTAATTTGAGTGGCTACTTAGGATTCTGACAGCCAACCCAAGGGACAACTAATAGATAAGATCTAGGCAAATTCCTAGCTTCAATTTTCACAAACTATACTTGTATACATACATACATACATACATATATATACATACATAATATATATATATATGTATATATATATATATACATACATACAGTAGTCTATTTGTGAATAACATTAATTATATACATCCATACGTATGTATATAATATATGTGCGTGTAATAGCCCAATATATATATATTATATATATATATATATATATATATATATATATATATATATATATATATATATGTGTGTGTGTGTATATACATATTATGCATATATGTAATTTAAAGGCATTAAACAAATACAACTTATGTTATAATTAATTAACTTACTTTTGATGTATCATGATTTACTAGTAAACCATGACACATCAAAAGTAATTATGAATTTTATTATGATCGCAGATGGCACCATCAATGTGATATAGTATTGTTTATTATGGACAGTTGGTGGTTAAAATTAACTGTGAACATAACAGTTTAGCGCAGCTTACCATAGTAAACCATAGTAATATGTGATATTCACTGTAGTAAATTATAGTAAAACGTAGTACTTACTATAGTAAACCATAGTAAAATGTGATATTCACCATAGTAAACCATAGTAAAATGTAGTATTTACTGTAGTAAACCATAATATATACTATGATAAATCATAGTATTTACTATGGTAAATCATAGTAAATACCGCAAAAACACTGTTTTACTGTAGTATACCATAGTAAATTTACTGTAGTAAACCATAGTAAATTGTGATATTCACCATAGTAAACCAGAGTAAAATGTGGTGTTCACTGTAGTAAACCATAGTAAAACATAGTATTTACTGTAGTAAACCATAGTATATACTATGGTAAACGATAGTATTTATTATGGTAAAGCATAGTAAATTCCACAAAAACACTGTGTTTTACTGTAGTAAACCATAGTAAATTTACTGTAGTAAACCATAGTAAATTGTGATATTTACCATAGTAAACCATAGTAAAATGTGGTATTCACTGTAGTAAACCATAGTAAAACATAGTATTCACTGTAGTAAACCATAGTAAAACATAGCATTTACTGTAGTAAACCATAGTATATACTATGGTAAGCCGTAGTATTTACTATGGTAAAGCATAGTAAATTCCGCAAAAACACTGTTTTACTGTAGTAAACCATAGTAAATTTACTGTAGTAAACTATAGTAAATTGTGATATTCACTATAGTAAACCATAGTAAAATGTGGTATTCACTGTAGTAAACCATAGTAAAATGTGGTATTCACTGTAATAAACCATAGTAAATGTGGTATTTACTGTAGTAAACCATAGTATATACTATGGTAAACCATAGTATTTACTATGGCAAAGCGTAGTAAATTCCGCAAAAACACTGTGTTTTACTGTAGTAAACCATGGTAAATTTACTGTAGTAAACCATAGTAAATTGTGATATTTACCATAGTAAAACATAGTATTCACTGTGGTAAACCATAGTAAAACATAGTATTCACTGTAGTAAACCATACTAAAACACAGTATTTACTGTAGTAAACCATAGTATATACTATGGTAAACCATAGTATTTACTAAGGTAAAGCGTAGTAAATTCCGCAAAAACACTGTGTTTTACTGTAGTAAACCATAGTAAATTTACTGTAGTAAACCATAGTAAATTGTGATATTCACCAAAGTAAACCATAGCAAAATGTGGCATTCACTGTAGTAAACCATAGTAAAACATAGTTTACTGTAGTAAACCATAGTATATACTATGGTAAACCATAGTATTTACTGTGGTAAAGCATAGTAAATTCCACAAAAACACTGTGTTTTACTGTAGTAAACCATAGTAAATTTACTGTAGTAAACCATAGTAATTTTTTGAGCAAGGATGATAAAAATAGAGTATGCTATGGGAATTGTAATGGCTTACTGTGTTTTCTATTAGTTGTCTGGGCTAAACCATAATAGATCCGTGGTAGATGCATCTGACAGTTTTGCATAAACAATTTAAAATAAGGCCATCAACAAAACAATGTATGTCATAATTAATTTACTTTTGTTGTATCATGGTTTGTTATATGGTTTAATGTTCATTTATAAAAATATAGTTAAATATACTAATTTATATCAGAGATATCATGGTTTATCATGCTTACCATGACTTTACCACAGTATTGAAAAATTTAGTAAACTATGGTTGACTATAGCTTACTATAGATTTACTACAGTTCACTACAGTTTACTATATCTTCATGTGAATTTACTATGGTAAAAGCATAGTAAAATGTAGTATACTGTAGTTTACTATGAATTACTATAATTTACTATGGTTTACTATGTCTACGTACATATTTACTATGGTGAAAGCATGGTAAAATATAACATACTATGGTTTACTGTGATTTACTATGGATTTACCATGGATTTACCATGGTTTACCATGGTAAACTGTAGTAAATTTTTAGCAGGGTAACAAGAGGAGCAGAAAGATGAATGGAAGTTAAATGTTCCAGAGTGTTATTCAATGTTGTATGGACAGTGCAATCATTAAAATCCCCCAAAAGGCAGGTTCATTTCAATATATATTAAAATGTAACAAACAGGAAATTGGAAATATTTCAAAACACGAAGTGTCATATATGACTGAATTGCTAGAGTTGTCCCTGATCAAGAAAAACACTGGAAATGAAAACGTGTAATTCGTAAGCAATGCCAATGGGATTATATTGAAACCAGTTCCCCCAATTGTTCCAAAGTCATTAAAGTTCACCCATATGGCAGATAGTACAGAATACAATAGTATTGATTAAAATTGGCTGTTAGTGTTTTTCAGTTATAAAGAAAATGACAAAATAACACATTGATAACAGTACTTAAATGACAATTGAGTAATTATACTGTCTTGAAATTATGCTATACAAGTAGCTTGTTACTTGACACTAACGATATACCACAGGCATAGCACACAAGCACGCAATTTAACTGAGTATATTCCATATAGAAATTCACCTCCTAAATACCGCATTTAACAAAACCGTTTTAATTACCAAAAACAAACAATAACATAACAATTACAATGGCCGGCCTGTAGATTGTAACTGGTCAGTGCTCAAGACTAGCAACCATTAGCATACGTAAAAACGTGATGACGTGATTTAACAATTATTATGAATAGACCGGTGTCGCGCTTACATTTTTCCGGTCGTTAAAAACGTTCCGATTGACGTTTCTGCCCATGCGCAATATATGTAAAATCATCAATGTCCAACGAAACAACAAAGCATTTTCGGTATAAATGCCACGAGCTGTTCGTTAACTCTCATGTGATGATTACTGTGAAGAGTTTCCTAAAATGTCGTTCAATGCAATAAAATATTACGGTTTTTATAAATCACTGTCACGGTTTATGGCGCACAACAGTGACGTCATTTACGCTTCCTATCTAAATATGCCTCAAAGCTTGTTTGCCTTGTGTTAATTTGCGACAAATAATTTTGCTGAGAGGTTATATACACCCTGACGAACAACCCGTAGTATACCATACAAGCTTTGTCATTTCGCTGCACATTGATGATTTTACAAATATCGCGCATGCGCAGAAACGTCAATCGGAACGTTTATAACGCCGGAAAAATGTAAGCGCTACAACGGGTCTATACAAAATGCATACGCATGCCATCGAACTATAGACCTGTTTGCTGCCCGATTCGCACACGTGACATAAATACAACACATACCCAAAACAGTGTTTTCTTTAAGAGTCTTAATGCACCCTTCACACGCACACCAAAACGTTAAACCATTTGAAACCCCACACCTCCATATCCCAACGAATCTTGTCGTAGAATTACCATGCGTGAATTCAAATCAATGCTCAGTCACACGTACTGTGAGCGTTATTAAAATACGATATGGGCATATGCAATGCCAATGGTGGCAAATCTACGTCATTTATTTTCCGAATGGTCATCTTTTTGAACATTTATTCCATCCCCGTCAAAATGAGGTTCGGTGTGGAGTTGTTACCTATTAATATTGGTCTGGGGTGAAATGACGGACGAATATTCCATTTCTTTAGAAAACTACGAACGTAATAAAGTTACTCTGCATCTTCTTCATTTCTACGAAAAATTTATAAACTACGTGAAATAATAATGTATCCCCTTAAATATAACATGATAGATAGAGTTATCACATGGAGAGGTCAGACATTTGATGGCGTTGTAGCGCTTACATTTTTTCGGCGTTAAAAGCGTTCCGATTGACGTTTTTGCGCATGCGCGATATATGTAAAATCATCAATGTGCAGCGAAAAGCAAAGCATTGATGGTATAAATACTACGAGTTGTTCGTTAGGATGTATATAACCTCTTAGCAAAGTTATTTGTTGCAAATTAACACGAGGAAAACAAGTTTTGAGGCATATTTTGATAGCAAGCGTAAATCACGTGACCGTAATGCGCCATAATCCGTGAGTGATTTATAAAAAAAATTGTAATATATTATTGCATCGAACGACATTTTAAGAAACTCTTCACAGTAATCATCATAGGAGAGTTAACGAACAGCACGTGGCATTTATACCGAAAATGCTTTGTTGTTTCGCTGGACATTGATGATTTTACATTTATTGCGCATGCGCAGAAACGTCAATCGGAACGTTTTTAATGACCGGAAAAATGGAAGCGCGACTGTAGCGTATGTGCTGTGCCGTGGCGCGGTGGGTAGTGTTCTTACGATCCACAGAGCCCTGAGCTCCTGGCAGGTTTAACCATGCCGGAGAGGTCTTGTGGGGGACGCATCAAACAAAACTAACACCTTTGGGCCAGTTTTAGTTTGAAGACCAAGAACATTCTTAACGCCAAGATGATTGTCTTAGCAAATTACAGGAGTTTGACGCTAAGTAATTGCGTAACTTTCGAAACGCCCCCGTTTTTATGACTTCAGTGATACAGAATACACACTGCAAATTAGCCAGACCAGGGCAAAGAGGATATGTATTGCTGAATCATTCTCAGTTGTCATCAAATATCCAGTGGTATGCTTTTGACACGGTGTCACCCCAAAGATTACTCCCTTAATATGGCAATGGTGGTGTAATTAAATGGATAGAATATAGCTGATTGATATGTAAAAACGGAGAGTAACAGATCTTCAGGAACAACGAGCCCAATTCAACCAGACTGGTATAATGTATGGCAGTCTTTAAAATAAAAAGCATAATTTTGAATTGAATTGAAATTTATTTCAACAACAATTACTACTACTACATTATACATACATGCATTTTATCAGTTGAAATGTATTGTATACTGCTCCGAGCAACGAGCCCAATTCAACCAGACTGGTATAATGTATGGCAGTCTTTAAAATAAAATGCATAATTTTGAATTTAAATTTATTTCAACAACAACAATTACAACTACTACATTATACACACAGTGCATACAATACAAATTGTTGAAAAAAGGGTAAAAGAAGTACAATACTTAATTATCATGTTTATCCTTATAATTGCTTAACATTAAGCATCTGAACAGTGCAACAGAAGGTGCGACAACACTATTTATATGTATAACCATACGACATTTAATCGAAAAAAGACATTGTGACATTTATTGAAGAAAAAACCTTTATAACAATAGACAATCTGAATGTTTAATTTAGTTATCTAATTTATACTGGCAAAATAGTCTAGGACTCTAACACATAATTATTCAACAGTCTATTTGTATAACACTTTTTGAAATGATGAACATTTTTACAACTAATCAGTGTTCCAAAGTTTAACCCCAGTAACAGAAATACACATATCTTTTAAAGGGAAAACAAAGTCAATGTTTCGATCATATGGGATTAACAGAGTTAATAAAAAGTAACAACTTCCAACAACAATCATATTTTTAACGTCAGTGGTTTACCTGAAAAAAAATTTAAAACACATAGTCATAGACATAGAAAGTCTACAGACTACGCCATTTTAGAAACAAAATGACGTCAGAGAGTCTTCTTGGTCGGCGTGAACTGGGCATTCATATTATTATCTGTTACTTTCTAACCTAACCACGAAAACGACCGCCAACAGCCGCCAACCTTCTCCCCACATTTCTTACATACATATACATACACTACATTACAAAAAAATCACTTGTATTCGTCTAACGAAGAAAATTCACAACAGAAACGCAAATCTTGGCGAACGGCAACTCGACAACTTCGACTACCGTAAACTCGCTATTATAAGTTAGCTTTACACAAAATACCGCTAGATGGCGCGCGAATATTTATTAACCTTACTGCATTCGCACGCGCGAATTAGTTTAATTAATTATAAATAATATAATAATAATTAGCTGCATCACTATGATCTGCAGAAAATGTTAAACGGCAAACTAAGGCAACGCTTTGGTGATATGGGTCTAATAGAGTTGATAAAAAATTACAATTTAATATACAAATATATAATTTTATTAGTTTATTTTATATAGCGCCAAATCCACAATTCTCTTCTCTTCTATTCAACATACTGTTATTAAAGTATATGCAATAATAAGAATGCTACCCACAGGTAATATTTAAAAATAAATATTAAAAATACATGTGTCTGCATAATTATCCAAAATTGCCTATTAGTTATAAAAGAAAAAGGAAATTATGTGATTTTCAATGAAGTCACATTGTTTATTTTATCAATATTTCTATAAACATCCTGCGTGTACTGCGAGCATGCAAGCTTATATTACATAAGCGATGTTTTAACAATAATAACTAAAACAATAACATGTTAATATTACTGTTTTTAAATCCTTCTTTTTCTACCACCATAATATTTTCAATATATTCATATTCCTTTTTACATTTTAGTGATTTATTGTTCCGATAATTAATAAAGTGTCTTGTTCAAAAATAATAATTATTACATATCTGATGGTGGAAATGTCATTCATGAGTAGAACAAATAGCTTCAGTAATATGTTCTTATGCATAATGGTTATGTATGTGCTGAATGAAAATTATTATTACGTCGTACTTATTTTACTACTTTAATTATTTATTACTATTAACCATACTTTTATATTCATTTATTACAATTGTTGTTATGTAATTTGTATGTTTATTTATGACTGATAAGTCAGCTTAGTTAATGATATAGAAACATGTTTTTTCATTATTTATTTTTAAATAATATTATCTGTGGGTAGTTTTCTCTTTATTGTATTTTTAATAGCATTATTTTGTGATATAGAAACATGTATTTTTATTATTTATTTTTAAATAATATTATCTGTGGGTAGTTTTCTCTTTATTGTATTTTTAATAGCATTATTTTGAGAAGCGCCACAAACAATTATGGATGTGGCGCTACATAAATAAAATATTATATTATAATTAAAAAAAAATTGTTTATTTAATATAGCGCCACATCCAATTTAAACTTGTTCATGGCGTTTTACATAAATTAAAATGCTAAACAACAAATACACACCAGAAGAAAAAAAACATAAATATACTAGAAACATATATGAACAATTATAAAAATAAAATATCAATATAAAAATAATAAAACTTATAATTTCCTGCAAATCATAGTGATGATAATAATTAATTATTATTATTATATTATTTATAAGTAATTAAACTATTTCGCGCGTGTGAAGTAAAACAATTAAATATTCGCAGTCAGAAATGTGGCGTCTAGCGGTATTTTGTGTAAAGCTTTTAAAAGCGATTTTACGGTACCGCTGGGCGGCCGAACAAGTTGTACTCGAGGTCTGCGCGTTTTTGTGTGTGAATTTTCTTCGTTAGAGGAATGCAAGAGATTTTATTACATAACATAGTGTATGCATATGTATGTAAGATATGTGAGGAGAAGTTTGGCGGCTGTTGGTGGTCGTTTTGATGGTTAGGTCAATCAAATCGGGTCGTCTAGGATCCGCGCTGTGTCTGTGACTGTCCAAACGAATCCACCGAACCACTGTTTCAGTTCTGCTCGATTCATAGGTTAACAAGAAGACATCTTACTGATACTGTCTTTCACTGTACTATTACTATAAGCGTTTGAGGAACAGTGTGGCATATTGATGTCGCGATTTCGTTGTAAACCGACGTAAGGCAACTTTTAGCGTACCGCTTGGCTCTCTGTTATGACAGCTGAACCAGCAGACGACTCTCTGACGTATTACTTTTCCAAACTGCTGGGTTGTGATTGGTTGCAAGGTCCAAGATGGGCCGGTTCATGGTGTCGGTGATTTAGCTAGATTTTCCCACTTTAAGACCACTTTCTGAGGTAACCACTAAGGTGAAAAATTGGATTGTAGATGCAAATGATTAGCTAGTGTAAATTCTTTTAGGTGCATAACACTAAACTGTTGCCTTTTTTCACTTTAAGTTAGTACGTACATAGATTTGCTTGAACTTACATTTATGCCTGGATGAATATCGTGATTCATGTATTCTGAATAATCTTTGTACATTCATTGGTAATATATAACGATATGCCTTAAACATAATTATAGCAGTTTTTAGTTTTACAAGATCTGATATTTTAATCACGAATGAACAGTATATAACAACAGAAGAAAGTGGGTCAAGTTGCGTAAATCCTAGAAAACAAACACAACAGTAATACATAGCTCATCGCTTCGGTTTCGTGCATGCTTTTAGTAAAAGTAGTACTCTCTACTGATGAAGTCTACAGCGGCGCAGCGCTTACTGTTTCCATACAAGTCCTGTACCAACTCTCACTGTTTTCACCTATTCGTTATGCTGTGGTCTGAATACACCGATTCGTTCTGAAAATGAAACAAGTATGGTATAATATATATATATATATAATTTTTATTATATATTCCATATATATATATGTATATATTCCATATATATTTATATATGTATGTATATATATATATATATATATATATATATATATATATATATATATATATATATATATATATATATATATATGCTTGAGATGTATTCCATAACATTTGATAAACCCCGATATTTGTGTATATATCAAGCAAGGTTTGAGTGCGTTGACGAAATGACGGATACCATGTACACGATGACAACATCAATGTGTTTGTAACCTTTTAAAAGTAGGCCACGATACAGACTTTGATTATAAACATTGATAGATTGAATTACAATATTATTTTCTGTTGCACCAATGTCTGAAATGCATCTCTGGCATTTACGACAAATCCTGAGGATCTAAGGGAAAGATCACATCCTAAATGTTGAAGTCTTGAGACGGGCCAATATGCCCAGCATAGAAGCCACTCTAACGGCTTCCTAACTCCGATGGACTGGATACAATTTTATCATCCATATGAATGACAGCAGACTCCCAAAGGCTGCCTGGTCACCTGGATCTGCCTTGTATTGTTGTTGTTCATCAGCAACACGCTACTATCATACGTTTCATACCCAAGTCGCCTATGAATAGAGCTTCAGCTAACAACATCCAGTTACTCAAACTACCATCGTGGCATTCACCCCATCGCACTACATCTTCGTTTGAGCTCATGTTTTAAATGTCAAGGCTGTCGTGCATCAGCATCATCAATATTCTCTGGACCAGGGAGCCTTTAATAAAATTGAGCATTATGTGCGACGACTGAAAGTCTTGCTGGTTGCCCCGTTGTGGGAGAAATGTTGCCTTCAAACCTCAGTTCTAATGCCACCGTTAATCAACATTAGTTGATTCATTCGCCAACACACTAGACCTAGGCGTTGCTGCTGCCGAACGCGAATTATAAAATGTTACCCATAATTGGGAATTGGAATGGTGAATTAAGGTCGTGTCCACACGTTGGTGAGCCTGCACACAACACCTCTCGGGCTCCAATCTGAGATTCCTAACACATTCGCCTGGGGACGCAAGGTGCCCAGTATCAACACTGTACTACAAGGAACTTATGCTAGTCTTGTCTATGGAGAGGCCATGTAAAAGCAGCAGAGATTTATGCACTCTGTTCCATTTTCGCTTCAAGGAGCTATCTGGCGTCTGTATCTGAAAGCGATTGTATGAAGCAGAATTATACACTGCCCACTACACTACAACACTAGATGCATCACAAATGTTCTCTGAACGTCCTGTACTAAAATTTGCAGTTTATGGCCATAAATAACAATTGCTGACACACACACACCCCGTAAACATGAAGTGTATGCATATATCTACTACGTATGTCTTGTCATACAACTAAAGACAACACATGCAGAACATAGCGGGGGAATTATTTAAGTGCGAACAAAACCTTACCGCACTCCCCCCACCCTAAATAAATACCCAACCCCAAAGTCACATCTCTATAAATGTGTCAACATGTTAGCCACAGCGTTTTTGAGTCGTCTCTATAAGCAGTTAACATACTCAAGACGTTTGTTTCTTCACCAAAAAAAAAAAAAAAATATTACTGAAAATATAGTTTTGTGCTTACCTTAAGGACACATCGGTATGTTACAGTAATCCCACACTGGATAACGTCTGTTTGTATAGCACCAAGGCCTTGATTTGTGACATTCGCCCCTATACTCTGCGTTACGGCAGCCTTCACCATCATCACCCATACTATAACAATGGTGCTTGTGTGGCTGGGAGAAACATATAAACAGTATTTAGGTCTACATGCACCAGCGCTGAAGGAATAGCGCGGCATAGCAAATCAAATTATGCAATACATTTATTTTATAAAAGCATGACACTTTGTGAAAACGTAGACTAATGCAGAAATAATGTTTATATATATATATATATATATATATATATATATATATATATATATATATATATATATATATATATATACACACTGGGCCATCTGAAGTGATAGCCATATAGGTCACCATTTTGAAATTAAAAACGGCTGATGTATGTAGACTAACGCATGGACCATTTCTGATACTGGGCTACCTGAAATGATGTACGTAAAGGCCGCCATTTTGAAATAAAAAATGGGTGACGTTCCATCCAGCACTGGTGTTTTATAATATAGATATATGTATGATTGACTTTATATTCTATGTCGTATGTCTCTTTTACGGGATTTGCATTTTACATAACTGTACGTTGTGGTTTCGATAAGCACTTATATCTGACAAGTTGTCTAAACGCACATAATAATAACACATGTATACGTGTGCCCCAAACAGGTTGTACTGTGCGAAAAATGGCACTTTTCATAATTAGTCAAGATCGCCAAACACAAGTATAAGCAGGCGATGCCATGGCAACCACCATAACAATCGATTAAAATTCATGATTTCCGTGAGCATTGTCACCGGCAAAGTGTTCCACTGCTTCTGCTTGTAATAATCCTTCGGACAGTATAACTGAAATTGTTAGACTGGAACAGTTCGATTATTACAACCAAAAACAAAACGAAGTCCTATACGTTAACATGGAGAATATGGACTTCCTGCCCCCAACTGCCCCCAGCCTTGTTTTCGCGCGCGAGACTTACACGCCCTATACAGTCGGTATGTCAACAGATTCCTCTATAAAGAAAATGACGTTATGAAATGTTTTATTACAGCATGTGTCAAAATAATCTCCTAAATGAACACAACTGTAATGTAATTACAAGTCATATACTCACTGTTTTAAATTAGTGTTAACTGCTTCTTATACACACATATAATGCTATTCTGAAACCTGACCTAAAATAGGTTGAGATTCAGAAAGTTAATGCAGTGAATACGTTCTCAGATGTCTGCTTACCCAGGTGACTTTCCAAGATTGACATTTGAAATTATGTGCTGTCGTTGTTTGTCTACCTCTGTAGTCATAACCTTCTTTTGAGGTGAGACATTGCTTTGCGGGGGCTGCAATTAGTGACAGTACTTTTATGCAAACATATATATAAGCCATACTACAGTTTTGTTCATATCCATATACAAACATTTCAAAAACATAAGACATGGTTTGACTTTTGACTTGCTATAGCAAACACTTCTTTCCTCCGTTTTCGGTTTTGTTATTATGTTAAAACACGAATCAGTAGACGGTTTATCGTGCACAGTTGAACAATTCAAGAGTTATGCAATTTTAAAAACATTTCCTATGCCGTATTAATGCTGAAATATAGGCAACAAGAACAGTCATAACCCATTTTTAAAATACAGTAGGACATGGCGTTGACATGTTTGAAGGCCCGCCAAAGTCGCTTTAATCACCATTTACTCCCACAGAAGTAGAAACGGCATTCGCGAAGCTTAAAGACAACAGGGCTTGCGGATACGACTCGATTCGAAGACGACAAAGAAACTGGAATCCGTGCTCGGAGACGTTGATTATTTATTTTGTCTTGCTGAAAAATGCTTGCGGTCGCCGCTTTCCATTCCTTGTGGTGTCTTTGCCTGCGAAGACGACACATCAGCGAGTGACTGCAATTGCATGTATATAACGCATTCATGCGCCCCGTACAACGCGGGTGCGTGGGGCCTGACTGGATCGGAAACTGAAAACCTTGATGCCTTCCATCGGAAACAACCCCGCTTCCTCATCGGGATTCACTGGCCACAACGCGAAGTTGTATGAACGGTGTCAGTGCCGTCTGTTACAACCGATAATGTAATAATCGCCCGGTAATGTAATAACTACCCGATAATGTAATAAAATCAACCGATAATGTAATAACCACCCTATAATGTAATAACATCAACCGATAATGTAATAAACTTGCTAACCGATAATGTAATAATTTTCAACCGATAATGTAATAAACTCCTCTTGCCTGATAATGTAATAACTTTCGCCTGATAATGTAATAACGTACAAATTTCTCGTAGGACTTAGTCGTTTTCGTGGATTTCATGTGTACGTTATTACATTATCAGGCGAAAGTTATTACATTATCAGGCAAGAGGAGTTTATTACATTATCGGTTGAAAATTATTACATTATCGGTTAGCAAGTTTATAACATTATCGGTTGATGTTATTACATTATAGGGTGGTTATTACATTATCGGTTGATTTTATTACATTATCGGGTAGTTATTACATTACCGGACGAATATTACATTATCGGTTGTAACACCGTCAAATAAACGCAGATGGGATGGATGGACATGCCATGGCGCCTATTTGGCCACCTCATAAGCTTGAACTAGAATGCGCCAGCAAATCAAGCAGTGTCGGCCTACTTCCAAACTGATCGCTATTGAACAAGTAAGACTGTCAAATGGATTATTTCTTATGTACGTATATCACTACATAGCGATTTGTCAAATACAGTGGGTGCTTCGAGAGGTCTCTTCCTCATGCAATCTAACGAGCTCATCGAGATGGTTCGTAGATTTAGATTGTTTTTCAAAATTCGCTCCGGGGTTCTAGAACGTAGAGAGCTCAATATTTCATAAGACTTTTGATATTTTTTGTTAGCCAAGTTCTGCCGCTGCGCATGTGCTTACATGGAATGATGGGATGGATTACTTTTCAAAATGCAAACGGAAATAAAGGAATGTAGTGCAAAACATGTTTGCGTTGTCGCCGGAAGGCCGATTTGTGTAATAGTTGTGCCTTGCCTTTGACACCTCAAACCCACATTGACAACAGTCGTCACAGTTATTCTGGTTATTGTTTGGATAAATCTCGCGTTATGCAGACAAACGCATGACTACCCAAAATACTCTGTGCGTAGCCTATATGGACCGATCTCTGAATAAGTCATGGATTCGTTTGTGTCCTATTTGATGGTGGTTGCCCATTTTCAATACACACAAATGCGCACGCATTGAAAATGGGCACTATACTTTACCTTAGACATAGTAGACACGGTAACGTTATCCCATATAGCCAGACATGCATATGCAGATTTTTATAATGCTCACCAGATTACAAAAGGCTACAAACTGTATCGAATAAAGGTATATCTTACACATATTTTTCTCGCATATCTTTCCTGTATAGCCAGGAGCGCATGTGCAAGAATACGACCAGCTACCCGTTACTTTGCACGTCCCACCATTTCGACATGCCGAACTGTACTTACAGTAATCTACAAGATTGAAAATCATGAGTTATTATAACAATGTGTGTGTGTGTGTGTGTGTGTGTGTGTGTGTGTGTGTGTGTGTGTGTGTGTGTGTGTGTGTGTGTGTGTGTGTGTGTGTGTGTGTGTGTGTGTGTGTGTGTGTGTATGTGTGTGAAATTCCTTATAAAAACAGCGCGATTGTTTTGCTGAAACGGATATGAATATCTGAAGAGTGCCAGACAATTTAAACAGGTTAGTTAGCGAAATTATCTAATAAGTAAAAATGCAAAACAAAATCTTACAAACGACATGAAACATGATCAATAAATTATATTGCACCATGAATCTGAGAACATTTCACTGGTAGCTTCAGTGTAGTGACATATGGTAAGGTAACGTGCTATTGAATTTATTCATCTAAGTTAGTCTATGTCAGGTTCCACATGTACCATTCACTCGCTCGCTCGCGCGCACGCACGCACGCACGCACGCACGCACGCACGCACACACACACACACACACATACACACGCGCGCGCGCTCATTATACACACAAACATGATTATAAATATAGGTGGCTGTCTTTTATTTTCTGACCTAACCATGAAAACGGCGTCTTGCAACCGTAGAACATTCCTCACATATGTGGTATGCATATACATACACTAGGTTATAAATAATAAAACAATTTAAATTCCTGTAAAGAACAAAATCCCCAAAAACTCTAACGAAAATCGACAGCATCTGCCGTGGCTACGCGTAGTTTAGCGAATACCGTAACATCGCGGTATTTTATCGCGGCGTTGCAATATAAACAACCTTCAAATATTTGAGTGTAATCGATTAATAATTTAAAAGCGAACCCAGTGGTATTAGTGTCCGGGTGGTTGCACTGGAATTTGTGAAGAAACGGAATAGTCAGGGTCCTGGTGTCATCCCGTGAGAATCGCTTGCCTAAAGCGATTTTTTTGTTTGACTGTTATCATTAGGGTATCAGTAAAAGGAAAACGGCAATTTTACTTTTGGGGCATAACGTGGCGACGGCCATTTTCCAAAATGGCTGCCAAATTCAATATCCCCCTATCTTAATAAATACGGCATGCAGAGCAATAATTGTGGTATGCGAGAGTATATTTTAGGGGACCCCGATTTCAAATATACAATTATTTGGCTACTGCGGCATTTATTTCCGCCATTTTTAAGATGGCGGTCGTCAATACAAATGTCCCCATGTCTCAAACACTGCGTCACCTAGAGCAATTCTATTGACGTTGTTAGATAGCTTGGTGGATAACGATATCAAATATATTATTAGTCACCTTCAATAACATAACAATTCGCGCCATTTTAAAAGATGGCGTCTGGCAAAGCCCATTATGTCCGTATTTAAGAAATACGGTATTTAGATCCATATATCACCACATCTTAAGTGCTTCGTGTCGTCGAAGGGTGTAGCTGATGTACAGTGAAGACCTGTTTGACCCACTGTTGACATTAGTTATAAGTTTAAGACGAATTCAACGCCGTATATGATATGTTACCTATTATCGCTCGGTATGCATGAGATCATAAAATATTATGGCAAGACCATTAATCGATGTGTCATCGGTATTTAGCCAAATGCCAATATAAGTTTGAATTTCATGTATGTTTGAAAAGTGTCATCACCAGAACACATTATAGATGGAAAGATGCATGTGAAAAAAGTTTTTATATGTCAAAGCCTGCGTCACTCAGGCCAGGACTACCATAGATCTATATAAATTATCAGTTACTGAGGAGTCAAATGATGTTTTAAAACAGGTGGTAATTGCCTACGAGATATATCCCCACTGTCAAGTTTATCCCAAGTGAGAAGTATTAATGAGATGTTTGCCCCAAAGTTGTCTCATTGATTGAAGACATTTCTATTATATACCAAAACACAAGTATATTACCCTAGCTATTATTATTTCAAACTTGTTTGTTTCTTGTCTTGCCATATTTCAGATGATTGAAAATAAACATAGCCATGGACAAAAATACATAATAACTTAAGATACTTCATCTTCGGATTTTCAAGTCTGCTCCTGCCTCTCGCTAACTTGATGTATTATTTGCATATTGGGCAAGACAGTCGAGCCACTTTATGGTGGGGAGACTAGGAGAAAACGTGTCAGTGACGTAGCTGAGCTCAAAGATGACATTGTTAACACAGTATTAGGGATTCTCGGACTTGACTGTTCATTCAAGTATCACAATGCGTTTGCATGTTATAAACGATACACGGATATACAGAATCTCATATTAATTTTGGAGGAATACGAGGTAACTGTTGAGATAAACGAAGTACCAGATGCAATCCATAATCCTTACACATGCAGCACAAGCTCTTATAGACCAGAATCCATGTTTATCCGTACTACATTGATTGTACCATACGTGGGAGTAATAGGGTTCGGTTAAAAAGAAAAAGTGAGGGATGAGTTCATACTTTGTAAGCACGAAAGTAGTGTGAACTTTCTGGATGCAATGAGATGACGTATTTGCTAGATGCGCAGACTTAAGTACGTCTGAAAGTGTATTTGCTGACATGTGTGTGTATATATATATATATATATATATATATATATATATATATATATATATATATATATATACATGTGTGTGTGTGTGTGTGTGTGTGTGTGTGTGTGTGTGTGTGTGTGTGTGTGTGTGTGTGTGTGTATGTGTGTGTGCGTGGAAGCTTTGTCTTATTTAGATCCATTGATCAAATATGGCTTGACAGTTACTGAAATTTAGAATTTCGTGTCCAGTTCAGCAGATAATTATGATCCTGCGTTATACAACCGATATTTTAAGACACGTATATTGGATAACTATAATGACACAATTCAGTTCTGTCGTAGTTATCGAGTCTATGTGCCCATGACATGTGCTTTTCATCATATATTAGCGTAAAAAGTACTGCAGCAAAGATGAAACAAATTAATGTTGTTAAGTCGTGTGCGGAGATTATAAGACGTTGACAGGCGTCTTTTTTGTACCCTTAAATATTTCTGTGTTCCTCCTAAATAGGCCGGAGATTGCGTATACCAGTTTATCGTTTATAACATGCATGCGTATTGTGATACTTGAATGCAATCAGGTCCGATAATCATAATCTATACTATTTTGTTAACATTGTCATTTTTGAGCTCTGCTAGTCTCCCTACCATAAAGTGGCTCGACTGTCTTGCCCAATATGCAAATAATACATCAAGTTAAAGAGAGGCAGGAGCAGACTTGAAAATCCGAAGATGAAATATCCTAAGTTATTATGTATTTTGTCCATGGCTATGTTTATTTTCAATCATCTAAATATGGCAAGACAAGAAACAAACAAGTTTGAAATAATAATAGCTAGGGTAATATACTTGTGTTTTGGTATATAATAGAAATGCCTTTAATCAATGAGACAACTTTGGGGCAAACACCTCATTAATACTTTTCACTTGGGATAATCTTGACAGTGGGGATATATCTCGTAGGCAATTAACACCTGTTCTAAAACATCATTTGACTCCTCAGTAACTGATAATCTATATAGATCTATGGTAGTCCTGGCCTGAGTGAGGCAGGCTTTAACATATAAACACGTTTTTCACATGCATCTTTCCATCTATAATGTGTTCTGGTGATGACACTTTCCAAACATACATGACATTCAAACTTATATTGGCATTTGGCTAAATACCGATGACACATCGATTAATGGTCTTGCCATAATAGTTTATGATCTCATGCATACCGAGCGATAATAGGTAACATATCATATACGGCGTTGAATTCGTCTCAAACTTATAACTAATGTCAACAGTGGGTCAAACAGGTCTTCACTGTACATCAGCTTCACCCTTCGACGACACGAAGCACTTAAGATGTGGTGATATATGGATCTAAATACCGTATTTCTTAAATACGCACATTATAGGCTTTGCCAGACGCCATCTTTAAAAATGGCACGAATTGTTATGTTATTGAAGGTGACAAATAATATATTTGGTATCGCTATCCACCAAGCTGTCCAAGAACGTCAATATAATTGCTCTAGGTGACGCAGTGTTTGAGACATGGGGACATTTGTATTGACGACCGCCATCTTTAAAAATGGCGGAAATAAATGCCGGACGAGCCAAATAATTGCATATTTGAAATCGGGGACCCCTAAAATATACTCTCGCATACCACAATTATTGCTCTGCATGCCGTATTTATTAAGGATATTGAATTTGGCAGCCATTTTGGAAAATGGCCGTCGCCACGTTATGCCCCAAAAGTAAAATTGCCACCAAACTTTTTCCTTTTACTGATACCCTAATGATAACATTCAAACCAAAAAATCGCTTGTGGCAAGTGATTCTCACGCGATCCAGTTTTAGGTACGCGAGGACCCTGACTAGAACAACATGGACAGGACGGCATAAATAGTCTGCCAACACGGCCATCGCGAAGGTCATTCGCAAACAGGGATCTATCGGCTTTCGAAGGTCGGCGTATTCCCAAATCTACATTTATTTTAATAATGTTTGTATGCATGATAACTAATCTAACGACAAATTTAATTATTGTGGTCCCCCTTCGTTAAGACTTCAACTTTTAAAGATATGTGCCAAACACGGACTGTATAGCGACAAATACAGTCGACGCGGTCCACAAAAGGTCGTCGCGAACAAACTCTGGCCTAACGATTTTCGAATGACATATAAAAATTGATTTAACAATACTTACACGCATGATTAATAAATTAAAAACAATTCTAATGGTTTCGGGCTCTGCGAGATTGGATTAGAATTGTTGAAGGTATGGGCGAAAGATGACTGCTTGGCAATAGGCATATATCGTTATAAAATATTATTAGACGCAAGTCTGCGGGTAAACGTGTTTACATACAGGTCGGAGTCCTTCACTTATTGGTCAACTAATATTTCCCGCCTTAGGAAAAGATACAGTGTCTTGATAAAACAATATTTCCTGAGCCCCCAGTGTTTCCAGCAAATAATGGTTTTGGCACTACATTGTAAACATTGTAACACATTCTGGGCGAATACGGTACTTCGTAAAGTGCGCGTGTTGCTCAGACCTTCAACACGTTTGTTAGGACACTTTCATAAAAGCCTGTAATCGTCATACTAATAAAGTTACAAAACTTAAGTTTGGTGCACAAACATGTAGAACGTTTATGAGATGCGTTTTTTTATTGGCATAAAACAATTTATAGTTGCAAACCATGCTGAAATTGTGAAATGTTCGGTGAAAAGCATTGCCCATGCCTATCTGACGCATGGAAAGCTACATTCATGATGAATATCAACGGTGAAGTCACGATACCACATGATCACCTAGCTCATTAAAGCTCACCTTTCCGCAGGAATCGCCACACAAATGGGCTTGAAATGTATACTACAAATGAATTTGTGTGTAGTTTTTTAATGTCAAATGTCATAAACAATGTTACAATTTGTGTACGCATAATAACGGATTTGAGCTAATGCCTTGTTTGTATTTCCTTTAATTAGACTCTACATTCCCACCCTGATGGTACTCGTCATGGTAGACATTATACATTTATGTGTTCTGCTTCGCAACGACCACCAATATAACATTTTATTTACACAATTATATTTACCGAACTTTCTGTGCTCGCAACCACGTCCGGAAACAATGACATGCGAATCTGTCTGGGTATTCAATGCACCTTCCATGATATGAACGTGTATTTTTGTGACATTTTGCTACAAGAATGATATATACACACATAAATGTGTATATATATATATATATATATATATATATATATATATATATATATATATATATATATATATTCACACTCACTCACATATGTGGGTGGAAGGGTGGGTGAAAGGATGGATAGATGGACGAATGGTAGGATGCATGATATATGTATTATATATTATATAATATATATAATATATATATATATATATATATATATATATATATATATATATATATATATATATATATATATTGCTAGAGATATAGGTAGATTGATAAAGAGCTAGATGAAGAGAGAGAGGGAGGGAGGAAGGGAGGAAGGGAGAGAGAGAGAGAGAGAGAGAGAGAGAGAGAGGGAGGGAGGGAGAGAGAGAGAGAGGGGGAGGGGAGGGAGGGAGGGAGGGAGGGAGGGGGGAGGGAGGGGGGAGGGAGGGGGGAGGGAGGGAGGGGGGAGGGATATATAGGGATATATATATATATATATATATATATATATATATATATATATATATATATATAAATAGATCTATAGTCTTGCAGACTAAAGATGAATATTGTACGGGTCAGTGTTTTGGGGTTAGCAGGATAGGTCTAAGTGGTGGGTGAAGGATCATTTGTCAGTGTTCCGAATTATGCCAACGAAGACGATCAGAGGAAATACGAGGAATCAAAGAAAGCGGATTGTTGTCATAGACAACGATAAGGTTTTCGACCAGCTGTACGGGGAACTGATGGGGACATACATAGGATATGTTAGCTGGCTATAACTAAGATGAGGAGTTCACCGTACATTGGAAGGGTAACCTCTGACAATACATACCTTTACAACCTTGCTTATCCATCATTGCTTCCTGGTACATCAATTAATCTTATGACAATTGGAATTTTTATTGCTTCTGAGAGCCATCCAGAATGAGCTAGGACTGAGAGATGGGAGGCTAAATATAAGTAGAACTATTACGAAACGGAACACCTTCCGCCAATAGAGCACACACAGCCGGTGAAAATAAAATAGTACATGTCTCAGGAAAATATGTTTCTAATTACCTAGACACCACCACATAGACACTGAAGGAGGTGTCAGTAAAGAAACCGAAAGCCGGCTGTCGATGGAGTGGTTCTGATGGAAGGAACTATCTAGTGTGATATATATGATAAGATGGTGCCACAAAATATGACAGACCTGTTCTTAAAATTTGAAACATTTCTTCTATAAGGCAGTGAAACACTGATAACAAACACAAATGAAACACCAATTACATAAAGAAATACATTTTACACTGTTAAAACTATATTATCAACACCGTCGTAAAGTAATGTTCCGTGTAGTTAGCGCCATTTGGTTTTGTTTTGGTTTTGACCCGACGCAGCTATTCCATGTCGGCTTTGGTCTTCAAACGCTTGCTGCAGGTGGTTGTCGAGGGTCCTGGGGAGGCTGATTCAGTGTGCATGCATGCCTCAAAGCTTCATGTAACATCTCGATGATGAAATAAATGCCCTTGGTAGCCTTGGAGCGTATGGAGGTGCTAACTGAATGTGAGTGAGCAGTTCCTGTGTAAACGTCACAATCTAATTCTCTGGTTGTGACGGCTATGTGAGTGAGTGAGTGAGTGAGTGAGTGAGTGAGTGAGTGAGCATGTGTGTGTGTGTGTGTGTGTGTGTGTGTGTGTGTGTGTGTGTGTGTGTGTGTGTGTGCGTGCGCGTGCGTGCGTGCGTGCGTGCGTGCGTGCGTGTGTGTGTTGGAGATTAGTCCGATCAGAGCTGCAATGCCTCTGCCGCAGTTGATACAGAAGACGATAGGTGCAGAAGCACCTGAAAGACCATGGCGGAGATTGTGATCATGTTGGTATTTTGTGATATATTTTATCCTTCTTTGGCTGTTTCCTTTGTAAATGGCCTGGCTCCAGTGTTGTCGATCTTGTGCAGGAGTCTCCCAGGTGTTCACAGCGATGTGTGTAGCCTACACCTTTGTATCGCAACCGTTGTCCACCATGAAGACGTTTCCCTTTGGCTAATTTCCCATAGTACATAGCCTTTGGGAGTCTGCTGTCATTCATACGGGGGATATGACCAGTTCAACGGATTTGGGAAGCTGTTAGAGTGGCTTAAATGCTGGACATGTATTTGCCCGCCCCAAGACGCTAACATTTGGGATGTGTTCTTTAAATCAATTAAATGAGATCCGTAGGATTTGTCATAGATATGCATTTGGGAAAGTATGTAAGTTTCAGCTGCGCACAGTAGTGTTGGAAGCACAATTGCCTTGAACACCTTGCACTTTGTGGAGACTGTAATACAATGTTGTGTCAGAGTTTCCAGAGTCCTCCAAAGGCTCCAGAAGCAGCATGTATACGGTTGTTAATTTCTGCATTAATGGTGTTGTCAGATGCAACACTGCTGCTCAGGTATGTGAAGTTATTAACTGATTTTAATGATGTTCCATATATTTCAACATGTGGATCGACCGAGGTTTGTCCTTGTGGAGGTTGGTAGAGCGTCACAGTTTTCTTTGCATTGATTGTAAGTCTAAACAGAGTTGCAGTGTGTTCAAAGTGTTTATAAATCTCTTTGTGACGGTGATACAAGTATGGTGGAACATGTTCTACAAACGAAAGCCAAACCAGCGAGAAGAGTAACTGTTTCCACGTACATATTACAGCACATATTGATTTCACACTACCACGCGAACATTTGTGCACAGGAGAGAGTCGCAGACTGTCTGGTAAACCGCTGGCGTTAAAAAATTGAGTATATGTGGAAATTGTTACTTTATGTTAACTCTATTAGGTGTATGCCACGTAAAAGTTAACTTTGTTTGTCCTTTAAATAACGAAAAATGCAAACTGTCATCTGGAGCCATGAAATTATGGGCGAAATTGGTTGGAAAGTGAATGATCATGTGTGCGGCTGTCGGATTTGGCTTTGACACAAAATAGGTGATGTGAGACGGACGGTGATGTGAGACGGACGGTGATGTGAGACGGACGGTGATGTAAGACGGACGGTGATGTGAGACGGACGGTGGTGTGAGACGGATGGTGATGTGACGGACGGTGATGTGAGACGGACGGTGATGTGAGACGGACAGTGATGTGAGACGGACGGACGGTGATGTGAGACGGACAGTGATGTGAGACGGACGGTGATGTGAGACGGACGGTGATGTGAGACGGACGGTGATGTGAGACGGGCGGTGATGTGAGACGGACGGTGATGTGAGACCGACGGTTATGTGAGACGGACGGTTATGTGAGACGGACGGTGATGTGAGACGGGCGGTGATGTGAGACGGACGGTGATGTGAGACGGACGGTGATGTGAGACGGACAGTGATGTGAGACGGACGGTGATGTGAGACGGACAGTGATGTGAGACGGACGGTGATGTGAGACGGACGGTGATGTGAGACGGACGGTGATGTGAGACGGACGGTGATGTGAGACGGACAGTGATGTGAGACGGACGGTGATGTGAGACGGACAGTGATGTGAGACGGACGGTGGTGTGAGACGGATGGTGATGTGACGGACGGTGATGTGAGACGGACGGTGATGTGAGACGGACAGTGATGTGAGACGGACGGTGATGTGAGACGGACGGTGGTGTGAGACGGATGGTGATGTGACGGACGGTGATGTGAGACGGACGGTGATGTGAGACGGACAGTGATGTGAGACGGACGGTGATGTGAGACGGACAGTGATGTGAGACGGACGGTGATGTGAGACGGACGGTGATGTGAGACGGACGGTGATGTGAGACGGGCGGTGATGTGAGACGGACGGTGATGTGAGACCGACGGTTATGTGAGACGGACGGTTATGTGAGACGGACGGTGATGTGAGACGGACGGTGATGTGAGACCGACGGTTATGTGAGACGGACGGTTATGTGAGACGGACGGTGATGTGAGACGGGCGGTGATGTGAGACGGACGGTGATTTGAGACGGGCGGTGATGTGAGACGGACGGTGATGTGAGACGGACGGTGATGTGAGACGGACGGTGATGTGAGACGGACGGTGATGTGAGACGGGCGGTGACGGGAATTGATAAAACGCAATAAGATGAAGGGAAGTAAGAATATCTACAATCCATTTGGTATATAAGAAGTTTGAACCATGATGATATGTGAACTTAAATCTATTTTACTTATCTCTAAACTCACTATGCAGCTCCTTTCCTGCCCCCAATCTAAGTTTCATGTCCATATTCAGAAACCAGCAAAAACCCATATTTAAATAACGAAAAATGCGAACTGTCATCTGGAGGCATGAAATTATGGGCGAAATTGGTTGGAAAGTGAATGATCATTTGTGCGGCTGTATATTTGGCTTTGACACAAAATAAGATGTGTTTTAGAAAAGATGTTTAAACAAAGATATTACGCATGCAGCAATATATTACAGCGTAAATGTGACAAACATAACATTGATTTCTTACTTCATTACATAAGATTGGTGTGCCTGGGAATATACTTAAATGGCGGCGGCACCGGTTAGTATAAAACCTGCAAACACTTTCTGAACCCTAGGCACAATGAACAGGAATTTGGGATAACTGCAGAATTAATTTTGTTTCAAAATCACATAGGAAGTAGGCATATGATGGTATGCATGGAAGCGTCAAGGTTTTTGCAAAGGTCGCAGTTTACAAATACCAGGATATTTTAAAATCTTCATATCATATGCCAAATCAGTTCTTTCAGTCAGCCTATTTATCGGTACTAGCTGTTTAGCATAGTTTTGTAATGATTATGTGAGTCTGTCTATTGGTTTTCCTAAGGTGTCTTACTATCTTTTCTAGTTGTTTTACAAGCAGAGGTATGTACGATCAAGCGAAACTAACACCTCTGCAAAACGTTTAATTAAAACTGGACTTGCGTGATGTTTTGAGCGATGTGCTTGCCTTGGAAAGAACCTGCTCTTTTCATACATTAATGGATAAACACATAATACTAGTGTAATGCAAATAACTGTCACTAGCCATAGGTGTTTCTTAAATTTGTACCCGTTCTTGACACATACACACGTTCACGCATGTATGCACCCACGCACACGCATGCACAGACACACGCACGCACACATGCACAAACACACGCACACACATACCCAGTTGGAACTCCAATCCTGGCATTTTCGATATCCTCTTAGGACATTGATGTATCCATCGTAGACAGGCTCAGTTAGTTACAGCTGCAGTAGAAAAAAGGTAAAAAGATGAACAGGTACTGGTGTTATTGAACAATCACTTCGAGCAAGAAGTTGAAACATTATCACATCTTTAATAATACGGGCCAGTACGATCGCGTTTATTACGGAAATAGGCATAGGAATGTATTGTGTCATTAAACTCAATTTAAATAATAGACTAGCTTAAAAACACTTTATCTACAAGGCGAGTGGGATCAGTTGGGGGGTGCATTCTCTGTCATTTGAATCTTTGCTATCGTGCCCAAAGACATTTACACAGTACATGCTAGAAAATAGAGGGCGCCCATATTATGTAATGTCACGTTATTTACTGCAAATTCGCGAGGAGTTACGTATCTTTGTGAAGCTAGCTGCTATGGAATCCTTTATATAATCCTCCATTTCTTTAACATTGCTTCACGGGGTGAAAGAAAACTTTGCAGGATATTCGTAACCGATGCATTTGTCTTTGTAATGAACACTAAAGCTCGAAAACAATTACGTTTTGACAAATTAGTGTCTGCCATTTTTCAAGGAAGTCGAAGTTCAACCTGTTGTGGTGCTCTAATTTATCTGTTAATGCGATTGACTCGGCCGGGTAGCATGATACCATTTCATGGAATACTCGCGAATCAGACTGTTTCATACGAGAGTCGCTCGTATGAGTCTATCGCCCGTATATCGCCGCCATATGAGACAGCTATAGGCTAATTAAGAAATATATATGTTATATCTACATACTAAAATAAAATAAGAAAATTATATTTGTTAATAAATATTTAATATTAACCAGAAGATATAAGAGCCGCCATGGATATGTAGTAAAAGGGTAAATGAGCAAAACAGGTTGAGGCGACGGGACACATTGAGGACATATTTCAAGGAATGACAGATGAAGGAAGATTGTACTCAGGAGATAAACACGCGGAAGAGATTATACAAAACCGTAACACTATCAGGGAGAAGGCGGGGAAAGGTGAGAAAGGAATTAAGCCAATTATACCACATACGGTCATCATTCAGCGCAAATGATTGGAGATGGATAATGACTTAGGGACAGACAAACATGGTTTTATTTTTAGCCATACGTCTGCATAAACCGGATCAGTCAATTATACATATATTTTATACTACGAGTACATGTTTTTCATATGCGACAAGGAAACCTCTGGAATTATCTATTTATTTTGATAAGGAACCACCTCTAAACATGTCATTTTAAGCATACCTTCGACATAGACGAACCACAACAGCAGGCAGTGAAATAACAACCAGCCGTCCATGTTATTGTTTCTGTCTGATAGATGAAACACTGAATTCTGAAACAAAGAAAATATTTTATCATAACATGAATTTAATATCGGGATAGGATATTGCATAATAGATTTCCGACATCTGAAAAAAAAATGGGGATACACGCTTGGTTGGGCATATACGCCCCACAGCCTAACAGATGGGACACTTTATGTATTCTTATTTGTATAATCTGGCGTTCTGCCAACTTATTCTGGGCTGTTGGTGTTGTCAGACAAATAGCGGCTCGATAGTGCTGAACAACAAATCTTCTTTTATTGTGAAATCCTAGCTTAACATTATAATTTTAAATATAATTTTATTTGATAATTTATTATGTTTAGAATAATTTTAATATAATTTTAGTCACACTTTTAATATATTTTAATCTAATTTAGACACATTCAATTTAAAATAAATTTCATTTTTAAATATAACGTTTAATGACATTTTAGACATATTATAATATTTATTTGAATATTTATTTATTTAATTATTAGATTGACATAATTGTTTAATTGATAATTTTAAAAGGCATTTTAGATATATTTATTTACTTACTTATTTATTAACTTAACATAATTATTTTTAAAGAGATAATGTATCATTTTAAAGGATATCTGAGATATATTATTTATTTGTCATATTTCATTTTATTTTATATAGGCACTACGTGACTGAAGGCCAGAACACAGGGACTATTTAACATTAAATGAAATGTACTTCATGTTGAAAGTGGCAAATAAGTCTTTATTATTAGTATTATGTTATTCAAACAGAATATTATGATCAATACATACAACTAGGACTAGTTCAAGGTCAAGTCTAAAAAGAAATGTCATTAATTGTTCACGCTCTGATATGACATGATATGGTCTACATGAATATAAATGGACCATTACAACAATATTTATGTGGAATTATATTCATTTCATGAATTGGATTTAATAATTTAATTAGGCCATTTCTCAACACACGGGTCACCTCTCAGCATGTCAATTATGTAGGTGACGCCAAAGTCATATCAAGGTCACATGGTATGGGGGTCAACACATTTCATCTTACATCAATGTCTTACTTGGTTGCAGCATAAAATTCAGGTCACAAGAAATGGTCATGAATTCTATGGGCACAATGGCCTGTTTTTCTGACTTTAAAAACTCAAATAACTTTGTAAGTAATAAAGCTGTTTACAAAAATCCATTATACACTATCCCACAGTAGACCTAGACCTGGTCCTTGGTCCTAGTTTACGTTGACATTGTCATTGCAGACCGCTGTAGCGCTTAACATTTTTCTGGCATTGTAAACGTTCCGATTGACGTTTCTGCGCATGCGCGATATATGTAAAATCATCAATATGCAGCGAAAACACAAAGCATTTATGGTATCAATACTACGGGTTGTTCGTTAGCATGTATATAACCTCTCAGCAAAGCTACTTGTCGGAAATTAACACCAGGCAAACAAGTTTTGAAGCATATTTTGATAGCTAGCGTAAAACAAGTAACAGTAGTGCGCCATAATCCGTGACAGCGATTTATAAAAATCGAAAATTTTTATTGCATTGAACGGCATTTTAAGAAACTTTCCACATTAATCATCACAGGAAAGTTAACGAACAGCACGTGGAATACCGAAAATGCTTTGTAAAAGTTTGTTGTTTCACTGCACATTGATGATTTTACATTTATTGCGCACGCGCAGAAACGTCAATCGGAACGTTTTTAACGACCGGAAAAATGTAAGCGCGACACCGCCACACCGGTATGAAATGTTGGGGGTAATCTTCCAGTTAAATGGCCTAAAATATTAGGGCCTTTTCAAAATAATTTGACATTTATTTATGTGTATATGTTCGGAATGTCATTATACATCACTTCCGGTACACAGAAGTCACACATTAATTTTTAATTGTTTTAGAGCAATTTAATGCCGTCGAGTCGTCGTAAATAAGCGGATGACATGTCACAGGGCATGACTGTGATGTCTGTGAGTAGTTAGGCACCCAGTCCAGACACATCGCGACCGCCAAGGAGATACCTTAGAGTATATCAACACAAAAATAGAATACTATATCATCATTTAAATGGTGCCATATGATAGATACTAGTATGTATTTAATAACACTTTTTGATTTTTTTTAAATCGTCAATATTTACGGATAAATTCAATTTTGAAACCTTAAAATTGCTGCATTTTTTTCTATAGGATTTTAGTCCATTTCTTGTGCACAGACTGCATAAAATAGGTTGGAAACCAGTAGTAACATTGGAACCATTTAACTTACGCATGTCAACCCTTTAGGAAATGTAATTTTTGTGTGACCTTGATTTGACCTTCAAAGTTGACCTAGATTTTATATCTGACCTAGATTTGATCCACAGTATGGCATTAATTCCTATTAATGGTATAATTTAGATGAAAATGTTTAGGAAATGAGCCTTGTTAACATTTAAATATAAAAACTGTTAATATAGCAAATTTATGAACACTTTAAACGGTTATTAGAACTTAACCTAATTATTTGACCTATATTTCACATCTGACCTATATACTGGAATTTAATGCATAATTCATTCGTAAATTCACCATGACTCTTGATAAACCCTTCGACATGGGATTTATTTTGTGACCTTGACGTGACCTTCACAGTTGACCTACATTCCCATGTTTGTCTATATTTGACCCAAGTGCTGCATTTGCATTAACTTTTTATTGATGAGTACATTTCACGGCACATAACTTCCAGTTGAGCAACAGGTGTAGACTATGCATCACTAGCCACGCCATCGATTTCTGCTGATGTAAAAGTTCTGCCAGTTATTGAAGAATGGGAACATTGTAGTAGCAGTATCTACAATTCTCAAGACCATACTGCAATGTTCTTCACGTGTATCCACTGTTATTGCAAATAAATTCGAGTTGAGCAAAGAATATGACGCGACTGTGATGTCAGACACTTCTCTCGAGATCAAAGAGTGTTGTCAGTTCTTGAGAAGTTCATGCGAGCATTGCCATCATTGACATTTACACAGGTTTCACTATAGGTAACGTGCATAAATCCATGCGATATGCATTGAAGTTCACAATTTCTCTGTGATAGTCCATGAGGAACTCTCCAAGTTGCTGATGAGTCGACCCTTGTCAGAAGCAATGCCAACAATTCAATACATTACAGTTAATACTGCATACAACATTACAGAATATTAAATGACAAATTACAGCACTTAACTTTATGGAACAAAAAATTATTCAACAAGAAATGGGTTTTTAACTAACACATGTAATATTTTTCAATCAATCAATCAATCAATCAATCAATCAATCAATCAATCAATCAATCAATCAATCAATCAATCAATCAATCAATCAATCAATCAATCAATCAATCAATCAATCAATCAATCAATCAATCAATCAATCAATCAATCAATCAATCAATCAATCAATCAACCAATCAATCAATCAATCAATCAATCACTTTATTGTCCTTAAAAAGGATATGTATTGCACAACTCAAGATCTACAATATATAGGATGGTCACCAAAAAATGCAAGTGAATTCCAGATGCATCCACTACAAGAACAGTTCAACCGGTTGACAGCAATATGAATCATTTAGCATTCAACATTCTAATGGCCACAGGCACAAAACTCCTGCTATAGCGAGATGTTTTACACTTTATACAACGGTATCTCCTTCGAGACGGAAGTACATGGAAGAACGTAGAGAGCGGGTGATCAGACTCAGAAGCGACAGCACGAGCTTTCTTCAAAATTGCATGGTCGATTATTTCGGAGACCATTGGTGTAGGTAAGCCAATGATATTGGCAGAAACGTGTGACATTTTCAGAAGCCTGTTACGGTTTTTCACCGAAAGAGCAGGGTAGTAACAAATGCTGCAGTAGGTTATGAGAGGCTCAATTATGCTACAGTAAAGACGTAGAAGAAGTAGTGGATCAACGTAGAAAGCTCGTAACTTTCGAAGAACGTGCAGTCGCTGCTGAGACTTTTTCTGCACGGCTGTAACATGCTTTGTAAATGACAATTTTTCATCTAACATAACACCGAGGTACTTGAAAGAATCAACCTGTTCCACAGGTTCACCGCTGATGACAATAGGACTATTGACAGTTCTATTTCGACGGAAGTCAATGCTTAACTTAACTGTATATAACTTAAATTTGCTATCGTAACTTATCCATATTCTTCACGACCACACTTCCTGAGTGTCTACATGAAATTCAAATAACGAAAATATTTCACATAAAATACTACACAAAATGGTAAATATTATTAACATCAAGAAAATAGATAGTCCACATAACTGTAAACTAAATGGTAAAATGTGAATTACAGGCGTTTATTAAAGTGGAAATATTAACTGTCTGTACTTTCTATCATAAAATAGTAATACTGACACACTAACAACATAGGGTCATTCCGAGTGAATGCAACCCAAATTCCAGAAATTGGTTGCTGTCAGCATGGTGAGAGCCTTTGGTAAGATTAGTAAGAATCCAAAATTTGAGCGTTCTAGCTTAACTAGTTTTCAAGTTACGGCAGGTTGAAATTTGGGACTTCTAATCCACATTGACCTTTTAGGGTCGGACGTTTGCTAATTTTAATGAAATATAAAATATATGATACTTGGGTATGTGTAGATTCATAATTAAGACAGTCAGGCATGCCATATTTGCGCTGATAATATGCAGTCTTATGCATAATATATAAAAAAGACACAACAGTTCATTTAACAATCTATATTTAGCTTGCAATCAATGTCTGAACATCCTTTCGTATATACAAGCAATTTATTTTAAAAGTTGGGGCACCCAGACGTATGCCATTTTTGTGTGAAGGAAGCTCGGAAGGATATTGAGACTTAATAGTTATTTGAGTTATAGAAATGAACTAACACCTAGAAAACGTTTTGTGATAATACAAGCTATGCCTCATCGACCTTTTGGGTCGGAAGTTGGTCATTTATAAAGAAACATAATAACGTACCATCTTTGCACATGTATAGATTCATAACTAAGGCAGCTAAACCTGCCATGTTTATCAGATTTGCACATATTTATGTTTTGGTACCAAATATGTGCAATTTGGATATAAGGTGTGTGTATTTTGCTCACAATCAGGGTCTGAAAACCCTCCGGCGTGTGATATTTTGAATAAATCATGATGTTTATCTTGCTGCACATTAACCATACACTGTATTTATGTTCTAATTGTAGTTATGTAATCTTTGTATTATAGAGAACAACTCCACTCAATTTCAGTGACACAGGCTAAAGAGTGTAGAAGATATTGACTAGTGAAATGTGAATACAATTATTTATTTTTAACAAGGTGTCGAAAAACGTCCAAGTCCCAAATTTCAACTGCCGTAACTTGAAAACTAGATTAGCTAGAACGCTAAAATTTAGGATTCTTACTAATCTTACCAAAGGCTCTCACCATACTGATCTATTCAAAAATCTAAGAGATGACAGCAACCTCATTGGTTGTGTTCACACGGAATGACGTTACAGTACATGTATTAAGTTCTGTTTATAGTACATGTATTAAGTTCAATTTACTAAAAATCAACTGTTTAGGATGTGATGTGGATTGATCAGATTAATAATGTTTTTCTGTAATGATTAAAATGGAAGTAGGTCGCAGACGCAGTCAAAAGTAATCGTGATGACCTGCCCTGATGCCGTAAATTTAGCTGTTTTGAAATTTCGTGTTTTCCGTAAAATATTGATTTGCATATATGCAACACAAGTTTAATAGTAACTTTCTAATATTTAACTGATAGTCATAACATGAGGATTGCACAAATTACATGGCGCCGACGTTGGCCGTTGCAAATGCCACGCAATGTTAATGGCGCCTTAACGCATAAATTATGAACAGCGCAGGCCGCAGCTCTGAGCGACATGAAAAACGCTCCAAACTGTCTAGATAGAAAGATACCGCCCGTTTGTGGGGGATTTCCTCGCGTTCTGCATTGACATACATACTACATAGTTCACATTTATACCATATGAAAACTAAGATGCCGTAGATGTGGGTTACACTTATCACATTTTAGGTTGCACGCAAATGTATATTAGCAATTGTTATTCTGTATATTGCAGATTTATTTGTTTTAAGCTTAAATAAAAAAAATGCTAATTGTTTTTTATTTCGACTTCGCCATGCACACGCAAGACATCGCCTTTTCGGTTTTTAAATTGTGCGTCTGTCATGCGGCAACTGCCACTTGAACTGCTCGTGACATCGGCTTATTTACGTCGACTCGACGGCATTAAATTGTTCTAAAACACAATTTAAAAAATCAATATCTGACTTCTCTGTACAGGAAATGACGTAGAATGATATTCCGAACATATACCAATCGAAAAATATGGTAAAACTATTTGTTGTTGTTGAAAAGATACTAATAATTTAGACCAGTTAACCTAAAGATTATCAAATCATGTTGTTTCAAATCTGTACAAACGTACATAATTGTGAACAAAACGACATTTTTGTTCATTGTGACCAAACCTTGGCAAAGTCAATAGGTACACGTACACATGTTAGTGTCCCAAATAGCTGTGTGTGAAACTTACCTCAATATTCTATCGTCGAGTCATGAATAATCGCATAACTTGTCATAAGTGTCGAAGACGCAGTGGTCGCTCCAGACCACTGCGTCTCTCTGCTTGTCATGCAAATCCGCTAGGTTCGGAGGAAGGGGGTAAGGTCCGTGTATATACCGTCTTTTCCTTTTTCATTTTGATATTTGCGAACGAAAAGGTTATTTTAAAGACTTTTTCAATTTAATTTCTTGACCTATTTATTTATTGGTACTTTTGCAGTTTAGGCCCGCACCTCGAAAAAACCCATCAACATGTTCACCTACGATGACCAAACTTCGTATGGTTTATCTACTACACCTGTACTACGCGTATGCCCTTGCCACGTGATAAAAAATAATAATTAATGCCTGAAATCGATAAAAATTTGGAAGTAAATAACGCGCCATCCAGGCGCCACCTGACGGAATTCACTGTGGCAGTAGTGACAGGACGAGGAAAGCGCGTTATTTATTTACACATTTTGATCGATTTCAGGCATTAATTATTATTTTTGATCACGTAACAAGTCCATATGTGTAGTACAGGTGTAGTAGATACGCCCTGCGAAGTTTGGTCATCGTAGGTGATCATTTTGATGTTTTTATTTCGAGCTGCGGGCCTAAACTGCAAAAGTACCTATTTATTTTTATTACCCACTTATTTATTATTTTACTTGTACTTGTAAGAAAACAAATACACCACGTGTCGTTAACAGTGTATTCCGTCTAAGTAAATATTGTTATGTCAATTTCTTCCACTGTGATAATAGCAACATTTAAACGAAAATGTTTTTATTTAAATCGTGTTAGGGTAACCTGGGGCAGCGCGGCCTCCCTAAGGGAAAAGTTGTGTATTTTTGTATCCATAACTTGTCGATGCATAATTGTGCATTAATTGTATTGAGGTATATATACTTTGTGTATGACACAAGTCTCTGAACGATTGAATAATCAAAACGTAAGTTATAGCAAGTTTAAAATGTGCTCCAATAAAACCGTCTTGCCCCATGCCTGGGGTAAAACGGCCCCTCGCCTATTTACTCTAATATTAGGTTTAACCGTTGTAATTATATAAAACCAATGTGTTTTAGCCATTATGTATTTAAACCGTCATTAACTACTACTATTATTATCACTCATCGTGAACAGAAATAATCACCACTCCGCATTACTCGACATTACGATCACCTTTGGCATTTGCATCATCACAGGCATTAAAATCATTATAGTGTTAAACATATTACACTAAGGTAATGGCTTGCAGATACTTCGCGGCAGATATACTAGCCTAATCATCAATCGAAACCACTCATCATTAATTACAATGTCAAAAAATTACAGTTGTCATTAGAAGCAATATTCTGTATTATCATTACACTCATCACTGAAAACACCCATTAGCTAGCTTTGGAATTTGCATCATCACAAGCCTTAAATTAATTAACATTAACTGTATTAACGAATGGCTTGCACATACTCTACTGTCTAATCACACTCGGTTGGGACACATGAAATACGGAGCCCTGGTGGGCACTCACTATGAGCCCAATTATTGCATTCTTAGCATTGAACCCAGAATTCTCGTGGCCGACTGCAACTGAATGGTTCTCCGGACACCAAACAAGGCCATTCCTCTTCATCGCTGCTTTCGTCGACTTTCTTTCACGTTTTATTTAAACTATTGTGTATGCTATAAATACATCACAGCTTTATTGCGTTTACATACCATATTCGTACTGCATGGCGGGGCAAGACGGCCCCGGGGCCGTCTTGCCCCCTTTCATACGGGGCCGTCTTGCCCCATACACACCAGTGCTGACTTTTTCACCTTCACACATAATCCTTTACTATCGCTTCCATTTTCGATTAAAGTTATTGAAAACGTATATAGTTGTAAGTGCATTAGTAGGAGTCACTGGCTTAGCATCACACGGTGGACATGTTAGCATCAATTTGACCGAAGAGTGTTTATTAGATCACAGGGTATGCAAAACTGTAAACACAGTTTGTGAACTTATTTTTTGTAGCTTATAACTTATTATTTGCTAGGTAGCAGCATCATGCTACACTATTCAATGTTAGTTTGGGTTCACTCGTTTTTCAGATAAGACGGGGGCCGTCTTATCCCCAGGGGCCGTCTGGCCCCAGGTTACCCTATATAGACCTGTCTGTAACGGGACGTATTCTTGTTAAAGAGTATTTGGCCCTGTCTGCAACTGAAAGTAAATTTCAAATATTCTCACTTGTACGCTTTCACGTAATTACCCCTATTAAACCGCTCATAATTTCTTATAAACATGTTTTTGTTTTAAATACACAGTACTTTCCAGTAGAGTGCCATTGTATAGTGCAATGTTATCCAACTAGTTTTTATGAGAAACATCAAGAACTTCCAAACGATAAATTTATATTTTAGAGTGTTTGATTAAAAAGACAATTTAAAGACTGTCTTTTTTATATCGTAGCACACTGTTTCTTCAAAAATATAATATTCAGCATCAGCATTGGTAAAATTAAAACTGCGTTTCACAGAACCCGATTTGTTCGTCTTTCCATCAGCTGCTAATGCAGCCCGCTCTCTTTCTGGTGTGTCAGTTAGAATAGTACTCTTTATGGCTTTGCCCCGCAGTGTCTTCTAATTTCTTGGAGCCGCTTTAGGATAGGACTGTACATCCTCGGGATACTTTGTTGTTGACGTTTCAGTTGAAGTTTTCTGCTTCTTCCAATGGAGGATGACGATTTCGTGGATGGTCTGCGCATGTTCAGTGTTTTGATTTAAAAAACTAATAATATGGCGTTGAGATGTTTATAAATAATAATTTAAAAAAGGTGCAAGTGCCTATTAAAATCACCGGTCACGATACTCTAACCTCTATCACAGCCACAAACAGTGATGGCAAGCTCAAGCCACTGCTTGAAAGCCTCTGTGGAGGGAGCATTTACCATTTGGGCTGATAGATAGGGCTGATAGTTGATTGATGGCTGTGGTCGATGGCCGTGGTCAATGGCTGTGGTCCTCCAGCATGTCCAGGCGTAGGTGCAATGTTTGGTTCAGTTCCCTCGGCATTAGCTTCCTCACCTGGACCCTCGTCTGGCACGTCTCCAACAGGATCTTCCTCTCTGTTGGTTGTGTCTGATGGTAGCAGGAAATCTTGTGAAGACATCACGATTTACTGGATACATTCCAGCGTTGCTAAATCCTGCTGTAATGTTGGCAGGAATTAATGCTCTATAATAGACATGACCAGTAACAGCAGCAATGTCATAAATTGTAAGTGCCCACCCTGGGTGACTGAGCATCCAGACAGTGCACGCCGCATTATAGTACCGTTAAATGGTCCATAAATGCTGACATCCAATGGTTGCATCCTGTGGCTACAATGGGGAGGGAAACTGAGGATAACCAAACCATTTTCACTGGCTGCGTTGATTGTCTCCAACGAGACGTGACTTTCGTGATTGTCCATCATAGGATTGCTGGGTTGTCCTTAATTAGAAACATTCATATGCTTAATGAAGTAATATAGCCCCTTTTCAGACAGAAATGTCGAAGTGCCTTGGATAGTTTTAGCCCCCATTTCGTCCATGTCCCGAATGCGATGCGGTTCAAGCTTGAGATTAGGACGGGTTATAATATTTTCATACTGGTCGAAGAAAGGTCCATGTTGTAGCGGTTGAATGCAGTAGCTCTTGCAATAATGGTAGCCTCAGACACCCTCACGATGGGGTTCCTGTTCATCAGTCCGTAGAACCAATACACTCCTACCTCACCATTATTGTACCAAGCGTCAGGGTAGTCCCTGAAGTTTTGCCTTGCATATATGCTCAGGCTAACTTCATTGTTGAGTTGATGGAAAGTCCATGGAACATCTTAGCAAGAGCTCGTTCTTCCTACTCAAGAGAAAAACCTGGAAATACAATATCCTAAGTTTGAATAGAGTGTTACCCCCTTATTTTCTGTGGGAAATTACTGCCTGACTTTGTATTATATGTGCACCGTGTATCCTTTTAATTCCTACACATTGTTAGGTGTCAGTGTCTTCATGAAATTAATCCCTATACATATGTTTACCTAGGTTAGCAGTCAGATATGTTAGCAGATCTGCTGATAATTTTCTACTTTAAATCAACCAATCCATTTATAAACCGGACCACCAGAGGCTCATCGATCCCCAACACCACATTCATTTTCACTGAAGTCAAGAGAACTTACAAACAAACAAACAACACAAACACCTACTGGATCTATAATATATTTATTACTACCTCAATATTCAACTTTTACCAAAACACACATCATCTTTCCATTTTCAAGAACTGATTTACACAATGAAAAGAATGCTGCTAATTTAATTTATTTAACAATCATATTTTACCAACATGTTTAAGAAATTGCCAATATAAAAATAATCGAGTTTGAAAGATTGTCCCCTGGATATTTTTTCTTAGCCGTAACATATCAAGCAAGATAAGTTCAAAATGGGCAAGAAGAAAGGTAAAATATGTTTGAACCACAATTTTAACGTGCAAAAACTGGCAGACTGCACAATTATAGTCTTAGATTAGGTCACTCCTGGACACCTGAAACATAAAGTAATATTATTTACATTAATGGTGTACACATTGAGTTGCTTGATGACATTACATTAACAATATAACTGGCTTATTAGCAAATAATTATATTACACTATTGATGTGTTGACATTTGTTTACAGTATTTTCTAAAACATACCCTACATATGGTTAATACAATTAAACCAATTCCAAGAGGAAACCAGTAAACCGAACTCTTGTCTTGTTTATAGTTCGCTGCTGCCTATAATATAAATAAAACTTTACACCAATCTCTCAGATAATTGGTTTAACATAACTTTATTATTCAAGAAACATAATAGAGAGTGTTAGTAAATGTTTTCGTCGGTCCATTTTCGTGGCGGTGATGCGCGTGCGCGGCCTCGCGAGGCCTCGCCCAGCGAGCGACGAAAATCAGAATTTTCGTGGGTGAAATCGGCATTACAACGAACGTTTTTGAGACGACTTCGGTGAGTAATTTTGGTAATTTTGTATCGCTTGTTTTGTGTTTTAACAGTCTTTGGTCAACGTTTAATATCTGTGCTGTAGCAGGACGCATTATACGCCAGAGTTGAAGGGTGAATTGGCCCTGCATTGACTCGATCAAAAAGGGACCGAAATCCGATCCGTCATGTTGAAAGCAAGGGTCAACACTAGGTTGGTGTTCGGTGTTGGAATGATGGGCAGAGAACATACACATGTAGTTTATATGTTTTGAAGTTGACCAGAATGGGCAAACTTCCTTTTTTATTCCAGCATATGCCACTGGAACAAACTGCCTACTGAAATAAAGCAATGTCAAGTTAAAAACAGTTTTAGAAAAAAGGTAATGACCCTAGGCTATTATACAGCAGATTGATGGCTGACGAATTATCCCTTAAAGTGGCATTTTAAATACTTTTTTGTTAATTTAATCTTACTACTTACTATCATGTTATTATATTTTAACAGAGCACCTTTTATGTTAGTACATTGTCTTATTGATGCCATTTGTTTACCTGTCTGTGAAAATATTTACATTTTAATTATTGTATTACTGTGTTTATTTATTTATGTATTTATTTTTATATTTTATTAAATTCATTCTTAGTATTTTTTTTTGGAGGACCACATTGGAAACAAGTGTGCTATTGTGTGCTTTAATGTGTCTATCCTCGGTAAATATTATATTATATTTATATGTATTATAATGTTTTACCAAATAAACTCACTCACTCACTCACTCACTCACTCACTCACTCACTCACTCACTCACTCACTCACTCACTCACTCACTCACTCACTCACTCACTCACTCACTCACTCACTCACTCACTCACTCACTCACAATGTAGGTGTGTGTCTGTAAGAGAGAGGAAGAACAAAATTCAGATTTAGATTAAGCTTTCTATTCACGACAAGGATGAAGGAAGTGGCTTTAGGCAGACTTGAACTTGCAGTCACTGGATCAGACCTTGCTTCATTCACACATAACACATACAGTATACATCCGTAGAAAACTTCTAATGGGTACTGGATGAAGGGCTTGACTGCTGGGACCTCGACCGCTGTTATTTTTTAATTTAAAATTTCTTTCACTAAACTGAATTGGAAATGAGGCAGCTATATCTGTGGAGAAGAACATACTACTGCAACATATTTTGTGCATGGGCTAACTATAATTTGGATTCTAGCCTGTTTATCAAATGGGCACAGTATTAAATAAATTTGCATCGCCTGCATCAGTGTTCATTTTTTTTCCTGTGCTTTGATCTCAGTTGAGAGAAAAAAGCGCTACACAAATGCAATTATTATTAGTATTAGTAGTGTTAACTGGGAACATAATCCAAGTAAAAGAGAGTCCTGCCTAATGTCTCACAGTCACAAAACAGTACTTGTCTCAGCAAAGTAATTACATGATTTACCTGTCAGGGTCATTCCATGTCAAATCAATCACTCCAAACATCAACCTACTTCAATTTTGATTAAATTTAGTACAGTCGCTCATGCGAGAATATAAAAATAAAAAATAAAAATATAGGTCAAGTATCATTGAAGAGATATAGGTCACTGAACGTTGACCCAATTTGCATACTGACCGCTACATTAATGTATGTAACTCTCCTATTAATACAGTTAGAGAAACAATCAATATATCATTGGCAAGCCAATAAACATGCACACAGAACTATTATACAAATTAAAACATTAGTATAAATAAGAATGTTGTAATTTACGAAATTTGATTTTTGACCTCAGATACCCAAAAAATGTGTCCTCTGATTTTGCTAATATTTGTTACCCAATATCCTATACTATTGCAGAAGAGTCCCTGAAAATGTTAGAGTGAGCAAATAATAATGTTCAGAGATACATTAAATTACGTACACCCGTGGATGAAAAACGGCACCAGGATAGCACTGTATATCCCAATACGAACATACAGCACAGTCTCTGATGTTTACATCATATATATATATATATATATATATATATATATATATATATATATATATGATGTTTACATCATATATATATATATATATATATATATATATATATATATATATATATATATATATATATGGGTGTGCCCACTAATGATTAATTTCATTACTTCACCTTTTTCAGATCACTTGACATATTATCTCTCAGTCTAATGAAACTGCAATCATCCCACATGAAGCTAATCAACTGTCAGTACAATTCAATCTGCAAAGGTTACTATATGTGTTATGTAATACAAGTTGGTCATTTGTGTGCTTTAAAATTGCTTTATATGCCACAAATCACATAATAATATTACCTACAAAATTTACATGTGCATGATCTTGTTCCTTTGATGGATAATTGCATTGCACTAATCCCTGATTGAATAGCAATTATATAATTAGTGAGCATATATATACATATACGGATTTATACAGGAAAAACTAATCAATTCACGACATTTACGATGAGATACTGAATTAAACTAACTTCAAAATGTTATGGTTCAATTACAAAATTACGAAAAACGCAGGCACAACTTAACACTTACAAAAAAACATTACTTTCTCACATATAGCTGTCGTAATTCACAAACCGAGGACGTGACGAAAATGACGCCTGCTATCTCGCATGTGGCGTTGACGGTGGTGGTTGTGTTTGACGTCACTTGACCTAGTTTCCTTGCAGCCCGCACCACGAAAAAGGACCGACGAAAACATTTGCTAACACTCTCTAATATATTCGCTTTCGGTATAGCCTATGCCCAACCTAGGGCCTACCCATTCTATAGTACAGTCTTCATGACATGAATTTAAAAAACAGAAATGTGAAGAAATTCAAAACTGTTCAAACGACAGTCCATACAGTATTAATTATACAAGAAAAATGTACCATTAATGGAGATTCACTTACTTTAACCTTTCTTGAGCGTACACTTACTGCTATTTAACGTGGAAAACAATGTCAACATTCAACAACAACGGGGGTCAATATCGGGTCAACGCTGCACCAAATATTGTTACGCCTAAATTCTTAAATGTACAAAAGTACAAGAAGGAACATTCATTCGAACCTATCGAACGAGATCCCTCCCGCGCATCGTGCGTAGTTTAGCATTCTGGGTATTTGTACACATACCACTGCCAAATCTTATGCAGTTTATCGTACCAGACCAATTGCTTATATCGACCACCTGAAACAGACATAAATGCATAGGAGCGCTGAGGAAAGGTGGCATACATCATACATCAACGGGGCGATTGTGGCGTCAGGTGGAATGCGACATTAGCAATCGCCTAAGCGACGATTTTTTCCGTGAACATTTTGAACTTTAACTTAGGGCGAATCCAAATGTAAGTTTTTATTTTAGTTATTATTTAAAAACAAAAATCCGCACTGTTATATTAGATGGCTTATATATACATTATTTTTTATTTACTGTAATGTTTAGTTGAATATATACAAATTAGTAACGATGCGTGTGCTTTGAGGATTTTGTACTTCAATACTGTTTTAAGTACAACCACAGTTGTTTTCTCACCTAACCTCACTTGTTTTGTTTAGTCCATATGTTTTTGGCTACCATAATTGAATTGGCGAATGCTGACCATCCGGCCGTGATTCTTCATTGAATCACCTTGTCTCAGGTAGATCAAGCTTACAAAGTTCTAGATATGCATGAGCGTTATTAACATGTATTGATGTGTCATTTTCCATCATCACCTTTATCTTCGACTTGTTCATTTGCAAGCCATGCTTGCCTATTTTATCAGCTAATTACTGTAACATTTATTGTAGTTCATGTGGTGTATAAGCGCATTTGAGTATGTCGTCGGCGAAACGAAGATGACTAAGATATTCGCCGTTTATCTTCAAGCCTCTCGTTTCTCAAGTCAGTCGTCGGAATATGCTTTCGAGTGCTGCTGTAAACAGCTTGGGCGATATGGTATCTCCCAGCGGTACTTCTCTCGTGATGTTGAGCTTGTTGCTTTCTTTGTGTTGACGTACTGTCATCAAACTGTTGGTGTAGATTTCCTTCAAGAGCTCGATGTATGCATCTTCTAACCCTTATTCTTGAAGCGAGGTCAGTACGGCTTGCGTTTGCACTGAGTCGAAGGCTTTCTCGCAGTCGACGAATGCGATGCAGAGCGGGATAATATATTCTCTGCACTTCTCCTTCGGTTGGTTTACAACGTGGATGTGGTCTGTCGTTGAGTATCTGCTTCTGAATCCAGGTTTCTCTCATGGCTGGCTTTCGTCGAGTGTCTTCACTAGCCTTTTTGCTAGTACTTTCGTGAGCACTTTATACATGTTTGATAGTTCACATATCGGTCTATGATTCTTGAAACCTTTCTTATTTCCTTTCTTGAAGATTATCACCATCTTAGCAAGCTTCCACGACATAAGTAGTCGTCTTTCTGATAAACATTTAGTGTACAGCTTAGCAAGTGTCTTCGAGATGGTATCTTCTCCTGCTTTCGATGTCTCGATGTTTATATGGTCGTTGCCTGATGCTGTCCAATTCTTGATATATCGGGATGCTGCTTCCACCTCCCATTATGTTATCGCTGGTACATCTTTTGGATCAGTGTGGATTATGGTATTCTGTTCGCTGTCGCATAGCTCGGTGTAGAATTCCTCTGTTCTTTCTATGATCTTATCTTGGTCATGGATTTCCCTACCCTGTTTGTCTAGGAGTGTAATCAATCTGTCTTGGCCTAGCTTCTACGTTCATCGGAGTTTTCTCAGGCTCTTTGATATCACAATCGGTTCTCATATGTTCTCTTGGTTTTATTTCCGGATGTTCTCTCTTGTTTTAGTTTTGATGATCTGACATATTTCTGGGTAGTCTATTCGTTGTTTGTTGTCACATTTTTCTGCCATTTCTCGTCGTTTCGTCATCAGGGCTCATGTTGGTGATGATATCCTCGATTTATGTGGCTTGTTAATTGCCTTAGCTACTCTTGACGCGTTTTGTTGGATCATATCGGTTTCTCAATACGAGTTGGAATTCGATCTTCTTTGATCCTATTTGTGCGGCACCTACTCTTGGTGAAAATCATCAATTGGCTCCTTTCCAACTCTACGTTCATTTTGATGTTGTTTGTGGTCACTTCCAATGTTGACTTGGTTGATGATACGTTAAGATGTAGTCAATTCAAGATTCAAAAAACTTTATTATCCGTTTAAAAACATATTAAAAACGGAAAATTGTCTTTAGTCACACATAAAATGACAGTAATAAAACATTGGTGAATCATATCTACAATTGTCAATACAATATAAAATGATAGTAAATTTAGTCATCACTAAAATAGGTAAAGTATCATAATAAATAAATTACGAATAAAAATAGCTACTAAGATAAATAAATAAATAAGCATGTATAATTTCTTTAAATGGGTCTCTGATTGGAGACAATAACATTAGCAATAACATAATACTAAAATTGATAAATAAATAAGATTAAATAAAGAGTTACCATAAGAATATGAGATACATAAAATGTAACAATTAATTAATGACTCGTTGAAAACAGCATTATCATTTAGCATTTAAAATTAAAATAGCAGAGGGTACAAACAATTTTTTGAAGATATTTGTTTTGGCTAATGGCACTTTTAAGCGTCTCCCTGATGGCAGTTTCTGAAAGGCTTGATTAAGAGGATGAGCAGGATCATAGAGAATTTGTGTTGATTTCCTTTTCAGTGCATCTTTATATATGCTGGACAGCTGTTTTTGATTGTTGCCAATTAACTTGCTTGCTGTGTTAACTACGCGAGCAAGCTTTACTTTATTGTTTCCACTGACATTGCCATACCATGTAATTATATTAAAAGAAAGAACGCTCTCTATCAAACTTCTGTAGACAAGTTGGAGAATGTGCTGGCTAACATCAACACTTTTCAGCTTTCTCAGTAGAAAAAGTCGTTGTTGTGCTCTCTTATATACATAATCGACATGTTCACAGAACGACAGCCTCTCATCTAGCACAGTACCTAAATACTTGAAGCTTTTGACTATTTCAACTTCTTGATTATTTATCAATATCGGTTCCGGTGTCTGACTAATCCTTCCTCCTCCAAACACTAACTCTTTTATTTTCGTTGTATTCAGTTTAAGAAAGGTGGAGGTAAACTGGGAAGCTAGCGCATCAATTTGGAGACGGTACTCAAAAAGAGATAATTCATCCTTAAGGCGGCCTACAAGTGCCATGTCATCTGCGTATTTGATTAGGGTGAGAAATGAGTTGTTACATGATATGTCATTCGTATAAATGGAAAAGAGAATTGGTGAAAGGACACATCCCTGTGGAGCTCCGGTATTTACTATAACCTCATCTGACAACACGGGATCTCTGCTCAGAGAGCCGTTCAATCTGACGCGCTGTGGCCGATCACATAGAAACTGCCTAATCCATAGAATAAGGTCAGGATTTACCTCAAGGTTCAACAACTTCTTAATCAGAACATGTGGTTGTATAGTATTGAAAGCTGACGAAAAGTCCAATGTCATCCTTCGTTACACCGTTTGGGCTTTTCTGTGTCCATCTCTTCCTTGCTTTCGAGCACAAATTTGTCCGTTGCCGTTTCCATAGGATTTGTTCTTTTTTTATTTTCGCATTGAAAGCTCCCATCACTATTGTGTAGTGGTTTGGTTCTCCTAAAGTATCATCGATGTTTTTGTAGTAGCTATTTGTGTCTACTTCTGAGTATAATGTTATTAATGCATAATCTTGCACTATCTTTAGTTTGAACGTTTTGTTATGCACATATCAAGTTCTGCTACTCTGGGACTAATGTTGTTTACCCTCACTATGCGGTATTTCCATTTCTTGTTTATGAGAAATCCTACTCCTGCTTGGCCGTTGTTTGCCTTAGAATGATATAGTAGGTGGCCGCTTTGTAAGGTAGTGAAACATTCCTCCCGTCGTCTCACGACTCCGATCCCGATTACATTCCGTACCATCCTGGTTCTTCTTCGAGTTCTTGTATGTGTTCATCTCTTAGTAGAGTTCTGAGTTATTAGTTTATTGTTTACAATTACCATTAATTTTATAAAGCGCCGTATCTCCGAGACATGCCCGTTTATAGGTGCGTACGAACATTGTAAAAAGTACATGGAATAATACAAATATTAAGTACGATATTATATTAAAACGATAATCTAATAAATAATGGAGATACATGTTTTGATTAACATATTAAAACAATACGCTAAGTACGCAAATAATTACGGTAATATATGACATTTATGTCATTAAAACAATAATGCGTCAATGATAATACATTAATTCATTGTAATACATTAATTAATAAAATACACAATCTGACAAAAAGGGCTTCCGTCTAGAAGACGTGCGCATTGGCATGGCGTTGACCGTACTGTAGCGCTGGTGTCTGAAGCAACAATAAATGACAATTATAAATGGACAACGTTTCTTTCAAGTGTTGCCGAACTTAAAGCGAATGCACCGTTGGTGGGTTCACAGCATCATTTATAACGGCGTCAATACTGTGCTTACAAGTTTGTGAACTACACCAGGACGAATAGACGTTGTTCTACTAAGAGAACGTCTACTTCAACTGTTGGTAGTTTCTGCGGCGGCATGTTTCAATGGTCCATGACATACACGATGTTACTACCTTCCCGCTAATAGTTTCCGCCGTTTTGAAAGTTGGGGAAAACACGTCTCACTGAAGCTATTTCTTGCCGCATGCCGCGTCCGCATAAAGCTAGGATTCCATATGTTGGAAGTACGGATGCGTCATGCGGACACGACATGCGGCAACAAATGTCTACAGTGGAATCGGCGAGTCGCCTAGGAGTGATTTCAAATGTGCGGATGCGGCTTGTGGTGCGAATACGGATGCGACAAACTGAATCGGTCCATGAAATGTGAACAAAATCATTTATATACCGATCTATTGATGCATGGAATAGTCTGCCACAGTCTGTGGTAGATGCTCCATCAGTTCAATCATTTGAAGTAAACATTTATAAACTATGGAAAAACCATCCTATAAAAATTGATTTTACCTCACCACTTCTACTATGGACAGTGTCACCATTAGACGCCTGCGCACAGTCTCAAAACAATGCTCAAGACAGAGGTGGCACAAGAGGCAGGAATGCCTAATACAAGCCAGAAAAGGACCTGTAAGAATGTATCTATTCAATACAAATCCGCACACGAATCGGACAAGACATTTCAAGGAGTGACGTCATTATACAGATGTGTTTTCCCAACTTTCAAACATGGAGGAATGGTATTAGCAGGAATGTTGTAGTATTCTATATATGTTGATCATCGAGGATTGAAACATTTCGTAGCAGAATTACTACCAATAGTTCAAGTAGAAGTTGTCGTAGACGAAGAACTTCTCATTCTGCTGTAGTTCGCGAACTAGATAATTGTATGCACCATATTAACTGCGTTTTTAATTATGTCGTGAACCTACCAACGGTGCCTTCGGCTTCCCGTCATCCAAGCGCCGTATCCGCATCTGGGTTTGTTAGCCAATTTCTGCGGCTGCGCATGTGCGCACGTGGAATGGTGGGGTGAATTCAAAATGTAAACGTAAAGAAAGGAATGTAGTGCAAAACATGTTTGTTTGCGTTGTGGCTGGAAGGCCGATTTATGTAAGAAGTGTGCCTTGCCTATGACATCTCAAACCCATTTTGACAACAGTCGTGGTATTGCTTAGTTAAATGGAATTTCGCGCTGTGTATATGAGCGCATGTTTATGCAGGATACTCTGTGCATAGCCTAAATAGACAGATCTCTGAACAAGTCAATGGCCTATGGATAGATTCGTTTGTATCCTATCTGGTGGTGGTTGGAATAGATGTTAATGTAGGCCAACTGGCATAGCTTTGAATGTATGCTCAGTAAATTAATTGTGTGTGTACACGTGAGTGCGCGGATGTGTTTGCGTGCATGTGCATGTAAATACCAATTTTTTTTAATTGGCACTATACATTACCTTAGACATAGTAGACACGGTAACCTTACCCATATAGCCAGACCAACATATGCAGAATGTTTTAATGATCACCAGGTTAATAGTGATCACAAACTGTATCGAATAAAGCTATATCTTACACATAGTTGTCTCGCAGTTCTTTCCTGTATAGCCAGGAGCGCATATGCAAGAATATGTAAAATCGCCCGTTACTGTGCACGTCCCACCATTTTGACATACCGAGTCATCCTTACAGTAATCTACAAGAACAAAAATCATGAGTTATGAGAAATTGTGTAGTGTGTGTGTGTGTGTGTGTGTGTGCGCACGCGCGCGCGGGCCTGCGCGTGCGTGCGTGCGTGCGTGCGTGCGTGTGTGAATGTGTGTTAGTCTGAAATTATTTATTGCAGCGTGGTTTTCCCCCTCGAATTGAAGAGTTCAAGACAATTTGAACAGGTTAGTTAGCAAAAGTATTTAATAAGAAGAATACACCAATAGATGTATTGCACATACATAATGCATCCTACAAACGAAATGAAACGTGAATAATAACTGATATCGCACCATGAAACTGAGGGCAGTTCGCTGGTGCCTTTAGTGTAGCGACTTGTGCTTTGCTAACGTGCTGTTGAATTTATTCTACAAATTAGTCTGAATCAGATTCTATCATTTAAATCCATACGTACCATTCACTCAGGCACTCATTCATTCATTCACTCAGGGACTCACTCACTCTATCCTCTCACTCACTCACTCACTCACTCACTCACTCACTCACTCACTCACTCACTCACTCACTCACTCACTCACTCACTCACTCACTCACTCACTCACTCACTCACTCACTCACTCACTCACTCACTCACTCACTCAATCAATCACACGCGCGCGCGCGCGCGCATACAGACATAATTGCGTGTTTTTGGTGGGCTGTTTTGAGTAGCTAATAGCGGTGATTTTTTACTTTCTGACCTTACCATGATAAAGACGTTTTCGACGTCTTACAACCGCAAAACGTATCCTCTCATGTATATACATACGTATATATATATATATATATATATATATATATATATATATATATATATATATGTGTGTGTGTGTGTGTGTGTGTGTGTGTGTGTGTGTGTGTGTGTGTGTGTATGTGTGTGTGTGTGTGTGTGTGTGTGTGTGTGTGTGTGTGTGTGTGTGTGTGTGTGTATATATACTATATACCTAGGCTGTCATTACATGACGTCTATGACACGGAACTACAAGTTTCTTAATTAATTTGAGCTATCCATCGATCACTATATGTTTTTCTTTCAAATTAATGTACCTAAGAAAATAAAGAAATGTAGTTGTGTGCTCACCAGTGCACCTCGGAATGTCGCAATACTCCCATAGCTTTTTAGGATCTGTTGTATAGCACCAAGGCTTTGCCCTCAGGCAGAATTTTGGCATACCGCGCCATATTCTGTTACGACAATAGTTGCCTGGCCCATTGCCGCGACAACGGATGCGGTGTGGCTGAAGCGAGATGGTAAATATACACATGAACTGACTGGTGTGCTGAATATCTGCATCGACCATTAGCAATATTGACAGTATACGCCTCTGGATTGCGCATGAAGTGGATTGGTGCAATATATACACTGTAATAAACCTTTTATTTGTGTTTACTTTTCATTTTGGACATAATGCATATTACATGAAGTTTGTTTTGTCTGAAGAAACATTGATTGCTTGCAGTAATACTAAACACAATATCGGTATTTTCAGTTGCGCTTGTTAGGTAACCACACAAATCACAACACAATAGTATTCATGCATGTCAGTGTGCTTCAAAGTGTACTTGTTTAAATGTCATTCTGTTTAATATTCAACTGGTGAATATTGCATTTTAAGTCATGTGTCCTGTATTTTTAATAAATAGGACATCATATGAAATTACTCATAGCATGATCCTTTACGTTGAATGCTGGACTCATTTATATCCTATTTAACGTATATTTTGACAAGTCTTGAACTGCGCTCTGAGAATTTGAAATTAAACGTGACACTTTGGACAAATAGCAACGTTATTAATTATAAAAACACTACACAGTTACACAAATACATTGCTTGATAATATTCCAGCAATATTCACATGTGGCAAACACAAATGATGACCTTATTGAAAGATAAAAAAACATACATTTTGCATATTATGCACAATTCAACGGTACGTCAACGTATAATACCTATGCTGTGGCTGGGTCATTCCGTATGAAATAAATCGCTCTTATGCCGTTTCTGCATCTCCCGACTCCAATTTTAATAACATTTTGCATATTTATTTTATTGCAATTTTAATAACATAGTTGCTTGCTCAAACAAAAATATAAAAATGCAAATTATTACAACCTATGTAAATTATTATGTTGGCTATATAGGATCTACGACAGCACAGGACATCAACACGACTTCACGCCTCTATGTCTGTCTCTACTAGGGCGACGCACGGTGATGTGAGACGGGCGGTGATTTGAGACGGACGGTGATGTGAGACGGACGGACGGACGGTGATGTGAGACGGGAGGTGATGTGAGACGGACGGTGATGTGAGACGGGCGATGATGTGAGACGGGCGATGATGTGAGACGGACGGTGATGTGAGACGGGAGGTGATGTGAGACGGACGGTGATGTGAGACGGGCGATGATGAGAGACGGACGGTGATGTGAGACGGGCGATGATGTGAGACGGACGGACGGGAGACGGACGGTGACGAGAGACGGACGGTGACGTGAGACGGACGGTGATGTGAGACGGACGGTGATGTGAGACGGACGGTGATGTGAGACGGACGGTGATGTGAGACGGACGGTGATGTGAGACGGACGGTGATGTGAGACGGACGGTGATGTGAGACGGGCGGTGATGTGAGACGGACGGTGATGTGAGACGGACGGTGATGTGAGACGGGCGGTGATGTGAGACGGACGGTGATGTGATGGACGGACGGTGATGTGAGACGGACGGTGTTGTGAGACGGACGGTGATGTGAGACGGACGGTGATGTGAGACGGACGGTGACGTGAGACGGACGGTGACGTGAGACTGACGGTGACGTGACACGGACGGTGACGTGAGACGGACGGTGACGTGAGACGGACGGTGACGTGAGACGGACGGTGACGTGAGACGGACGGTGACGTGAGACGGACGGTGACGTGAGACGGACGGTGACGTGAGACGGACGGTGACGTGAGACGGATGGTGACGTGAGACGAGCGGTGACGTGAGACGGGCGGTGACGTGAGACGGGCGGTGACGTGAGACGGACGGTGACGTGAGACGGACGGTGACGTGAGACGGACGGTGATGTGAGACGGACGGTGATGTGAGACGGGCGATGACGTGAGACGGACGGTGACGTGAGACGGACGGTGACGTGAGACGGACGGTGATGTGAGACGGACGGTGATGTGAGACGGGCGGTGAAGTTATAGTAATAGTTTGCTAGCAAAGCCTGCTGGTAGAAGTGCAACGAGCAGAACTGTGTGAACGACACTGAACTAAAACAAAACATAATCTGCAATTAATATGGTTATTTGTAACGCTATATAAAAATAATGTTGTATTATCGTACACAATTTTCTAAATTACATAATTTGTAACACACATACCATGCCACAAGTATAACATGTCAGATTAACTTCCAATTAAGTAATCAAATCACTGCTACTGTATCGTCGCACATTATAAACATACGCCGATTATTGCCCACTGAAGATTGATGCGTATTTAAGTTACATATTTACCTTAAACGCCGGTCAAGGGTTGCGCCGAATTTTCACTGTCCATGCTAGATACCTTTCTCGTTTGCTAACACTGTACGGAAGTCTGTGAAAGCTGACAGAAATAGAAGTTCGATCGCTGTACGAAATAGTTTGCAGCCAGGAATACAAGAGTAAACCATGGCGTTGCTAGGGCTCTGCTAAGGGTGGTATTGCAACTGTCCTCGTTTTCGATCTAAGATGGCGCGAGTGCGGGAAAGGTAAATTGGCAATGCACTGCTATATCGATTGCCTCTGAAGAAAATACAACGGCTTTAGAAAGTACATCAGTTGGCAGCCCGCTTGATCGACGGCGCCATGAAATATACCCATGCTACACCGCTGCTGATGAAGGTGCACTGGCTGCCGATAGCAGTGCGAATGGAATTCAAGATCCAGCTACTCGCTCATCGAGCACTGACTGGACATGTACGTGGATACATTGAACAATGTGTAAGCCGACGCCAGCCGGTTTGGTCGCTGCGCTCCAGCGAACATAACTTAATGTGTATTCCACGCACAAGACGTCACTGGGGTGACAGAGCTTTCAGCGTGGCAGCCATCTCTGTGTAATACGCTGCCGCACCAACTGTGCTATGACCACTGCTGCATTTAAAGTAAAACTAAAGACATCTATTTTCGAGAACTTTTTGTACAGCCCTATGAGCAACGAATGTTGGAACAGCGCTATATAAATGTCACAATTATGATTATGTATTGCCTGTAAATCTACTTAAATGACGGCGGCACCGGTTAATATAAAGACTGCTAACACTTTCTGAACCTCAGGCACCATGAATACGAATTTGGGATAACTGCAGAATAAATGTTGTTTCAAAATCACATAGGAAGTACGCATGTGATGGTATGCATGGAAGGCTCAAGGTTCTTTCAGCAAACACAGTTAACAAATACCATATACTTTAATCTTCACATCATATGCCAATGCAGCTCTTTCAGTCAGCCTAAATATCTGTACCGGCTGCTTAACATAGTTTTATAACGAATATGTGAGTCTATTTATTCGTTTTCCTATGATTCTTACTATGTTTTGAATTTTTTTAGAAGTAGAGGTATGTACGGTCAGTATGCGAATCGGGTCAAAGTTCAATGACATATATCTTCAATAATACTTGACCTAGCTTAAAAACATTACTTGCGGTTTTGATATTTCGTGCGAGCCAACAACAGTGCAAACTGTTAATCAAAATTGGTGTAGGGTGATGTTTTAAGCGATTGGTTTGACATGACCTAATGACCCTGCTCTTTTCATACATTAATAAAGAATCACATATCACATAATACTAGCGTAACACAAATAAATGTCGCTAGCCATAGATCTTTGTTAATCGTGTAACTTTCTGTGACGCACGCACGCACGCACGCACGCACACACATACATACCCAGGTCGACCTCCAACTCATGCATAGTCGATCTGATTTTGTGTAATCGAGCCTTCCAGTGTAACCTGTGCCATGAGGTGTATGCAGACAGACTCGGCTAGTTGCAGCTGCAGTAGCAATGCAGACAAGGCATCAGCAAAATATTATATTGTCATCGAAATTACAAGATGTGTAGATCATATAATGATAAAGAAAAATCAAGAACATAAAAGTAAAAACCTTAAAGATGGCTAGACAATTATTCCTAGGACGCAGCATAAAAAAGTAATAGATAATTTGTCAATGCGGTGTGGACGATGTACAACAGATCTGCTAAAAATTGAATCATACATAAATATACGTTATAATTCCCTAGTATAATTATAGTCCATTAATTGATCTTTGTACACATGTTAACTCAGAAGATTTAATTAAATGATTGGGGGATCATGCAAACAATACTTCGTCATACGCAAAACAGCAATGATATGTTTTCAAAATATGTTGTTTGAAATTGAAGTAGTTTTCGTCAAACGTGACTCCGAGATTTAAAACTCAGGCTGCTGGTGTGATACTCTGACTGAGGGTATGTGTCGGGGAAAAGCCACTCAAATTTTGCACGCTGGATTGAGGTACCAATGATGAGAAATACGGTCTTATCTGCATTTAGCTTTAACTTACGGTTTTTATCCAAATGGAGACAATCCCTGAGCCGGTTTTGGGACCGACAAATATATGGTGTGGTCAAAGAAATGTAGATTTGTGTGTCATCTGCATAAAGGTGATGATCCAAGTTGGCACTCTGGATAAAAGAGTGGTATGGTGTTGTATATAGAGTGAAAAGCAAGGACCCAAAACCGAATCATGGGGGACACCGCATGAGGTGGGCAGCATGTCTGAGAAGAAGTTACCTATTTTAATGGTTTGCCGTCTATCAGTAAGGTGTGAAGTAAACCAGCTCAGGGCTGTGCCAGATATCCCGTACCACGTTGATAAACGTGTAATGAGAATGTTGTGGTCAATGGAGTCGAAAGCAGCGGATAGATCAAGCAGGGTCAGAGCAGTAACTTTGACATTATTACTGTTAAGACTTATGTAATTATGTACTTTTAAAAGAGCAGTTTCTGTTAAGTGAAATTGTTTAAATACGCAGACTGTGACACATTTGATTAACCATTTATGTAGATGTTAGACCTAAGACGATTTGCTACAACCTATTCAAGCATTTTTGAAATGAAGCTAAGGTTGGGAATAGGCCTATAATACTGGATCAGTCAGTTAGTATAAATATATTTTATTCTACGCGTATATCTTTTTCATATGCGACAAGGATAATTCTGGAATTACTTATATGTATTTATTATGATACGAAACCACCTCTAAACATATCATATTAAGCATACCTTCGGCATAGAAGAACACAAATTGCAGACAGTGAAATAACAACCAGCCGTCCATGTTATTGTTTCTGTCTGATGATGAAACGCCGAATTCTGAAACCAATAAAATACTTTATCGTAACGGGAATTTGATATCGGGAGAAGATATTGCATTATAGATTTTTGACATCGTAAAAATGGGGTGTACGCTTGTTTGGTGATATAGGCCCATACGCCTAATAGATAGGATATCCGACACATACGGCAAAAATTCGTGATTACTATTTTGCGCTACGCAATCGCTATGGGTATGCCTAGTGTGTTAAACTCAATTTTACATTGGTTATTCAAGATAAGATAGCAGTAACACAATACACACGCACGCACGCACGCACGCACGCACGCACGCACGCACGCACGCACGCACGCACGCACACACGCACACACACACACACACACACACACACACACACACACATATATAATATAACCTGATTTTCCTAGCATGATGTAACATAAATCGAGCTGATGACTATATAGGCTATACTCCACATTGTATCAGCTTTGTCTTTGGCTTTGCCTTTACGTAAATCTGCCATCCGAGCGATATTACTGATATCCAGCCACATAGGCATACCAATACTGCTAAAACATTTGCCATAAAATATAATTACTAAATAAATTCCCCAATTGCTTTAGTTTAGTTTCATCAGTCGGAAACTACAACTGTCATCCGTCGTCAGAATATCATTCATGTGGCCTGTCCCCAATCAAATCCAGTCGCGCGCAGTCTCGCTGTCGCGCTTCCATTGTTACGGTCGTTATAAACTTTCCGATTTACGTTTCTGCGCATGCGCAATAAATGTAAAATCATCAATGTGCACCGAAACGACAAAACTTTTTCGGTATAAATGCAACGCCGTCCACGGGCTGTTCGTTAACTCTCCTGTGATGATTACTGTGAATAGTTGGTTAAAATGTCGTTAAATACAATACAATATTACGTTTGTTTAAATAATTGTCACGGTTTATCGCGCACTACTGTCACGTGATTTGTGCTTTCTATCAAAACATGCCTCAAACAAATTTTACGTTGTTTCAAAAACCATCACTGGTAACCGGTATTAAAATGTGTTTCAAATTTTGGCAAACATCTTTCAGAATTGTGAACGAAACGGCATTTTTGTTCATTGTGACCAAACCTTGCAAAGCCACGCACAATCGTTAGCGTTCCAAATAACTGCGTGTGAAACTTACCTCTATATTACCACAATGTTGAAAGGCGAAACTGGTATCTCCAAAACTTTCAAAACCGTTCGCCTCGTTTTGGAAGAATACAACGATGCCATGCAAATCCGCCAGGTTGAGTCGGTATGCTGGTTGCCGTTTGTAATCACTAGGCTTTTTCTGCATGGGGGAGAGCCAAGGAAACTCGTTTTGTGAACCTCGTGTTACTCGTATGACGGCGGCGCCACATTTTCTGAGACCCAAGATGACAGCGAATGCCAATATGTAAATGTTAGCCTTTTGCGTGAGCTATTTAATTTGGCTTTTGACGAGTGAATATACGATATATGCGAATAATTATATCTTCATAGACATAGTAGTTTAATGAAGTTTTCCTATGTATAGCTAGTAATTTTATGAATATTTAATAATATATATTATTACCATGCTTATGTATGATAATGTATACGATAATGTTTTTCACCTGAAATAAAATTATTTAAAAGTATGAGCTCACTATAACTCGTATACAGCGCCAGACATTTTCACCGCTGATTCACTCAGAATTCAGTTGGAAAACCTGAACGATGCTAGCAGTACTTTCAGCAACAATAAATATCCCGTTGTGTTTTATTACCAAAACTACACCCACGAACCGAGAAATCTGCTACAATACCCATTTAAAATGGAAAAATCGGAAACAACACTATTTCTTTGACATAATAAAATGCAACAGACATCGTTGTATAATATATATTTATATCAACAATCTCCATCACTACCACCTCCTCCACACCAAAATGATTTCCCCGCCTTATACTGGAAATATCTCCACAAAACAATTTGAAAAGTACAATACCTGGCCGAATAATGTACTCCTCCAAATGTAAACATTCTACGGCACTCGTTTAGGCTGGTATAATCATATCATTCATGTTGATCATTTTCCCAAACTGTAAGGTGAGAATCAAAGATGGGTGAAAAGAATCAGGTATTTTATATATCTTGGAATGACAAACATATTTTACTAATGCACACGGAAATAAGTGCTATTGTTCACACATGCAGTATATTGAAAATTAATTGAATTCCATTTTCCAAAAAACACTCCTAAATCCATTTTCATGAAAGAGTCTTTCCGTAAATCCAGAGTCTAGCAAATAATAATCACTCTGAAATATGTCATTAAATAATAAACAAATATAATTATCATTAAATCCTTCGTTGCTGACACTTTCATACATAATTTAATGTATATAAGTAATACAATGCAGCAACTTACAATGACACAATGAAGTGGATTATCGTTTGGTTGCGTACTGTTCGAAGCCGTTACTTCCGTTATAGGGCATCACTTCCAGGCCAGTCAGTTAGTTACCCAGACTAACTAGAGAACAATATAGAATGCAGGTTTCTTGATTAATTCATAGGTTTTACGTGTGTATTAATAATAATGTTTATATACCATGTATGCTTTTGATTCAGATAACGAAACCAGTTATTGACATGAGCATTTAATTTACAAATTATGTGTGACTTTTCTTTCATTTTGTTTACAGGACTCTCGTGATGTCTACCTGACTTTTAAGTTGAATAAAGCCTAACATCGAAGGTTACAACAATTTATTCAACTTAACTAGACAGTCAATATGGACACTCTCCTGAAACCAACTCGACTCGACCTGCATCCGAACTCTCCCTCAGCTGCCAAAGAATGGAAGCACTGGCACAGGACCTTCGGGACTTTCATCGATGAATGTGGTGAAAATGCTCCAAACAAGTTCAGAACTCTCGTCAACTATGTATCACACAACGTGTATGACTACATCGAGGATTGTGCAGACTACGATGCTGCAATAGAGACTCTAACACAGCTGTACATCAAAACTCCGAATGATATATTTGCTCGTCACCTACTTGCAACCAGCAGACAAAAGCCAGGTGAAACTCTCACTGAATTCCTCCAAGAACTTCGGAAACTCAGCAAGGACTGCAATCTCAAAAACGTTACTGTTGAACAATACCGAAAGGAACTGGTCTGTGATTCCTTCATCAATGGAATAGCATCTCCACTAATTCGTCAACGTCTCCTGGAGAACACTAAACTTGACCTCAAGACGGCCTTTGATCAAGCAAACTCCTTGGATTTGGCACAGAAGAACTCTGAAGCATACGCCATGCCAAGCATTCCTGTAACTGCAGCGGTATCAAGTTTTCCGACAGATCAGCATACTGAAATCCCAATGCCGAAGGATCACTCTCTTGCTGCAACATATGCGCCTAAGAAGAAATGCTACTTCTGCGGTGATTCCATTCACAATAGAAGAAGTTGCCCGGCACGTGATGCTACATGTAGAAACTGTGGGAAAAGGTAACATTTTGGAAATGTATGCATGTCGAAAGCCAATGCAAGTACAACGGCTGCAGTGTTCTCACCTGCGATTTGCTCAATCATAGCTGCGTGTCCAAACAGCCTATCACACGCTTCTGTGAATGCATCCGTGAATGGTAATACTCTGTCAGCACTCATCGACACGGGAAGCTCTGATAGCTTCATAAGTCACACCGAGGCCGAACAACTGAATCTAAAGATTCATCCGTCGAAACAAGATATCTCCATGGCTGTCACCTCTCTGGAGACACACGTCATTGGCCACTGTTTTGCAGACATCGACCTCAATCAACATGTCTACACATGACTTCCAGAAAGAACACGTGAGGGTCACCATTGAATTTGGAGGAAGGAAACCTGAGTTGATTATTCCAAACTCGGCACCAGTCTGTGCCGTCTCTGCAGCTACAATCGACAAGCCATCTCTCTTCTGAAATCTACTTCGTGACTGCAAACCAATCGCCAGTAAATCCAGGCGTTTCAGCAAGGATGACCAGGATTTCATTCAACAAGAGGTTTCTAAGCTTCTCTCAGAGGGTGTTGTTGAGATCAGTTCGTCGCCTTGGCGTGCACAAGTGGTTGTGGCGAAAGACCCATTGAATCGGCACAAAAAGAGACTTGGCATAGACTATTCTCAGATCATCAATCAATACACAGACCTTGATGCTTACCCTCTTCCTCGAATTGACGATATGGTAAACGATCTGGCAGCCTACAAAGTGTACTCAACATTTGACCTCAAAAGTGACTATCACCAGGTGCCAATAAAAGAATCTGACAACAAATGTCGTCTCTCTCCGTAGAGTGGTGGGCATGTTTGCTTACTATGCGAAGTGGATACCAAACTTCTCTGACAAGATACAGCCTCTTGTGAATGCTACATCCTTCCCACTGGATGAATCTGCCCTATCTGTCTTTGACCTACTGAAGAAGGAACTTGAGAGAGCTACACTCCAATCCATTGATGAAAGCCAACCGTTTGTGGTTGAATGTGATGCATCAGAGGTTTGTGTCTCTGCAACACTAAACCAATGTGGACGACCTGTTGCATTCATGTCAAGAACACCCCAAGGTAGTGAACTCCATTACCCACCCGTTGAAAAGGGAGCAACAGCTATCATAGAAGCTGTTCGGAAATGGCGCCATTTCCTTGCTGGTCGCCATTTCACTCTAGTGACAGATCAATGCTCAGTGGCCTTCATGATTGACAACCGAAAACGATCAAAGATTAAGAACAACAAGATCCAATCCTGGCGACTGGAACTGGCTTCATTCAGCTATACAGTGAAGTATCGACCAGGTAAGGACAACGTGGCACCGGACTCATTCACACGTGCATTCATTGCTTCTATGTCAACATCAAGGCTCTCAGAGATCCACAATGGGTTGGGTCACCCAGGTGTAGCTCGAATGCTACACTTTGTGAGGTCAAAGAACATGCCATTTTCCACAGAAGATGTCAAGAAAACTTGTTCCGCATGCTGAATCTGTGCTGAGCTAAAACCACAGTTCTATCGTCCAACTCCTGGAACACTGATAAAGTCTACGCAGCCGATGGAGCGACTCAGTATTGACTTCAGAGGACCGCTGCCTACAACATCACGGAATGCATATACACTCACAGTGGTGGACGAGTATTCACGTTTCCCTTTTGCATTTCCATGCCCGAACATGCACTCATCAACGGTGATCAAATGCCTAGACCTGATATTTACTCTGTGCGGCATGCTTAGCTACATTCACTCTGACCGTGGTACATCATTTCTTTCACAAGAACTCAAGGAATACCTGTCTCAACGAGGCATCTCATCGTGCTGTCGGTCGCGAAGCGACAAAGACTGCTTCCATCACTTGACTCTTGCTCTCCATTTGTCTCTCTGCTGTGAGAGTGATGTCCATGAGTCGATCTTTATGTCTCTCATCTTTAGGTTTCTCTTGATGGTATCTTTGAACCGGAGACGAGGGCGCCCTCTCTTTCTCTGACCAGAAGACAGTTGAGAGTAGAGAACCTGCTTCGGTAGCCTGTCTGGTGACATCCTCATGAGGTGTCCAGTCCACCGGAGATTCTTTCTGATCAGAAGATCTTCCATAGATGGCAGCCCTGTTCGTTCTAGTATTTCCTTGTTTGTCACTTTGTCCATCCAGGTTATCCTCATGATCGAACGCAGATGTCGCATCATGAAGGCATGTAGCTTTTTAACCTGTCGTCTGTACACTGTCCAGGCCTCAGCTCCGTATAGGAGGGTGGACAGCACAATTGCACGGTATATCTTGCCTTTAACCCGCATGGACACATGGTGGTTGTTCCAGAGTCTCTGGCGTAGTCGGCCGAAAGATGCACTAGCCTTGGCCATCCTCCTCTGTATTTCATCGTCAATGCATCCGTCACTTGATATAGTGCTTCCGAGGTAGGTGAATTCTAGAACAGAGTTCAGCTTGTTTCCATCAACCATGATATCCTCCTCTCGGGTTCTTGTAGAGTTGGATTGGTACAGCACCTCGGTCTTCTTGATGTTAATCTTCAGGCCGAACTTCTTTGACGCATCGGAGAAAGCATCCACTATTTTCTGCATCTCTTCAGCAGAGTGTGCAACCAGTGCACTGTCATCTGCGAATAGCAGCTCTCTCATCAGTATCCGAGTAGTCTTGGTCTTTGCTCTGAAGTGTGCGACGTTGAATAGGTCAGCGTTCTGTCTGGACTGTATGTAGATGCCATCCCCCATGTCTCGGAAAGCCTCGTCGAGCATTGCTGATAGGAAGATGGAGAAGAGCGTGGGGGCCAGTACACAACCTTGCTTGACCCCATTTGTGACACTGAACGATTCCGAGACTTCTCCTTCAACACTAACTTTTGCCATCATTCCAGTATGTAGTGCCTCGATCATTGTTGTGAACTTCTCTGGGCAGCCATACTTCCTCAGTAGCTGCCATAGCCCGGTCCTCCCAACTGTATCAAACGCCTTGCTGAAGTCGACAAATACCATGTACAGTGGTCGGTCCTGCTCAATGCACTTTTCTTGTAGTTGTCGGAGACAAAATATCATATCCACGGTGCTCCGGTTACCTCTGAAGCCACATTGTGTCTCCGGAACTACCTCTGGTGTTATGTGAGTAGATAGTCTGTTGAGGAGGATCCTCGCGAAGATCTTGCCCGCTATGGAAAGAAGAGAGATTCCTCTATAGTTCCCACAGTCTGTTCGATCACCTTTCTTGTAGATGGTTACAATGTTTGCATCCTTCCATGCTTGTGGTACAGAACCCACCTCCCAGGCATTGGTGATTAGTTGGTGCAGTCTGCTGAACAGATTTTCTCCTCCGTGCTTCCATACTTCTGCAGGAATTCCATCTCCTCCAGGTGCTTTGCCATCTTTCAGGCCGGCGATTGCTCTAGCCATCTCATCCATAGTTGGAATCTCATCGAGGCTTGTCTTGATAATGCGCTGCGGGATGTTGTCCAGAGCTTCGTGATCTATGTCGCCAGGGACGTTGAGTAGCTTCTGGAAGTGTTCACTCCATCTTGCCACAACTCTCTTGCTGTCAGAGAAGGTCTCCATTCCATCTGATGATTTCAGTTGAACAGATCCCTTCTTTTTGGGACCCCACACTTCCTTCAGCCCATTGTAGAAGCCCTTCATGTTGTTACTGTCAGCAGCTCTCTGCAGCTCCACTGCCTTCCTTTCCCACCAGTCTGACTTCAGTGCACGCGTGTGTTTTTGTAGCAGTCTGCAGGCATCTTTATATGCTGCAGTGGTGGATCTAGTGCTCCTGGTTTGCAACACTCTCTGGTGGGCTTGGTCTCTTCTGTTCATAAGAGTCTGTAGCTCCTGGTCGTTGGGGTCGAACCAGTCCTGGTCTTTTCTGTCTGGCTTGCCAAGATATGTCTTGGCTGTGTTGTACACGACCTGCTGCAGAGCAGCCCATTCCTCATCTGGTGTTGAGTTTTCCTTCTCCTCCCATTGGGCGAGAGCACTGTCTATCTCCTGCTCAAAACTCTCCCTATGGCTGGTGGTACTTAGTTTTGCAATGTTCAGCTTGGTCGGCTTACTTGTCCCTTGCCTGTTGTGCTTTTGTCGTATTCTGAAAGCCACTTTTGACCTCAGCATCTGGTGATCAGTCCAGCAGTTTGCTCCACGCATGACTCGGGTACTGTGGATGTCCATCTTATCCCGACACCTCGTGATGATGAAGTCGATCATATGCCAATGTTTCGAACGAGGATGCATCCAGGTGGTCTTGCGTTCATCCTTCTGCTTGAACATGGTGTTCGTCACTATCAGTTCGAACTCAGAGCACAGAGCCAGTAGAAGCTCGCCATTGGAGTTGCATTTCCCAATCCCATGTTTGCCCATGACCAAGGGCCACTTGTCATTTTTTTGCCATAGCAACAAGCAAATCCACACCCTACCACCCTATTGGTAACGGGCAGGTGGAAAGATGCAATGGTATCATCTGGAAAACTGTCCGTCTTTCTCTCTAGTCCAAGAATCCGCCTGACTCCCAAAGGGAGGTTGTGCTTCCAGATGGTCTGCATTCCATCCGATCGCTCCTCTCGACATCGACAAACACAACCCCGCACGAGAGATTCTTCAGCTTCTAGCGTCGCTCATCCTGTGGCACATCCACAGGAATTATATAACCCCACTCCAGCCTCATCACATCGATTGTATCAACTAATTAAACGATTACGGTGGCATGCGCGATGTCCTATTTGGGTAATATTGACTCACTTGCAACTTTCCCGGCAAACTTACTAAACTATTCCGTCGTTGAATGTTGCAGCGTGACTAGATTTTATTTATGAAAGCCTTTTTTTTATAAATTGTACACATTTATTTTTGACTAATACATGCACAATCATAATATTCTGTACCAATTCAATTGTCGTTCCAATACAAACACCATCAGACGGTGAATCTATCAATTTTGCCAAGGATAGTAATTATTGAAATACCCTAATTATAGCCTTAGTAAATCAACTTTTATTTTGTATTTTACGACCTATCACAATATTTGATGCACGCAGCCTACATAACAAAAACATATTTTTATTGAACTTAACTATGCACGATCATGTGCATAATTACAGTTATCAACTTATAATTAACACGACCTATCTAACAGCAAAACAGTCCTCACACCAGTGACAGTGACCTCAGTTGTCTATGCATTAGTAACAGCACGGTTCATGTTTGATGATGCTATCAATAGTCCAGGACCTGCCCTATAGGCCCGTAGACATTTCGTAGATGACAAAGTTTGACTGTTGATTTGAGTAATATATTAGTCCAGTTCACTATGTACAGAAAACACGTTTCGTTCAAATTGTTTGGAGATTTGCAAAACTATACATTTTTGGAAAGTTTAGAACCTACTGAACCTGAAAAGTAATGTTTACATTTTTTCTAAACACTCTATGGCGGCCATCTTGGATTTTCAAAATGGCGACTATTTTTTGCTCACATTTTGCAATATCTCGGCTTCTAAGCATCTTAGGCTTTTGATTTTGGTGTCTAAACATACATTTTCAGAGACAAGGAATGTAATGGGACAACTTATGATGAGCTACATATAATGCATGACACTATTTTGGAAATTTTTGAAAAAATACGTAAATTCTAAGTAACAACCTGAGGCTCAAATGGTAGTTATTAGTCAACTTTTCGAGCATTGAAAATAGTCTATCAGATTAGCAAATGCACCCACTACAAGCGCTCCGTGCGTGCCCACATCTACTCATACATGGCACTGTATGAGCTGGCGATCGATCAGTTCTTGAAGGACAACCTGAAGGATATGTGCCTAGAAGCTACCGCTGAGTTAGAGGAGGCCTGCTCTGTGGCAAACAAGAACACAAACGCTGAATCTGTGAAGCAAGCCAATACCCATCTACTGCAAACGCTGACTCAGGAGAATGTGATGAATAGACTGCATGATTGGGAAGAACAGAAGGCCAAGAACGCAATGTTCCGTTCCATGATGAACTACCTGCACCGGGCGGAGACGATTCTCTACTTTGTAGCAGCATCTCGGAATGTTGATCTTCACCTTCATCTTGAAGCTGGAGAAGCGCTCAGTAAGCTGTTCTTTGCAATGGATAGGATCAAGTACAAGCGACTTTGGCCACGCTAAATAGCAGACATTTATGCACTCAAGATTGACCACCCAGAAACATGGAGAGAACTGGAAGAGAGCAACATTTCTGTGACCAATAACGCCGTCCCATTTGTGTCCATCGGCGCTGATCATGCATGCGAACACCTCAACAAACTCATGAAGGTTCATGCTGGTCTGATTGGGATCTCCAACAACCCCAATGCAAGACAACGATTATTTTGGCTGCTCCAGAACTGTCCTGCCTAGAAAAGGAATTCAAGGACCAGTTCCATGATGTTGGAAGCAAAGCAGTGGGACATCACGACCTTTCCCCAAGCAAAATCAGGCGGGAGCATGGAACCATTAGTAGGATTAAGGATGCCATACATAGTCACGGAAATCCATTTGCTGTTGAGGACAACATGATCTACAACATCATAACCCATGGATACATCCCAGATGAGTACGTGCCACAGGTCCTGAACATAGATGACACGGGCCAGAAGCTCGTGGCTGAGCGGGTCAATGGGGATGTCAGCCTATGGGCCGCTGTGAAGAAGCAAAACAACAAGATGTACATGTCTGGCAACAAGACGCATAAAGTCAAGATTCGCGACAAGATCGTATACCTGAAGGAAACCAAAGACCTGTATGGGAGGTTGATGGTCCTTCCCGCTCAAACAGAGACATTGCCCAGAAGCAGGCAGTTGGCACCTACGAGTTCACACTGACACCAAGGGCAAGCATATCCATGTACTTGAAAAGTTGACAACACGATACACAACAGAAGCATACCAACAGTCAGACGAATACCCAATAGAGACTGATGCAGATCCCCCTGATCACTGTCGGAAGATTGCAGTGGTAGATGGCATGGTCCTTGTCCAGAAAATGACAACGAAACCAGCAACTGTAGTGACAGTGAAGGATCTCAGTGTATGCTTCAGTGACAGACTGATGAACCTCACGAGAAGCTTTGATGAGGTCATCGTCGTCTTTAACACATACAAGGCTGATTCTCTGAAGAGCACAACCAGGCAAAAGAGGCGAAAAGGAAAGGATCCAGTCCAGTACCAAGTCCGAGATGAGACCAGCATCAAGCACATCACAATGAGTCGATTTCTGTCACATGAACAGACAAAGGCTGATCTGACAGAATATTCGGCTGAGAAAACTTTGAACTACAACAAAGATTCATCCAAGCTGGTCATCAACTCAGCTGCGGGACACACCAGGAGCAATAAGGATGTGGGTCCCTTTCCAGATAACAACCACGAGGAAGCAGACACCTTGATGATATGCTTAGGAGTGTCTGCAACAGAGCGAAACACAAGGGATGCAAAATTACATTGTTATCTCCTGATACTGATGTCCTCGTCTTGATCATAGCCAGTTGTGATTTGTTGCCAAAGAACACCTCAATTTCAGTGATTTCTGGTGTCCAACAGATCAAGCCGTTATGGACAGCATTGGGGCCGGAGAAAGCAAAGGCCTTACCAGCATTCCATGCATTCTCTGGGGCAGGCAACACTGCAAGGTTTGCACGAATAGGCAAGGCAACCTGGTTCAAGCTGTTCCTGGAGTCTGACGATGATGTCATCAGGGCCACGTGCATGCTTTGTGACGACACGGATGTGACAGAGGACTTCCTGGAATTAACCTTGGCCAGGTTTGTGTGCACTGCATACTGTCCAAAGGGCCTCCAGATCTCCAGCATTCCGGATCTACGTTGGCACCTATTTTGCAAATACATGACAGAAAGTGAGAAGCTACCACCTACCATGGGTGCCCTCAAGCAGCACATTATGAGGACGCATGTGCAAGCTAGAGTCTGGGCCAGGCTGCCCATCTCAAGCAGGTTCCGTTGGACCCACTGCAGAATGGCTATCACAAGGATCACTATGATGGCCAGCTAAACCCAACCACCACTGATGTGCCACCAGCACCGAAGGCTATCATTGAGATGGTCAGGTGTCAGTGCAAGGGGAACTGCGCATCTAATCGCTGCTCTTTTATGTCAAATAACTTACCTTCCACAGATCTCTGCATGTGAACACACATTGTGAAAACGACGAAGACTCATACTACGAGAATCGTGATTCAGATGATGACAGTGATGACTAATGTCATTTGCTTGATATATCTTAATGTCTAGAACCAGAGGGACTATTCATTGTTCTAATGTGACGATCCTTTGCATATCATAATTAGAATACTGCGATGAAACATTTGTTTACTATCAGGTACACAAGAAGTACATTTTGGTCATTGTTTTTAGTAAACATTGTGATTTATACTGTCTTGCATTAAATGTAGTGCATTGTAAGTTGTCTCATTAGATTCCTTGTCTCTGAAAATGTATAGTTAGACACCAAAATCAAAAGCCTAAGATGCTTAGAAGCCGAGATATTGCAAAATGTGAGCCAAAAATAGTCGCCATTTTGGAAATCCAAGATGGCCATAGAGTGTTTAGAAAAAATGTAAACATTACTTTTCAGGTTCATTAGGTCTTAAACTTTCCAAAAATGTATAGTTTTGCAAATCTCCAAAAAATGTGAACGAAATTACGCAAGGAACTGGACTATATACATATGGCTTTAATATTCTACTAGGTGGAAATTTTCAAAACTGGGCATAACGTGGCGACGGCCATTTTTCAAAATGGCTGCCAATTCAATATCCCCGTATCTTAATAAGTACGGCATGCAGAACAATAATTATGGTATGCCAAAGTATGTTTCAGGGGACTCCGATTTCAAATATACAATTACTTGGCTCCTATGGCATTTATGTCCCCATATCTCATAAACTACGTCACCTAGAGCAATTTTATTGACGTTGTTGGATAGCTTGGTGGATAGTGATATCAAATGTTATTTGCTACCTTCAATAACATAACAATTCGCGCCATTTTTAAAGATGGCGTCTGTCAAAGCCAATTATGTCCGTATTTAAGAAATACGGTATTTAGATCTATCTTTCACCACATCTCAAGTGCTTCATGTCGTCGAAGGGTGTAGCAGATGTACAGTGGAGACCTGTTTGACCCACTGTTGACATTAGTTATAAGTTTGAGACGAGTTCAACGCCATATATGATATGTTCCCTGTTATCGCTCAGTATACATGATATCAAATGGCAAGACCATTAATCGATGTGTCATCTGTATATAACCAAATGCCAATATAATTCTTAATTTCATGTATGTTTGAAAAGTGTCATCACCAGAACACATTACAGATGGAAAGATGCATGTGGAAAACATGTTTATAGGTTAAAGCCTGCATCACTCAGGCTAGGACTACCATCGATCTATATAGATTATCAGGTACTGAGCAGTCAAATGATCTTTTAAGCCAGGTGGTAATTGCCTACGAGATATATCCCCACTGTTATAATAATAATAGTTGGTCTATTTGTTTCCTGTCATAGGTTTCAACACTACAGAAGTCAACATGTATCAAAATAGTTCAGCGACCAAATGTTTCGATTAAGACTAATTATTAATGAAATATTCGGTTATCTATTTCGGCTTGGGCGTATAGGTCCTACGACTTTTGCGTCGATCAGATGTAGAGAAAAAAGATTACTAAATATTTCAACGACCAAATATTTGGCTATAACGGTAACAATGGATAATTATAATAATTATAATAAATAAATAAATATAATATTTTAAATAAAAATAATATAATATAATCATAATAAATATAATAACAAATAATAATTATCCTGTAATCATGTTTCATAACATTATTACAACACACAAGAAAGGCCTTACTGTAAAGTACAGTACTTATCAGATTATTGCAGTGTTACCACATTGATTGGTATAAGAATGGCACACTCATTAGAAGGCCTACTGTGGTCTTGATATGATCAGCCCTAGGTGACTTACATAGTGTATGTGATATTCAATCCAGGACATTCAACTTTGGTTAATCTAACATAGTGGTGGTATTCCTGGAACGCGATACAGATAACGAGTGATTAAATGGTGTCACCGTTCTCTTGGCAACAAGTAAATATTGACTGCACTGTACAGTTGTTACTTGCGCACAAAACTAATTCTGTTACAACTATATACTTGCCTGGAACGGAATTGTTGTGTTTTAGTGTTAGAAGGCGTTTTTTCTCGATCTGCTCTGATCGTGTTAGTGGTTGTTCCGATAGACGATCAGTGCGGTGGGCGGGACGGCCCGGTTGGCTGAACGAAGGATCTCTGAGCGCAGGGACTCTGGTCGCCACGCCTCCATCGTCAAAGCAACTGGCACCAGCGCTGACGTGGGAAAGCACTAGACTTGCACAACCTCCAAGCTGACCGTACAGGACCACAAACTCTCATAAAACACAAATTCATTACGTTGGTGGTCCTCTGGAGGAGATCAGATTGAGGTTTTTAAAATATTGAATGGGTATGAAAATATTGACAGAAATATTTTTTTCACGGTCAAGGAAGAGAGAAGGACTAGAGGACATGGAGTTACATTAGCAAAGAAGCAGTGTAGACTAGATATTAGAACATTTTCATTTTCTCAAAGAATAGTAAACGAATGGAACAGATTATCAGCTGATTGTGTAAGTGCTAGTAGTGTTAATATATTTAAAAATAAAATTGACATATACCTAAGACGGGCGGGGTATACTTAGATAGATAGGTTGGACTCTCGATAAGCCAAACGGCTTCCTTGTCCACCTGCCATCTAGAGTTGATTCTCTAGGTGGCAATCTTGTTAAATCTTGTTAAATCTCTGGTGGGTCGGACGTCACCGCGTATGTCATACAAAATAAATCAGTGCTGACGCGACACCTGTTGAGGTTACAAGATGGCTGCCGTGGCGTGAGACCACACTTTTCGTTGGGAAGGTAATTTGGAAAAATAACATGCCAAAAGCACGAAAGCCCTCCAGTGTCACTGACAGTGATGTCGGTGACACTGAGGTGATGGTAATGAGGTTCGTAGAGTTACTGAAAGACGAGGGGGTACTTAAAACTTTGAGGTCTGCTTTGTACCCGCAGGCGCTATCGGACAAGCTTGATAAACTGACCGAGACAATAGCGTGCCTGACGTCGCAGCTCGAAAACAAAGAAATAAAAATCACTGCCCTGGAAGAGAGGGTGGAACGACTAGAGGGTGAGTGCGACAGACTGGAGCAGTATTCCCGTAGAGGAAATTTGCGATTTAGCGGCATCCCTGAGACTGGGGAGGGAGAGGACACTACGGCAAAGGTGGTCGACATTATCAATACCAAAATGGCCTTTACCCCCCCCCCCTGTGTCTCAGGAGGACATTCTTGTCAGCCACAGGCTGGGAAAGAGGAGCGACACTGGCGACCGGCGCCGCGTCGTAATTGTTCGTTTCAACAGAGTTACGGTGCGTGACGGGGTCATCCGGGCGCGGCGCCGATTACGCAATAACGACAGCACGGAGCCAATCTACATCAACGAGGATTTGACGCAGCGCCGCGCTGCACTTGCCGCCGCGACAAGGCAGATGAAGAAAACCCACAAGATCAACGACTGCTGGACGTACAATAGGAAAATTGTGATAAAGACCTTGACCAACATAATCAAGATCATCAACACGGAAGCGGAGATTGATAATCTTCGCTAAACGCTGAAACCCGGCCGTAGTGACTTTTGATCGGGATCATCCACATTATCCGTTAACATGAACGTTTACCAGAACCAATGTCTGTCATATGAATGTTTTATCTATATTATATATTTTTCTCTTCTGTTTTTATTATATAGTTTGCAATTACGTTATTAACTATGAAGCTGTGACATTCCTAGATGGTCTGTTAACATTAGGCTGACTGTACGTTATGTAAATTATTAATTATCGCTAGGCATTTTAATTTAAATAATGAAGTATGTTACCATTAGGCTGATTGTACTTTATGTTAATTATTAATTATCGCTAGGCATTTTAATCTAAATTATGAAGTAAATTATAGATATATGGTGCTATTCTTGTTCTAATGGTCACACACGTGATATTTAGAATTATACTACCTTAATATTTTGTGTTTTTCATTGAAATATTAGTTAAGGTGAACCAGTCAACTTAATTTGTGTTTCATATCAACTAAATGTTATTTATGTTGATTGATATATTCTGGTATCTCTAAATTATCACAGCGAAATATTTATGTTCGCTTCTTTATCAGTAAAATGCATTTATTTTTAAGCAGTGGCGTGTTAAAAAAAAACATTTAAAAGGGCAATACCTCTCCCATGAAAAAAGGTCATCTTGCATTTCATAATGCAAACGGATATCACATGATGTTCTTGACTTCATGTGACGTTGGCTTTTTTATGTTTATTTTGTTTTTTCTTGAGACTACAATCCGTGTGATGTATGTCTCCACCTACTCATTGTGTTTAATACTTTTTTATGTTATGAAAGTACGCAACACTGGAAGAATTAATCTGTTTATGCATTTGTATTACATGTTTTACTATTTGAATTGTTTCACAACTAGCAGATATTTACAGAACTGTTTGAAAAATGTTACAAGCAAATATATAAAATACGAACTGAACAAATGTTAGATTCTGATTACCAATGTCTACGACATTACGGAGGTATTCATAACAATTGCCTAAATAAAGTTTTACATCATAGCGATGATGAAAACTTTGATAACGATAGTTTGCCAATAATGAAAACTTCATCGTACTACGACACCAACAACTTTAAATCATTGATAAATACAAAAACAAATAATTTTGGTGTATTGAGCACAAACATTCAATCTATAAATGCTAAATTAAACGAAATAGAAGTTTTCACACAAGAACTGCGGCTACTTAATTATGCTTTCAGTGTCATATGTATTCAGGAAAGCTGGCTAACTGAACAAGACGACTTATGTAACATTAAATTAGAAGACTATACTTGCATCTCTTTGGGCAAGACTAGTAGTACAAAAGGAGGCTTAATTATGTATATTCAATCACAGTATAAATATAAGGTCCTGCAAGTAATACAAAATGAAAATTGGGAGGGACAGTTTATTGAAGTCACAGGGGGCGGCCTTATAAAACCTGTGATAATTGGTAACATATACAGACCTCCACGTGTCCTATATTGTGACTACAAAAAGTTTATTGATGAATTTGCATCAGTATTATCACATATTGATTTAAAAAAATCTGAAGTAATCATTGCAGGAGACTTTAATATAAACCTGCTTAAAATCAATGAAAAAGAATATTGTAGCGAATTTTACGACACCTTAACAGGATTTAGTTTCTTTCCAAAAATAACATTCCTAACAAGATTTTCTTCCCTGAATGGCACTCTGATTGACAACTTGTTTTGCAAAATTAGTGAATTAATGCTAGAATCAACAGCAGGTATCCTTATCAAACAATTCTCAGATCACCACCCATATTTCATATTTATTGACAATGCTCCAGTCAAAAAATGTCCTCCCAAATTAATCAAAATACATATACAGAATGAAATAGCTATGTGGAACTTTGCCTCTGAAATAACCAACTCAAATATAATGGAGAAATTAGACAAAAACAGTTTGTCTGATCCTAATAAAAATTATAAAATAATTACTGAGGTACTGGGAAAGGCAAACCGTAAACACATGCCATACAAATTAGTCAAGTTTAAGAAACATAAACATAAACATTCCCAATGGATAACAAATGGTATACTTAAATCTATAAAATACAGAGACAACCTGCATAATCAACTTAAACGTTTAAATCCCACATCTATCGAACATGTTATTAAAACGTCAAATTTAAAAACATATAATGGTATCCTTAAAAGAAGTAACAGAGCAGCCAAACTATCATATTATGAACAACTATTTAACTCATATAAAAATGACGCAAGGAAAACATGGAAAACCATTAACGAAATATTACATAGGTCAATTAAAAAAAGTTCATTACCTGAATATTTCAAGAACGGAGATAATAAAATAACTGATAATGTAGAAATTGCAAATTACTTTAATTCATTTTTTACAAACATAGGTAAGGATCTTGCAAACAAAATAAAAGACGATAGTAATAAAAATTATAGTTACTACTTAACAGGAAATTCTGAAAATCGATTCCAATTCCAAGAAATTAACGAAGAGTCCATACTCAAAATAATTGACAATGTTCCTGCTAAATCCAGTAGTGGCTGCGACGGTATTACACTAAAACAATTGAAATATTTAAAATATGTTCTTATAAACCCTCTAACTATACTTACAAATCAAATATTAAACACTGGGATATTTCCAGATAAGATGAAAATTGCGAAAGTAATTCCTATCTTTAAAAATGATAATCAAACATCGTTCTGTAATTATAGACCGATATCTCTGCTACCAGTAATTTCAAAGGTCATTGAAAAAGTTATATATAATCAGATGTATTCGTTTTTTACTAAACACCAACTCTTTAATGATAACCAGTACGGATTTAGATCCGGTCACTCAACTGAACACGCCATTCTGGAAGTTATCGACCGAACAATAGCCGCCCTGGATTCCAACGAAACACCTATCAATATATTTTTAGACTTATCAAAAGCATTTGATACCCTAGACCATTCAATATTATTAGGTAAACTACAATTTTATGGGATGGATGCTGATGCTCTAAAGTTAATGGAAAGTTATTTGAAAAATAGAAAACAATATGTAATTTACAATGACTCTATCTCTGAAACCCTGCCCATTACAACTGGTGTGCCACAGGGTTCTATTTTAGGTCCACTTTTGTTCTTAATATATATAAATGATTTACCAAACTCATGTGAAACATTTAAATATATAATGTATGCAGACGATACAACTTTGTTTACAACAATTCAGTTGTCTAACACATGTCCCACTAAAGACATCGAATATAATTTAAATTCAGATTTAAATAAGATAAACAGATGGCTGAAAATAAATAAATTGTCGCTAAACGTAAAGAAATCCAAGTATATAATACATAAATTGGGAAATAAACAAGTGAATAATCTCCTCCTCAAAATAGACGAAACCGTAATAGAAAGAGTTCACAATTTTAATCTTCTTGGGGTAACCTTGCAAGAAAACCTAAGCTGGGATGTTCATATAAAATATATTTAAATTAAATGTTCCAAATTGATAGGCATATTAAACAAATTAAAACGATTCTTGCCACTAAATATAAAAGTTACTTTATATAATGCACTAATGTTACCATACATCAATTACGGCCTAATGGTATGGGGTTTTAGCTGTAACAGAATAATCAAGCTACAGAAAAAAGCAATTAGAATAATATGTTTAACAAATTATAATGCACATACTGAGCCGTTGTTTAAAGGTTGACAATCATTTCGTTTTGCCCATCGCCAATCCTTTTCTTTTATGTCCTGATGTGTAATGTTTCAATAGTTTAACTAGTATGCGCAATCAGTTTGATTTTAAAATGCGTACTAATCTTTTTTTATTCGGCAAAAAAGAATCGTCGTTACACCGGGTATAACTGACGAAACCATTAGCCGGTGTAGACGTCCTGCCCTTTTTGGGTCACGTGTTTTATACGAGATCGGCATCCTACGGCACAATAACAAACCGCATGTGCTTTTGCGTGTCGTGACGAACGTTCCGAAGTGTTTCTTCTGTGAAGGTATGTATTAAGTGTTTTATTGCAGTTAGCAACCAGGGCGAGTAGTCGTGGGCTAATTCAACAAGAACTGCAACTTGTGAACTTCATTATAGGCCTACTCGACGTGGATTATCTAACTTGTTAGATTATTTTAAAAGTTTGACAGTCGGCATCGGCATCGCTTAGTCTCAGCCAGATACACTCATACAGCCTTTATTTATAAGTTTATATGTATTGTATTTGATAACGCAGGATCTTGTTCATAAGCTGTGTAATTGCAAAAGTACATATCTAGAGAGTGTAGATGACGTTAGGGACGAAATGATATCTCATTGGCTTCGGAACATTGGCAGTAGCTAGGCTCCGGGTAATGGTCACCGTGGGGAGCATCCGTTATCTCGTGCAACAGAACGTCAAACGAAGAATTATGTTGGTTATCACAATTATTTAAACAGTGTTTTGTGACTCACATTTTACTATGATTGCTGGATGTTGCTGATTTGCATTATATTTTATATAATAATAATATTATAATTATATAATAATAAAAACAATTATGACAACCATGATGGTGATGAATTTATTCAATATACAAAAAGGTAAACATGAATATAAAATGTTTGTATAGCTACTAGCCAGTGTACACCATATGCAAGTATTACACATAACATTCTTGCACTTGTTTCCATTGTGGTCAGTTATGCCTGGCTGTAGTCTATGTAATACCTGATACCTTTCAACTCACATGTGCCAGCTGTTCTAATCTTTATCTTTTCATCACAGCAATATATGAATGCATAATACAACTCAAATTATGATATATTAGTACGGGCCACACTACAATGCAAGTGAGACGAGGCAGAGGAGGGACTAAGATTAATGCAATCACTTGTGTCGGGCAAATGCATGGAGGATACATAGTTTGCAAGAGGCCAACGTCTGATCACTCCAAGTGAATTAAACATTTTAACAATCAACAATGTATACATTTTATAAATATTTTAATATGCCCATTTCAATACTCATTTGCTTTCATTAGCATTTTCATAATATCTCGGATATGGAAAACTAGGATAACCTTTGCAGTTGTGTAATGCATGTTATACTAAGTGTGTCCAGTCCAGTGTCCACACAGACTTCGGTCAACACCTTTAAAAAACTATTCAGCATACAACAATAACTCAGAAATAAATTTATTAAATCAATTATTATTCATTCTGAAGAAGGTAGACATGTTTGAATATTCAGTGAAGGAAATATACTGTTGGCATCACAACAACACCTTATTTTGTCACTTCCAACATTTACTTTGACATCCAGCTGAGCCATAAAATGTCAAATATAACATGCAGTAGTTATTACATGACATACCCTGACACAAAATTGTATATTGAAAATAAAACAGAAAATATGAATGCGCTATGCTTGGGAGTAAATATAATTCTATAATAATATATAAGATAAGGCATCCCTACATTTAAAAATAGCATGGTAATTTTACTTTCATGTAATGACAATACAGACCTAATAAATTACAACCCTGCTTAGATATCAACCTGTACATGCTGCTGTAGCCAAATATTTCTTGCTGCCTTTTTGTGGAATGCTTTAGGTCATACATAAAATATTATGTTATACAGCTGTAGATTTATTGATTATGGCAAAGAACACTCCATAATGACAACTCTAATACCATGATGCCAGTTTTTGTTTACTGAGTTTGAATATTATGCTTTTCTTTTCAGGTCAACACTCAACAGGAAACTGAACACCACCACTAGGTCAACAAGTTAATAAGCTATATACCATCCAAGATCCCGGAGAAGATTCCACAACCATGGGCTGTGCAAGACGCTGCAGATCAAATGTCATGTGAATATCAACCGAGTGATCTCAGTCGTGTGTTGCATCCATAACAGACTCCCCTGTACTGATGGTGTGTGCACTGACTTCCAGGCCAGTCAGTTACCCAAACTGACTAGAGACCCATATAGAATGCAGGTTGCTTGACATGCGAATATGGTGATATCTGACTAGCTTTGCAGTTTGTGGTAGAACAGTGGGTACCATGGTCTGGCAAATATGGCATGATCCTTCGGTCAACCTCTCTCAACACTATAAGATAGGTTCGGCATTCTTTGGTGAACTTCATCGGCTTGGATATCGATGGCATTACTGTGTTACTTAGTTCACTCTCTTTAATGGTACTGCATGCCAGGTACCTGACATTTTCTGTGCATCCACATCTACCTGTGCAAGAAACAAAGTGACAATTAACATGGCTGTGACATTTATGATATCATATGTGATGATACATTTAGCAAAAGTCAATTATAGAATTGTTTGGTATTTGGTATTCATATCGTAAACTCTACATGCCAGATATGTTACACTTTATTAAGATCTGTTAAATCAAACAACATATCTACTAATGTAGGAAGCATTCAGCCACACTTATGTTATTATGCAAAGACTAACTATATAAAGTAATAATATCTACCACTATCTGTAGCCGGTACTCTTCATACAGGTGAGTAAACACATACCCGGGGTAGTGATTGCACATGTAACTCTCAGCCACATGGCGAGGACCATGACTAGTGTAATCATCATAATTATAGTTAACTTAGTGTACTTTATTTGTTATTATTGTTATTTAATATGTACACATTACATGTATATAGTATGTATATGTACTTTGTATCTAGAAAGTCAAATCTTTCTAAGACAATTACTTCAGGAGTTAACCAGTTAAACTTTGTCACATTGTAAATATTTTGGACAAGTCATTTATAAAATCTTGTCAGATGAGTCTGCCATTCAAGCCAAAGTGAAACTTGTATGCAAGATTGTCAAGAGAAATATGTTTAATAAAACATCAATTTATGTTCTACTGCTGTAAAAAATCAGCTATTTACAGCATGTTTCAGTAATATCCATAATGCATGCATTATGAGTAAACTTTACAATTTTAGGTAAATTGCCAGGATTTTGTTCTTGTGTAACAATTGTTTCAGGATTTTGAACAATTTGCCCATGGGTGTAGTGTTAGGCACACATTTGCAGTAGCTAATGTCATTTCGGATAAAGGCATCATTTTAAAGCCTAATAAATGGGATTAATGTTTTTTAACTAACCAGCATTTGACATACTATGTATTTGTGCTGGATATTTTTGTGAATGAATGAATCGTGATAAAAGTAACTGTTTGTTTATATATATATATATATATATATATATATATATATATATATATATATACCATACATGTTTTCAACCTTTTCCTAATTTTATATTTTACTGATTGTTTTATCTGATGTGCATGTGATATTAAAAATAAATACATATATCATGTGCAGTGCTTGCCATTATGTTGTAGTCAATCTTGTCAAAAGTTTCAATAAAATGTTTTTACTTTATGTTGTCTTTACTTTAGTCCACATGTGATTCCAACAATATACAATCTATCCAGGACACCCATTACTGCAAAAACCTCATGCAGACAAATAAACTGTCATACGCAGGAGCAGGTTCAGAAATTAATTCTAGGGGGCACAAAAACTTCCACTGGCAGATGAATAAAATTCATATACCTAAGCTGACAATTTAGATGCATATTAACATATATAATGCTCTACTGGTTAAGCCGTTTAATTTTTTTAAACGTTACAACCGTGCATAGCTGTGTATGTGACAACAATTGTAATAATTGTTTTACCAGCAGAACTGATTAGTATAAAGAATTTGTGTTACTCAATGACAGAAGTACCGCACATTTGAAACTCGTTATATTTTCAGGTCATAGGGAAGCCTGCACCCTTTGACTTTGCATAGTCTATCCATCTACACAAATAGGCAAATAGACGACTGTGACAAATAATTATTACACATAATTTCATGGGGCTAATAATGAATAATTTTGAATATGTTGTAAGTTTGTAATTATGAATTCAATGTTTCTTCACCATAATCACCTAGTTGGCATATTTTTCTCTGGTTATTCATATGAGATGACCACAAACACAGCAAAATTGTGTGAATGCAGTGACATAGGTGGGCATTAATTAGTGCTTTCTGTAAAGATAGTTATGTATTCCACTCTACTCAGCCTGCCCAATAAGAATGCAGTTGATACCAATTATAGTGCATGATGTAATGGTATTTCAATGTATAATTTCCATAATATTAATTTCTATGTTTGTAACATAAATATGGCAACATATAATTAACCAATATACACCACACTTTCATCAATTTAAACATAATCAAAACAAACATAACATCTTTCTTGCCATTATACAAAATGAATAGTTTTTAAGAAACATTTTTAAAATGCAGTTACTTGTGTCATGATGATATTTTATGAATATCAAATACCAATGATTACCGGGTACCTCCATTCTGGCAAGCTCCAAAAGGCATTCTTTGTACACAATGCAGCATGGTTTGCCAGTGACGTCTTCCGCTCTTGTCATCAGTGTCATGTCTTCATCGTCTGTACTCATCAGTCACAATTTCTTCAATGTCATGCACAAAAGTTCACATATAGTAACAGGCTGCAGAGTGGCAACGTCTTTGCGACATCTGAAATAAAACATAACCAAACCAGTGAGCATTACTGTAAACACCTCAAAATGGACATTTAATCATCAACACTGGCCCAAGAGGTCCTCAGGTCCTTTGGACTATACAGCCCTGAATAGTTAATTTGTAATATTGAATGAAATATATTTTTGTTAATCTTAATCACTGCTGAGTTTTTCACCACAAAACACAGCAAATTGTGTTTGTTAACTTGCACAGGACCATAACATGTCATTAGTGGTTTTAGGCAAAATAATATTACAATAAACTTACTAAAATCAGTTAATTTTAATGCCATGAAGACTAAGTGAGCTGAAAACCTGCTTAGTGTTCCTCACAACTGCACTGCAGGCATACTACTGAAACTTCATCATGACGAAATGTACCAGTCTGTGAGACTAACAGTTTTTCTTTAATATTGGTCATAAACAAAGGTTGCTAGTATTAGCGCAGTGGTTCAGGGGTAGAGCATCAGACTCTAAAATAAGAGGACCCAGGTTCAAATTTTGTGCTGCCATGTGAAACCTTGGGCAAGTTTTTTTCACACTACATTGCTCCATTTCACCCAGCTGTATGAATGAGTACCTGGCTATAAACAGTGATGACTATTTGTGTACAAGCAGTCTTCGCAAAATTGCTACATGGCTGAATGCTTCCCAGAGAAGCCGAGATGGTCTTCGATTGAACTACCAGGGAGTAAAGTGTAAAAAGCGCTTTGAGCAATCCTTACCTTTACCTTTAAATCATGACAAAAGTTACAATTTTGTGTCATAGTATATCACGAGCAATTTATTTTAAAAATTGTGGCACCCAGGCGTATGCCATTTTTGTTGTGAAGGAAGCTCGGAAGGATATTGAGACTTATTTTACTAGTTATTTGAGTTATAGGAATGAGCTTACACATAGAAAAGGTTTTGTGACAATACAAGCTACGCCTCATCGAAATGTTTGGGTTGGAAGTTGGTCATATTTTAAGAAATATAATAACATACCATCTTTGCATATACATGTATAGATTCATAATTAAGGCAACCAGACTTGCCATATTCCTCCGATTTGCACATTTATATACCAAATATGTACAATTTATCAATTTATGTCTAAGGTATGTGTATTCTGCTCACAATCAGGGTCTGAAAACCCTATCGCGAGTGATATTTTGAATAAATCTTAATCATGATTTGTATCACCTAGCTGTACATTAACCGTACACTGTATTTATATTCTAATTGTAGTTATGTAATCTCTATATTATATAGATCAACTCACCACAATTTCACTGACACAGGCTCAAGATTGCAGAATATATTGACTAGTGAATTAAATGTAAATACAATTATTTATTTTTAACAACCTGTCAAATGTCAAAGTGCCATAACTTGAAACCTATTTAAGCTACAACGCTCAAATTTTGGATTCTTGCTAATCTTACCAAATGCAAAACTGGAAAGGCTCTCATCATACTGTATTAGTACTGATCTATTCAAAAATAATCTAAGACTAAGTCCAAGACGTCGATGACAGCAACCAATTTATGGAATTTTATTTGCGTTCACTCGGAATGACCCTAAATGGCCTAATACCATCGACTAATTTAATAGCAAAACAATTTTGTCAGCTGGCACACGCAATATTAAAACAATGTGAAATGGTTGAAGCCGAGTAATAACAGAGTACTAACCTGTCGTACATGTCATTTGATTCCACAACTTGCACAAGTCTATAACTTTTTCCAAATACACGTGTGCGCACGGCCGCTGTTTCTGTCTTTCTGCGGCTCTTTGTGCACTTCCCTGTTTCCTTGCCGATTCGGTCGCAAACATACGCGGGCGTCCCATCGTTGAACAAAAAACAGCAAAAGAACGGGAATATTGCGACTCTATAAATTATAGTAAACAGTTTATCGAAGGACTGACAGCATGGACGGGTCAAAGGTCGATCTCACTGCTCGTTTTCGCTCACGCGAGATTTTCAAGCTACAGTCTTTTCCGGAAGTCACGGTAACACAGGGTGTCCGGTTCGAGTTTCGGCTATGATAGCAAATACTCTTTTTCTGAGTTTTCTGTTTATTTAATAAAAACGAAGCCACACATTTGCACAAACGAGTTAGCATGTCACAGGGGATACTTCGTAGGTTTGCTTTTTCGTGAAATTAGTCTGAAACGCGAGGAGCAAAAACAATCGAACTGATTGTACATTTTTAAGAAACTCAAGATTCTTAATGTTACAGATATGCTGAAATTGCATGAATTGAAACTGTACTATAAGTATGTGCACACGACATTACCAGTATATTTGCAAAACTTACCATTTATATTAAATAAAGCAGTCCACACATTTACCACACGGATACATGACAATATTCATACAAATAGGGCTAAGCATGACTTTGCCAAGCGATGCATTAGGCACGATATCCCTTTACTAATAAACAATACTACATTTAACATTAAAAACAAAATTACAACGCACAGCTTACAAGGGTTTATTAGTTACGCAAAAGAAAATTTTCTACAAAATTACAAAACACTGTGCTTTTTACCAAACTGTTACATATGTGGACATTCATAACAAGCAACGTACACATTTACAGTGATTCTTCCCTTTGTTATACCTCCGTAAATGTACATATACAAAATGTACATATACTAAGTAGTGTCATTGTAATCATTGGCTAATTTTCAAGTGAATTTAACAAATTTGTGTTGTTTTGTTAGTTGAGTTTTGTGACTTATGTTACCAGAAATGACATTCTTGTGTTTTGCTGTATTATGCATATGTGTTTATTTGGAAGTGTTAAAAATAGTCAACTATTATTTACTTGTTATGTAATTAATGGGGTGGCTGCCACGAGAGCGACCAAAATGGTCTTAGTGACAGTCTCCTCGACCCCTGGTTATTTTACCTACATTAATAATTCATAATCACATTTTATAATTACATTTCTATTATTTCTTATGCAATTACTTGGCAGTTTACTGCACAGCGGTACAAATGTAATATTATTTTATAACTTCTTTATGTATATTTTATTGGGTCAATAAACACTTCCGATTCCGATTCCGATTCCGATTCCGATGAGTGGAATATATACCAGTGCACACGACGTGACGTCAGATGAATCCGGCGGGTAAAATGTTGGAAGCCAGTTTTGATAACGTACAATCTCAGTCTGTGCATCACATATTATTGGGGTGGACGAGGGGGAGGACGAGGGGGTGGAGGTGGGTCCAGGGGGCGCGGGTCAAGTGCCCCTAGGGACATTTCGAATTTAACCGCGCAAGCCTAGCATGTCTCGTAGAAAGGCCTTTTGAATGTGCTCTCGTTTTGACGACGGTCAGGGCAATGCAGTTGAAGGTTTACGTGAGCTTCCGAAACGTTAAATGTAGCCGTGGAAATTATGTTCTACAGGAGTCCATTCATCTCACTCCAACGCCGTGATCAATGCCAAGGCGAAGTAGTGCTGAAGCTCCGACGACAAATACTCAACAGGAATACTCCTCTCCCACACGCAACCTCACTTCCCGTGTCATGTCCCGACAGCGTGGCGGTGCTGAAGCTCCGGCCCACCCTACCGAATATAAATTTCGTTCACTCGTCCCGAGAAAACGATAGTGTTTCACTTTTAAACGAAACAGTACCAACACATATTAAACACAACACATCTTTCTTGGTTCAATGTTATACACTATATATATTTACGGAATCGTAGAGTCTCAAGTCGCAAATCGTATTTCTTTTACGCATACGGCAGAGGCACAGAAACGGCGGTATGTAGTCTGCAAACAGGGAATCACAGTTTGACTTGTATCAGTTATATGAGCACATAGTTCAACTTATGCAGTGACGTCATGCGTCTGCTATGCTTCTCTTAACACTATTTTTTCAATAAGCATCTGATATGTGTATATAAAGTGTAAACAAATACATTATTCCCAGTCATCCAGTGTTACTTGAGATAATTTAGCGTCTACCGCTAGATGGCGCAACCAGAGCAAGAGGTTCCACAGTCTCGTTTAACCGACTCTCGCGCGTCTGCGTAACTTCGCCGAAAAGATAATCTTGTGCCTTAGCCGACTTTTGAATGTTATCTAAACAGTGCTGCTCTAACCAAAATTCCTGCTTCACAAACAATTGCACATTTGTATTTCTGTTTACTTTTGTGTGAATATAAGTTTAATGTTGAATACTTTTAATAGTATAGTATTATTTTTATAAAAGGGTATCTTTTTGGGTTTTTATTTTACAGTTGGTCTGACAGCCAATCAGCATCTCTACCCTATCCTCAGGTAAGGCCGCCCTGGCGGTAACATCAGCAGAGCAGGCGGGGTTGAGGGGCTAAAAGGTGCTGCCACCTAACGGAGTCTGTGTAATCGAGGTTTCATGGAAGCGATCTAGATTCTTAACACCAAAGATAAGGACCACTCGGGGCGCAGGGGGCATGGGGGAGCACACATCAGCTGACATATCATATATATATATATATATATATATATATATATATATATATATATATATATATATATATATATATATATATATATATATATATATATATAATATATATGTATATGTATATGTATATATATATATAATATATATATATATATATATATATATATATATATATATATATATATATATATATCATAGACGTAGAAGCATGGACTGCCAACTTCAAATCTCGCGCCTCTAGCTTGCGTCGCGCATGCGCGAGCATTTTCAGGGCTTGTTTACTTCCGTTTCGATCTTTTCCAGGGGCTTCGTTGAAGTTGTCTTCGCAACGTTGCAGAGAATGGTGAATTGCCAGGTAAAACCGAACGTTTTGTTACGTTTATCAGCAGTAAGCATAAAGTTAATGTTGTTATACTGTGATTGAGTGTGAAGGTATATTTAAGCACTGTATTTATAGGTCAAGGTGCCGTTAATCGGCCGTCCTGTCCTGGTAATCTCAAAATCTGACAGTTGTCAGCCTGTCTGAATCAGTGCATTTGTAATTTGATTGATTCACCCGGCATGCCTATTTTAATCTGTAAAAGATTTGACAACCATTAGTATGCAATGATCTGACTTCTCAGTCTTCTGTTTGTATTGACTTTCTCGTGTACGTACGTAGCCATAAAACGCCTTTGGCGTCGACGACTTCGGGCGGCGTTATAATTTGATAGGGTGCCTGTGACCTGTTCAACCTTTAATTTAATGTACTCGTAACTCATATCAGGGTTGGCACGTTTTTCCCACCCTGGTAAATACCGGGCGGTAATTACCGTCCTGGGAAAAACCTCAAATAGTGGTAAATACCAGACTACCTGGGAAAAACTCTTAAAGGGATGAAATTTGAACCATTTTTGCAATACAAGTTATTGTACCATCACCATAATGATACATGTGTAATTATACATCAGTACTGTATTTACCTTCACTCTTATTACTTCTGCAATTATACAATGATATAATGCAATTTATTACTATTATAATTATATTCAAAATGAAATTTCTTGTCATCTTAATTTTTTTATAACAAGCATACTATACACCCATTAAAATATAATAAAAATATCTACAACTATATAATTGTTGTGGTTCAATAAAGTTCAAGTACTCATTACACACAAGGTTAAATTCGTAGGTGAAATTCATTGAGGTTATGATGATTTATATATTCTAAACACACCTTTCTGTTTATATTTTATCCCAATTATGACATTTATTAAACACAAATACATAACATAAAACCATTTTATAGTGGAGATTTTTTGATGGGCATTCTTTCAATAGATATTGAATGGATTAAATGTGTGCCTGGGCCATGGGCATATTTCCCGGTAAATACCACTTTTCCCGGTAATTACCGGTAATTACCCGGTTATTCCCACTGCCCTGTCTTTAACTAGTTTTTCCCAGAAATGTGCCAACCCTGACTCGTATAGATAACTACCCGATATTATTAGACATCTGAGTATTGATAATTGAGGAAACTTGAAATGGTTAATTGGTTATGCAGGGGCCAGAGGGTTGTAACCAAAGGCAAAGGCAGGTATGTGAGGCTGTGTTTTACTTTTATGCCTACTAGTATGTGTCGATGAAGTTTTGATTTGACGTTCTGTTGCAGTTTTAGAACTACTGGTAGTACTGTAGTATAATGACGGGAGGAAATACCTGTTGTATCGTTGGCTGCACTACATCTCAAGCCAGATGTCGAGGGCTTCATTTCATCGTTTGCCGAGAAAGGGTAAATTTAATATTTCTCATTTGGTAAAAATGCATCGACATTATATATATTATCATCAACTATGGTTTGTATTACTAGTACACTCCAAAAGATACAGATGGTCAAACAGACAACAGTGTGATCAATGTTTCTGTATTCCACAATGTGGAATCCTCCTTTTGCCCCAAATACACCAATATGCTATGAAACAATTCCATAAAGGTGTGTGATAAATTATGTATATGATGTTACTTTGTTTACTTTTGTTGATGATAAACATTTAACCAAATTCACTACTCCACAGCCAGAGCCCCTCGGCATATCGTTCTCTTCGACAAGTTGGAGTCATCAAACTGCCTGCCGAGTCCACACTCAGGGATTACACTAACATTGTGCATCCAACATCTGGCTTCCAGATTGAGGTGTTTCTGGAGCTGAAAAAGCTGGCAGAAGAGTTGGACTCCAATGAACGATGGGTATGTCTCATGCACGATGAGATATCGATAAAGGCTGACCTCGTATACGATCGACGGAATGGCGACTTGGTTGGTTTCGTCGACAAAGCCCAATGGGAGGACGACAAGGGCGACTCGAACCTGGCAACCCATGCGCTTGTCTTCATGGTAGTGGGTGTGACTTCCAACATAAAAATGAGCATCGGCTACTTCCCGACACGAACTGCCACAGCAGATGAGATGTGGCCCCTGTTCTGGCGAGCAGTCGGCCTGGTGGAGTGTGTTTCAAACCTCAAGGTTAGCCTGTTCTCATAAAGTATATTTAATTTATATTGTAAAATAACATGCTACAGTATATTGTTTTTATGTATGTTGAATTTTGATATTGTTATGTTTTGTTGATTTAAATAAATAAATAAAATAAACTTATATAGCGCCAAATCTAGCTTAAAAACTATTCAGGGCGCTTTACATGTACATGATAACATTTTCTTAAAAGTAATTACCCAAATGTATAACTAAAACAAAATTAACTGTATATTATATAACAATGCATAAAGACATGCAGACTAATGCTCTGGTTGGCGTGTAGATGCAAATAAGGTCACGCAAGTACACTGGTCCACGACAGTTGACCGCTCTGTGGATGATTAACATTATTTTGAAACAGACACGTTCCCGGACCGGCAGCCAATGGAGTTCCTTCAGCACAGGCGTGATGTTGGAGTATTTTGGCACGCGCATGATCAGTCTAGCGGATTTACTAAGTATTTTATGTTTTCTATTTCAGGTCATAGCATCTACCAGTGATAAAGCTAGTCCAAACCAACGGCTGGTTAGAATCCATGGGACTGGACACAAGACTCAAAATCTGTATGCTCCTAATAGAGACATATTCTTCTTCAGTGATGCCCCGCATCTTGTCAAAACGGTCCGCAACAACATCTCCAGTTCGGGATTTGGGAAGAACACCAAGCGATTATGGATACGTGGTTTATAACAATCTGGTCTCTGTTCTCAATGCATCAATCAGATTTACCAACTTTAACCATTTCCATAATAAAGGAATCTGCAGGCCTAGGGTACAATTTAATAGGTTTATAAAAATAAATTTGCAGAATGACGGAAAAGAGATTCTGTGGTCACATATTGCTCGAATCTTTCAAGAGGACTCCGTACGAGAGTTGCATCGAACAAGGTTGACGGCGGAACATGTATACTTGACGCCACAGTCTGTGATGCGTGTCTACCTCGCTGCTCAGGTACGTATTGTTTGAAGCCCTATTTTTTGGCAAAGTCCAACAATGTTCCTCAATAGAGCCGATCCGGTGACAAGTGTTGCCGAAAACTTATATGTGATTTTATATACCCGGTATCACGTATTCAATATCATGATACTTGATGTATATTTACAGGTCCTAAGCCATTCCGTAGGGTCTGTGATGGATACCTTTGGTCCAGAAGAAGCTAAGGAAACTGCCAAATTCATATTTCTGATGGACAAGTTCTTTGACTGCCTCAACACACGGTTGGTGCTTAGTGTATTTGAGCGTAATGCATACTGACCAGTGTTATACAATGGTGGAATATTGGTCAATTTTGGTTCGCTATGTAAATTGAAACTTTCCATTTATTTATGAACAGATCATCCACGGAAGGGATAAGAAAAAACAACAGTTACCTGCAGGCCTATACCCATGTCAATGATGACAGATTCAAGGTACGTATTCTTACAGGGGGTGTGGGATAGCTCAGTTGGGAGCACACGAGACTCCTGTGCCAAAGGTCCGGGGATCGACCCGCGTTCCAGGTGACCGAGTTTGAAAACCGCCCAAGTTAGTGGCAGCTCAACTAACTAAAAAAGGCCGAGCGGTCTTGGTCACTGTCTATGGTGACTTGCACCTAAGAGATCCCTTGGGACGATTCGAAAAAGAGTAGAGAGTTCCCGGTCCCGGGCTTCTGTCTGTCATGATTAGCCAATGTGCAAAAATATACGCCGTAAAACCCAATAAACTAATACTATTCTTACATTATAAATTCAGATATTGTAGAAAATGAAAACAATGTAGCTGGGGGATAAATATGCGGTCATGGGCGACCGAGCATTGTAGTTTAATGTATCTCATCTTTTAATCCCAATGCTATTCAAGATATATGATACAATCAGTGGTCCATATGATAGAGCCACTCATTGTAATGGCTTCCACTGAGTGAACAACAGTAGTCAGTAACTAATATTGATTTTTGTTACATTAAAATTTTGTTTAGTTCCTCAGCGACGAGTTCATGGGGTACATCGAGCGATGGAGAGAGTCGACTCGGACCAGAGAGGGCTACACTCTTCAACAGAGAAAGAAGATGTTCCTGACTGACCAGACCGTATGAGGGCCTGAAAACTACAGGTTTGAAAAATATATGTGTCTGACTAACAGCCGAGATGATAAAATGTCTTCGTGATGTCACATGAACATCTTTTTAACTATTTCATATCTACCTGATTGTAAAGGTTCTATTTTATATGCGAGAATAAATCCAAGTGAGCTATCATATATATTTCATGTTTTCAGTAAATTCGGTTATCGAGGCAACAAAGTATCTGCTCAACAATGGCGTCTCGATGGTCCTGACGAATCGTTTCAATCAGGACCCACTCGAAGAACATTTCGGACGCCACAGATGCCTTTGTGTTCGAGCAGAAAATCCTACTTTGTGGACATACGGGTATGTGCAATGAATCCATGTTGAAATCAATTTATTTAGAAGCATCACAAGCAGTACATCAATGTGCATGTATACACAAACAATTAAAATACACAAACAGACGCATGATGTAACATCCACATTTACTCCATTTCTCAAAGAAACATAATCTAAAACAATCCCACCAACCTGTCCGGTCATCTAAAGTATATTTACATTTATACAAACTAGGTATTGATTCACCACATGTCACAGTCACAACAGAGATACATGTAGCCAGGAAAATGTTATGTTATTATTATGAAATTACACAAGATCATTGACGACACCCCTGCAATATATTATTGCATGTGCAAATTGTCATGTTATAAACTGGTATAATATATGCACATGCTGGTACCTGTTTACAGGTACCAGGAGAGTAAATTGCGCATGCAGCGCACACTGGCATTGGCAATACTGCCCAGAGGAAATATTCGCAGCAAACGTGCAGCTAACGATGTCATCGTGGATGAAACACCAATGCCAAAAATCAGACGTCGAAAGGTAAGAATTGCATGATATTTACAGTGGTAGAGCGGTATTCCCCAATTACACTGTAGGCTATTAAAAAATTTAACATAACATTGACATGATTCAGGTTTGTTCAAAGGCCCCTTAAACGTTGAAATTAAACATTGGATATATCATTTATTTAGCTAATTTGCTTCTCAAAGCCTTTTCTTTCTTTGAATCACGCTTCTTGTTCCTTACTTTCTCGATGAGACATTTACATTTCTGATGTATTCTAACTTTAAAGTATAATGAGATCATATCTGATAACACATCTCCTTTCAATGAAGTATCTAAATGATGAGTCGCACTGTGGAAACAGTCTTGTACGGTATCATTGCCAACACATTTCTCGATGTATACTGTTGGAGATGCATTCACCACAGAAGATGGAAATAAGAAACGAAAAACATTTTCTAATTCAACAAACATACATTGTCCATCCTTCGACAGGTTGGTGAGCTTGCCCCTGGACTTGGCTGCAATCAAGGTGTTTGTTGCAGGCTCTTCGTCACTCTCCAGGGCAGTGACAACGTCCTTGTACTTGGTATCACTGTGTCTCTTCTTCAACTTGCAGGAAACAAAGCCACCAATGTAGTGAGTGATGTCGGCCTCCTCGGAAGAAATCGGCATGCTCGTCTCGGCAGTGCTCGGAAGTTCAGTGGTGATGGTCTTGCAGAATCCTTCAAACACAGTTGTAGAGATCCACATTGTCAGCTGGTGGTTGCCAGAGAGTTTTGTCAGGTCCTGTACCCCTCCCGCCATTAACTGGATGAATGCGGTTTGTGATGCCTCCCGATTGACACCCCTCAACTTCGACTTGGTACTCACACATGATTCCAAGTGCGAGTGCAGAAGTGCACTAAACTCTGTCACTGCAAATAAATAAATACTGTTAATTGTTTGCTTATTCTTATGTCATTATATGTGTGTAGTGATACACAAGCAAATTGTAAAAGAATTTCAAGTATGATCATCATGATAACAGGATAACTTATACATGTAATTATGGTAAAAAACAAGTTCATGACACATCTATAATTGCATGATGTTTTTAATTTGTGCTATAATGATGTACATAATTATATAAGTTCTCAAATTGTATAACTTCCATTTATTTTTGTGAAATATAACTACCACTTGAATCTAGTTTAGCTAGTAAATGTACATTGTCAACAGGTTACTTTATTGCCCTTTGATCAAGAGCTACATTATGGACATGGTACAAGTGTATGGTGGGTTTGTCATCGAACATAATTATAATGTTGGTTTGAAAGAACTTGTGTACTTTAGCATACTCCGAATAGTTACTGGATATGTATGTTCATTGACCCTGGAGAATGCATATAATTGAAGATTTGAAATTGTTTTTTGTGTTGTTGGTGTTTTTATGAAAGTGATGTTAAAAGTCACCTTTCTTTGTGCTGCTGTCCATCTCTTTGGCAGCATCCGCGAAGCAGAAACTCCCCACCTGCTGCAGGACTTCCTTCACTCGAGTGTCACACTCTGCAACCTGAGATTAAATAAAGAAGGAAACCTGGTTCACATAATTTGCCAATAATAATAATAATAATAATTCCGTTGCTTAATATAGCGCTTTTTAGCTAACTAAATATCAATCAAAGCGCTTCACTTTAATACAATGTGTTCACTAAATCTAAAATATAAATTAACTAAATACATAAGGTAAGATAACAATAAATAAGCTAAGATAAATAAGTAAATAAATAAATAACTTAAGATCAATAAAAACGCATTACTATGACGTGTTGACCAAATCTAAAATATAGACTAATTACATACATAAGGTAAGATCAAATTGTTAATCTAATTTAAATAAATAAGTAATATAAGAGCAATTTTAGTAATAATAACATCACAGCAACAGGTTATATATCATCACACACACACACAGCACACAGATAATTAATTTGTCATTACATACATGTGTCTCATACTGTAGTAGAATATGTCCATAAGCTTACCGTGTTTGTTCGAACGCTCTGACCAATTGTTGGCCTGTTGACCTCATCGAAAGACTCGCATTCAAGGTCCAGCTCATCCAGGTTTAAGTCCTGAATATGCAGAATAAATGGCCAAGTTAAATATATGCTACTCCTAGTTATTGTGGAGTCACTGAATAAATACCATTGAATCCGTCACATTTTAAGCCCGATTGTATTCAAATCAAGGACTTGGGTCACAACCAATTCATTAACACAACAAAAGCCCCATAGTGTTAGGTCACAACATGAATCATAATGCCCCTTCCCTTTGAACTTATTCTTTTCACAATTTGACACACATAGACCAGGGGCGGACTGGGGGGATCCACAACATTCAGAGTTTAAGACAATCAGGCCCCTTTTCATTGTTGAATTGTCATGTAGACAAGACACAGTTATTTTCAGTAGCTGGTGACATTAGTTTAACTTATCACAGATATCCCAAAAATGTGATCAATGTTTTGTTAAAACGACATAGATGTTTGGAGGCATGTTTTGTGCTACGAACAGAAAAGCCCCGAAAATTGGAACTGAAGTTTGACGTCTTCGGCACTTGAATAATATCGGGGTCCACCTGAATTATGTCAGTTTAGGCTAACTTTGATATAACACCAGTGCTCCAGTTCCATCCTTCTACAATATCACATGCATATGTTCCAAAAATTATGGTTCTTAATAACAAATTGAGGACTAACGATAAACCACCATCATAGTTGTCTGCCCCTTAGTGACCGCAGTCACGTGACAGTGATCAAAATCTCAATATACTAAAATCATCAGCTTCGCCTTCGACCCCTTCGTTGAATCAAACAAGGTTTTTGGTCACAAAGCTACAGTAAGTCTAAGGTGTAATATTACTTAAACAGAAAATGAGCATAAGAATGTCGACGACGACGGATCTATCGTCATACGTTTAGATACAAATGTAATTACAGGGGTAGAACTACCCACTAGTCCCCTAGTCCGTACACTAGTAAAGATAAGGGCGAACTAGTAAACCTGTCTAATAACTAGTCCGGTTGTCTTGTAAAGATCAGTATGTCATCCACCCCACCCTACAGCAGTCAATCAAGTGTTTGCAGTCACAATGACCCTAACCCACCCACAGGCTGGGGGGGGGGGGTGTAACTGAATCCCGTGCCAGTGAGCAACTGGCAGCAAGCTACAGCAGCTTCATTTACTGATAAATGACATTTTCTTAGACATGGCCAGTGGACACCAGCTATGAACTTGTGTGGGCATTATTTGTAAGATTAATGGTTCTTTGCTGTCTACAATTTTCTAGTATGATATTTTTATTTCCATTAATACAGTCATGTAGAGCAGTTTTCATACCACCGTAATGTGAGGTAACTTTCCAGAATGATTATCGAAAATTTATAATGGTAGGGTGGTACTACACAATTGACGTTCTTTTTAATTGCATAGTTTTTTTAATACAGATCATATCTTTACCTTTTCATTAACTACTTTTGATATTTCTGTAATAACTGTATTATTTATTTGTTACCTTTATGAAAAGTGCACTGTTAGTTTACCAGGGTTGCAACATATACTGTTTTTTAGTCTTACATCAAATTGTAACGACTTAAATTTGGGTTGTTTTTATATTTTGGCGGACTAGTAAACCTTTTGGCGGACTAGTAAACTTTTGACTTTACAAGATACAAGAAACTTTATTTAACGTCGGTTACATGATAATTGGCAACATTAGCTCATCTGAGCTATTTTCCGACAAAACGAGAGTAAAACAATGAGACATAAAACCATAACAAGCATACAGAGTATTTAAAATGACAGCAATAATACATATAAAATAGGGTAATGAGTACAATATAATAATACATGCATGTATAATATATCTAATATATATATATATATTTTTTTTTTTGATACATAAAACTTGCAAAGTATATTGGTTAAAATTGATTGAAATAATATATAATTTAAGACATTTGCATAAATATAAATTAAATTGTAGAGCTGTATATTGACTAAACTTATTAAAAATAATAAATACTTTAAAACATTAAAACATTAAAATAAATAGATCTAAAGAATAAATTAAGGAATAACAATATTTTACACATATCCATATATACAATGAAAGTTATATTGATAATATTGGCATGGCGACAAACATGTTAGATATTAGCTGGTTACCTACATATAGAGCAATTGCATGATGGGCCATCCCAGTTCCGGATCAGTCTGCGAAATTCGCCGTAGTTAAATGTTTTTCGCATTTCATTTGGCAGGCTGTTCCAGATCCGGGGCCCATCATGGACAAATGATTTAAGTCCATATTTAGATGTGTTTGCCTTAGGGACAACTGCAGTGTTTTCCTTTCGCATGGAATACTGGGAACATTTTAGAGTGATAAGATTTTGAATAAAACTTGGAGCAATATTATTTACAATTTTGAATACTTCGCATGCCATTTCTTTTATCCGATTAACGTGGAGGTGTTCGGTGTTAGCGGTCTTTAAAAGGTCATGATGCGTGGATGAATAATCATTGTAAATAAAGCGAAGTGCTCTCTCTTGAATTTTTTCAAGTTTTTTGGTGCTAGATTGGCTACAAAAGTGCCAGATCAATGGACAGTAGTTGAAGTTTGATGTTATGAATGATTTGAAAATTGCAAGTTTCCCTTGTCGAGTAAGGAGATGACCGAGACGTTTTAAGACCGCTAACTGTCTAGCTGACTTTTTGCAGATGTTCGCGATATGTGTGTTAAAAGTTAACGAATTATCAATCTCAATGCCGAGAAGGACAACAGAGTTTTAACAGTGAATGGTAGTGTTTTCAAAAGTAAAATTTGTTATGTCCCTTGTTCCCCTCTTGCCGAAGCTAATTGCTTGGAATTTGGATGGGTTAGCCTTTATCTGGTTTATATTGAACCATTGTAATGTAGAAGTACAGTCTTGTTGCAAGGTGTGAATGAGAGTGTCATAATTTGAATGAGCATAAGACAGGGTGTTATCATCGGCATAATTGTAGAGAGAGGATTTATCCAAAAAGTGAAAAATATCATTAATAAAAACATTGAAAAGAAGAGGGCCAAGAATAGAGCCTTGGGGTACACCTCTGACGATGTCAGCCCACTCACTGTAGTGAGGTCCTAATTTCACTCGCTGTTTCCTGTTGCTGAGGTAATTTCTAACTAAACTGCAAACTTTACTAGTCCCGCTGTCTAGCAAAATAAATGCCGAAGTTCTACCCCTGTAATTATAATCACAACGTTCTAGGACTAGTCTAGGTGCGACCGGATTCTTCCAACTGTCAAATCCATAGACAATCAGGCCCCTTTTCAGCGGTGAATTGTCATGACTCATGTAATATTTAAAAGAAATATACTATAAGGCCAGGTCTCTCCAAAAAAAACGATGTTAATGCCTGAACTGGGGTTTCGGCCAAGTCATGGGGGGTAGACAGGAAACCTGGCCCCACTGGCACTGACAATGTAAACGTAACGCCTAGATCCTTACCTCGATAAAGGCGTCCAGTCCGTCCATTCTCCGCCTCCGGTTGCCGTCAATAATTCACGCAAAAACGTCTATGATAAATGGTAGCTCTGATAGATGGCTTTATATTCTAAGTACCGACACATTTACATATGAATAGTGAAAAATATGTATCCCTACAGCCAATTCGTGGTTCCCCTTTGTAGATTATGTTCAATACAACTATGAAACGAAGCAAACCGGAAGTAAGCTGCCTACACTCTCGCAAAATCTCGCTGGACACAACCTCTTGTACAAGAATGAATGCGCGAGATTTGAAGTTGGCGGTCCATGGTTTCTACGTCTATGATATATATATATATATATATATATATATATATATATATATATATATATATATATATATATATATACACACACATTTTATATGTTATATATTATATGCAGTATGGATAGGCGCCTTGATCCGTCCAGACGACGGGATACTATGCTACATAAGAATTAACCTTAACTTTAGATGGGTTTTAGTAGATAAAAAAAATATTATATTCACACAATTAAACATTGCACGCACACTCTCGTCGCACAGATGTACGCACCCATATGTTCACATACGCACGCACGCACGCACGCACGAACGCACGCGCACACACAAGCGCTCGCACCCACGCTGCATACTTGTTGACTAATGTACAGAAGCAAGGATATTACACGAATATGATAACAAGCATAAACAGAGAACCAACCATCGAATCCAAAGCAAATAAAATTAGGTTTATAGACATTTTAGGCAACATCAATAATTTGTGTAACAACAAACTGAAGGACTTACAAACACTGAGTTAAATAAATTAGTTCACCACTGTCATAGTCAAATGAAATGGCGCGTACGCTGTCACGTTTTTATCACGTGATTGGTCAATTTGTAAATGACGTCACTGGTTACGTGCCTAAGTGATGAAAATAACGTAACAGACGGTTGAGAAAAATAGGAAGCACACGTTTTGCCAGTGTCGGTCCAGTGAAAGCCCCGCGGTTGCGAAGCTTGCCATCCAACCTACCGCTTCTCTGCCGATTGTCAACCGGGGTATTTCACCTAACTCAGGTACGCAGTAGTTCATAGATGTAAAACAGTTTTGATGATGATATTGTAATAGTCTATCAAGCGCCATTTTATTCTTATTCATCCATATACCGCCTAGCCTCAACGTGCTGAGGATTCAGGTGGGCAAACAAGGAAAAATAAAAACATTTCTTGTGTTTAGTGTGCAAAATGTCAGAACTGTAATTGGTGCATGTAAACAGTAATACGGACAGACTTTTGTTTTAGTCAACAGACAACACTTGTTCTTACCAAATATACCGGCGATGCCGATGGCAATATTCGGAATACAAATCGATGGTGTGTATGTGTGTGTGTATGTGTACGTTTGTGTATGCATATGCATGCCTGCATGCTTGCGTGTGTGTGTACGTGCGTATCTATGTGCGTCCGTCTGTACGTCCGCCCGCGTGCGTGCGTGCGCGCGTGCGTAGTGCGTAAACTCGGTTGAATATTAACAAATTATATATGTTTTTAATGTCTTAAATATTATTTATTAGTTTCTATTAGTTTTGTCAAACTCAAATATGTGTAGCTAGATAAAATATTTAATGTTTTATTTGTTATACTTAAATAGTACTTAATGTTTAAATTATATATATATATATATATATATATATATATATATATATATATATATATATATATATAATATTTCATATACATTATACTATGTCATGTTTCTATGTATCCAATTCAATATCTATGGATACCAAGATAGAAGAGAAATTATTATCGTTAAATTAATAAATAAATTATAAATAAAGTATTGTTATATCACCACCACTGTCCCTGACTCAGACCACCGAGATGGGCGGGGACCTTGCGGAAGCGTTCAAGTCGTTTGCGACGAAGGCGAACAACACGGAGGCGACGACGAAGGATCTGTCGCGTTGGTTCACCGACACAGGAGCGTTCACGAAGAAGTCGTGCAACTCGAACAATCTCGACATCTGCTTCGCCAAAGTGAAAACAAAGGGGAAAAAGTGCGTACAAACCTCCACGTGGCTAGACTAATCACGGGTTCTTGCAGTTCAGTTAGCATAGCGGATGAAGCAGGGACATTAAGTGTTCTCGCTTGCCTGACGATCCGCGCTTTGCCGAAAAGACAGTGTGGTGCCTTTGCCGGCTTTTTAATGTTGTCCGTGGGGAGCTAAAAGGTGCTGCCACCTCACGGAATCTGGGTAATCGAGGCTAATCCTTCCATAATTCCTGCTTCATAAACAACTGCAAATATGCATTTTTTTTTTAAATAGTATACTATTACCTTATAAACGCATATCCTTATTTTAATTTTATTTCATAGTTGTTCTGAAATTTGAACTGACATGTTTCGCACACTAGGTGGCGCCACCGTGACAATATATTTGACCGCGTTACGTAGTGACAAATCCACGCCCACACTCAGTGCTTAACATGTTTTTAGATACTATTGGTGCGACCACCCGTAAAACGCTTAGGGAGATGTCTAGTTAGACCTCAGTAGCAACATATGTTTGGGTATGTCTCAATAGTCAATATATAATATTTATTTAATTTGTTTTATTTATTAAACTTATTTAATTACATATATGATTACCTAATTGATTTAATTTTAGCGTATTTAAAGTATTTTATTTTAATGAAAGAGAAAATGCAATTGCAGTGTTGCGAATTTAATATAAAACGCCTCATGTTTGTGTGGATTTATGAGTTTTATTTGTTTATGTTTGACGTTACAGCACACTCGTGCTCAGTGAGATAAAGGCGCTGATTGCCGAGGTGGCGAAGGCATATAAGACCGACCACAAACTGGGCAGCGATGCAGAGGCCATAGAGCAACTCACCGCGAAACTGGCCGGCGGCAAGCCGCAGGCTCACGGCGCCACGGTAAGAGAGCACGCCTTCTACCGTGTGCTGGAAATCACCGACACAAGCGCCCTCACGCATGCATGCACACGCGCACACACACTCACCCGAGGGCGCGCATGTACACGCGCATCATAGATATGAAAACTATAATGAGCCAACATGTCATAATTATGTCGGTCTCGATATATCCGTATAGTTTTCAATAACAATAGTAAGAAGAAGAACAATAGTAAGAATAATAGGAGTATTAAAAATAAGAGTAATATTACGAAAATTAAGACTTAAGTATGAATTAATTCGCAGTAGTAATAAAAACGTATTTGTGGCCTAAATAATTTTATAATTATATTTGCATGTTGCCAAGGACCGTTTCAATAAGATGATGTACTCAAAGGGAAATTCATTATTTGTCCAAACTGCTCAAAACTACCGCCGTACCACATGCGACACTATTTCTGTGCGACACTAGAGGAAATGTACCAGTCGCTCACCATGGAGGCGACAGTTTTCAGTCTACCAAAAAAATCAGAGGCAAAAAAGATTTTCGTTAGGAGTTTACGGGCTCATGTTAGTGAAACGGTGCAGGCGATAATGTTGTAGCGTTTCATTTTTCCGGCCGTTGTAAACTATTTGGGTGACGTTTCTTCGCATACGCGAGTCAGTCGTTGTCATTAGATACCATTAAGTACGTTAACGC
>OZ024864.1:2561922-2626922 GCA_964017155.1 Oasisia sp. SBJ-2009 | reverse complement strand
TGGTCGGTTAGCTCCTTCTCGGTCGAGGAGAGTCCTGACGTTCCATTGTCCAATTGTCAGTAGTTGTCTTCTTTGTCTTCTTCTTCCTAGCTGATTCTCCACTGTCGACGAAAGATGAGGTCGAGCAGCGCGGTCCTTGGTAACCCGGGCGACGGCCGATCCGGTATGGAGTTTCGTGCAGTTGTACATTTCATGGAATTTGCTACCAAAAATTGTTGAAGTGCCGCTGGCATTTGCAAGTTACTAGCGACACTCTCTCGGGGAACAAATAGAGGTCTCACACCGGCAAGAACATGTCAAGACAGGCGCAAACTATTTGTCCCTGCAGTGGCTGGTCGAGAGATGTTGGAAGTTCCATACATCAACCGCCCTTGATGCTGCCCCAGTGTCATGGTTTTCTGGTTAGGGTTTGCTCCCTTAGCCTTCGGTTCTGTCAAGAACCTGTACCACAAGGCAGTGGTTTACAACTCTGCATGGCAGGGGCGTCAAACTCCCTGAGTTAGTGCAATACCTGGGGTACTGCAACACCTGCATACCACAAAGCATTGCATTGTAGCAAAGCGCTACAAACTAAAGATAGTGCAAGTATATGCACCAACAACATAAATAGCTTCTACAACGACGTCGATGAGACTTTGGGGAAACCAAACGATAGTGATGGGAGACTTCAATGCGCAAATGTGGAAAAGAACAAATCTTATAGAAACGGCAGCGGGCAAATTAGGGCTCGAATCGATAAACGAACGAGGCGAAACCTGGGCCGACTTCGAATTGACTACGCAAGTAACTCGAGTAACCCGTGTACCAATCGAACATCCAAGATTACTTGCTCACGTGACCCTTCTTGACATAGATTAATAAGGTCAATCTTCGAGGCCGCTAACCGAGGCAGTCGCAGTTTGGAGAGGATTCACTCGAGTAAATACGTCATTAGCAGTGACAGCCAATTGGGAACGTATGCCCCTACTGCACCAGAAATTAATTAAACATTACACGACACAACAATTTAAATATTGATTAAAGTCACCAAATTCTTTGAACTATATAATTTAAAATCAAGAAGATGAATATCACCATTTACACACTGAACAAATGATTACTTTATTTAATTTATTTACTTAAGGGGTTTGTTTATCTCCGTGATCACTGCGTGCGCAGGGAAAACCGGATAACACGTTAGGATTACGCGAATAGCCCGAGTAGGTCAATCGAAGTCCTTGAAAGATTGGGCAACATCAAGTGCAAAATCATGAATATCATGTTTCAGAAGACAGCAGAGAGCAGATGGACGTGGAAAAGCCCAAACCGTGTAACGAAGACCGACATTTACTACATCCTAACAAACAGGTCAGACATCGTCACAGATGTAACAGTCATTAATTAACCAAGTCAGCAGTGGAAGTGACCATAGAATGGCTATGAACAATATCAAACTGAACGTAGAGTTGGAAAGGAAGACAATTAGTAGCCAAGAGACCATACAAATAGGATCAAAGAAGATCAAATTCCAACTCGGATTGAGAAACCGATTCGAGTGACTACAAGAACTAGACGAAATCGACACCATGAGCGAAACAATCACAGATAATGATCCAACACGAGCTCTGATGACGAATCGACGAGATATTATGGAAAACGACGACGATAAACAACGAATAGAGTACACAAGACAATCAAAAAGAAAAGCGTGTGGAAAGTCAGAAGAACGCAGAAGCTAGGCCAATACACAGACTGGTCACAATTCTAGACATGCACGGTAGAGACGGTCCATGAACAAGATACGATCATAGAACGAATACAGGAATTCTACATCGAGGTATACAACAGTGAACAGAGTACCATAATCCATACGGACACAAGAATAGGTATCATAGATATCACCATACGGGGTGGGGTGTAAGCAGCGGTCTGAGTAGTGGTCAACGATGTAGAATGTCCATGCTTGTTCGAATGTCTACGGCCTCTGGTCAACGATTCAGCATAGGTGTTACGCCTGGCTTGAGTAGAAGCAGACGTTTGACGACTGTTATTGGCGTCTTTGCGCTGACGGTGTGTAGGAGGTGGCGTCATCTGTTGAAGGCGAACAAGGACGACCAGATCGTCATTACTGCATTCAGGTTGGTCAACTACATCGATGACATGTTGATCCTCTATGTCATACGAGATCGCGCAGAAGAGCGGGGAGAATGGTGTTTAGATGAAACGAATTCAGGTGGACCCCACAGTTGGCACGTAGCGATTTTGGCACGTAGCGATTTGCGCCTTTATCAAGGTTTCGTGCGATTCTTAATTGTAGAATTAACAAGTGTAGTTTGACTGACTCCATGTATTTTATTAGAGATGATACGTCAAAACAGATCATTGAAAACGGCGGAAGGCGTGACAATTCCTCGGCAATGTAATAAGCTACGGACTGGGATGGAATATCAAGGGAAATGTTCAAAATAGCTTGTACGTTAAAAAATAAGTTTCTTATTTTTTCCTTTCGCTTTATAAACCGCGGGGCATCACGATTGTTGAAAACCGTTTGAAACAAAATGCTCTTGGCGGATACATTGTCATCTTCAGAATAAAAATCACTGAATAGCTTGATGATCATGTCATATGGAAGAGAGTTGATATTGTCTGATACAAACGCAAGTAGTTCATTTACAATGATTTCATCGGCTTCTGTGGTGTAAATGTTCGCAATGTTAGCAGACGGTGAAGATTGGGTCGGATCGTCCGACTGCGTCGCCATTATAGTAAATGTAACCAAGCAAAACATTAAATCAGTCATCAAGTCAAGTGGGAAGTTGGTATACTCGATATATGGGTTTCCACGCTGCCGTATCCACGTCCTGCCCTGACACAGATGTGCACTTTGCTGATTAAGCGCCAACATCTTTATCATGCATGAATATAATATGAACAGTATAATACATTGCCCTGTTCCTCGAGAGAATTACCTTAGATACCGACCAGGCTACGGCTTTACACGAGCACGAGTTATTTATGATCGCGGTCGTGCTCTCAATTCTGTCGGCCATATTGTCATGTCGCATACGTTTCGCCTCATCTAGGCCTATGGTATAACGTTCGCCGTCATAACGGAAAGCGACTGGATTCGTCCTATGGAAACTAAGATGAAATTTGAATGAAATGGCGTTCACCATAATGACACTGATTAAAATCTTGTGATTTTCAGGTAACAGATTGCAATTTGATGACGGAGTTACAATGCATTATCGTTATTTATTGGTGAACGTTATCGTGTAGTTTTGGGTATGCATGTTTTCGAGTCTTTCATCGCTGTGTGTTCTCACGATATGTGTATTAGTTGGCGTTGTGATGAATAATCTAACGACTTGTACGAGCGTGTGTGTGTGTGTGTGTGTGTGTGTGTGTGTGTGTGTGTGTGTGTGTGTGTGTGTGTGTGTGTGTGTGTGTGTGTGTGTGTGTGGGGGTGTGGGTGGGTGTGTGTGTGTGTGTGTGTGTGTGTGTGTGTGTGTGGGTGTGTGTGTGTGTGTGGGTGTGGGTGTGGGTGTGTGTGTGTGTGTGTGTGTGTGTGTGTGTGTGTGTGTGTGTGAGTGTGTGTTTGTGTGTGTGTGTGTGTGTGTGTGTGTGTGTGTGTGTGGGCGGGCGGGCGGGCGTGCGTGCGTGCGTGCGTGTGTGTGTGAGTGTGCGTGCGTGCGTGTGCGTGTGTCAGGTTGTGTGTGCGTGCGTGCGTGCGTTATTATGCATCGAAGTTTAAATATTCTTGTTTTTTAACCGTTTGCCGCGTTTGAATTTGCAGAGATTGTTTCCACACGAATGGTAGAGCTGTGTGGCTTCTTTGCCAGTTTTAAATCTTCATAATGTTGCTCTCGTTACTGTTTGCTGATATATATATATATATATATATATATATATATATATATATATATATATATATATATATATATATATATATATATATATATATATATATATATATATATATATATATGACCTGTTCTACAGCCTATTTTATGTTCCACTGATTAGTATTCATGAGTTGTGGATAAACAAACGGCAGTTGTCGCATTCACACTGTCCTTCCGCATGCCGAAGACAGCGGCTGTCACCGAATGACATATCACCTCCCGGAACGACAAAGGACGTGCTTATACGACCCGACATAAATTACATTTTCCGTCGCAGCAAATACATTTCCGTTCTCTTTGATATGTTGATATGCGTTGCTTTCCTCTATACACCTGAGTTGTCGTATCGATTCTGTCGCTCTTACCGGAGACGCCGGCTACGACAGGAGACGACGGCAAAAAGGCGCATTCACTGCTATATAAAACATCACAGGAAGGCAATGACACGGGCTTTTTTCGAACGCCATTAGGAGATCTCGTCGGTGAATCTAAAAACGACCCGTCGACGAAGAGCTTAGGTTGGGCGACGCTTTATGTTTGATTGGCTGGCGTTAGGTAGCTATGTGCTACTTAGCGGGTGTACGTAATAAGGCCTATGCATAATCATGAGCGACTCGGTACGGCGCGCCAGGCATTCAGCGGTACAGTAGCACTACAGACTACAGCCTAATCGGACAAAGCTTATTAACTGGCGATATAGAGCCGTGCGGCGCGCGGGGAGAGCGGTCAGTCACGCTTTATGAAGGCAGTCCGAGCGACTGGGGCCAAACTCTAGCGTGTCTCAGCGTGCTGTGTCACTCGCTGACCGTCCACTCCGGCTGGTCAACGCTAGAGCTGGTAATCGCGTCGGAAGTCAGAATCGGCGTTCTGGAGCGGTGCTGAAATGGTGAGTGCCTGTACTGGTTCTGAATAGTTGCAGCTATACAAGGTTTCCGAATACAGCTACACAAGAATGACTTCGTTTGTTCTATGGTGTTTGCCATTCTAACGCCAGATCCCAATAACCATGTCGTTTCCACATACATGGCTCACACGAGTAATTATTTATATCGGTTCTGTGCGTATACCGGGAAACAAAACACAGATAGAAGACGACAATCACTGTAATTGTTGTGGCATAATGTCAAGCTGCTTATACGCATATGTGACGCATCACAGTGTGTGGTATGTTTTCGTATGGTTTGTTAGCACACCAGAAATAACATGTCGGAATTCCCCCATTGTCATGCATGAATGCACCACAGTCATGCTCATTACCTGACGACAAATATAACATCCTGTGCATTAGTGGTTGGTGGCGACTAATCTATGCATAGCACAAACGATATGTAGCGTATACGTTAAACTTCAACTAAATAACTCGTTTTTGGATATTGGCCAATACCTGTGCTCAAAACAAATTGCATTATACGTAATGTTTGTGCATCGGCAGCATTGAGCGTTCTCGATGTGGGATTGTTAGTGGGTAGTAGCACTTCAATTAGTAGACGTTATGTACGTGTAAGTGCAAGTTGCCTCTTGCAAGCTTGCGTGCAGTAGCATGTGTTTTTGAATTATTCAATTGCGGAATTAATTGGTATCGAAAAACGGTGGCGGCACTGTAAGCATCACGGTGATCATTCATTACGGTGTAATGAATGAATATTCGCATCAACGTCGTTGTTGCAAGCTATGTGGGCCTACGTCTACACTACACACGGGGTCTTGCGGGTAGAGTTTAGTAATGCTTTTAGGATGGTACTATCCATTAAATTTATGTTGACATTGACCACTGATGATAGTGTTCTGTTGCTTAAACGTTTAGCGTAATACGAATGTAGGACAAGCGAACTTGGGAGTTGACGTCAATAAGCATACTGAAGGCAGCAGAAATGGAAGACGGAAGTCCGCTGAGAGAAACAACCTTACAGAGCGGGTTTAGCACTGTGGACTTGATGTATACAGTAGCTGGGCATAAATCATTACACTTATGTTCCCATTGTGTGACAGTGGGAATATTGGGTGTAACAGTTCAAAGGACTGACTGATATCTCACGGGAGGAGCAAGGCGTTAGTTAACGATAACATATGAGGAATCTGGGTAAACTAATGGCATCTTTGCCCATTGGTATCCGAAGTGTGTGGTGGAACACTGCATATCTTTTCCCTGTATCACAAATTGCGTGTATATGGGTGGGTGCGCGTGCGCGTGCGCGTGCGCGTGCGCGTGCGCGTGCGCGTGCGCGTGCGTGTTTGTGTTTGTGTGTGTGTACGTGTGCGTGTGCGCGCGCGTGTGAGTGCGTGTGTGTATACAGTGTATATATATATATATATATATATATATATATATATATATATATATATATATATATATATATGTGTGTGTGTGTGTGTGTGTGTGTGTGTGTGTGTGTGTGTGTGTGTGTGTGTGTGTGTGTGTGAGAGAGAGAGAGAGAGAGAAAGCGGAGAGTCAGAGAGTGGACGAAGGGGGCCTAGAGACGGGGAGAGAGAGAGACGGAGAGAAAAAGAGAGAGGAAAGAGAGAGAGAGAGAGAGAGAGAGAGAAAGAAGGCGAACGAACGAGCGAAAGAAGGAGGGAGTCAGGGAGGTAGGGTTTTCTCGACATATTTAGTTTTCCATCGTTTCTTTTTAGAACATTTCAAACGACAGATACAGCCCAGATGGTCGCACCGCGCTTAGCCCTGTTGCCTAAGACTTAACAATATTATGCACGCGTGGCGTGGCCCATTTATACACGCACTAAACAGCAGCGTTTAACGACTGAAGTAGTTATTAACAAAGCCTAATTGCTACACTTGAATAACCTTTACAATGTTTTATGTTAGTGTGCTTAAGTACAGAACGTATTACGGTCGGGCGGACAAGACTGAACGCAAACCATTCAATATCCAAATTCACACAGCTTTCCACGTCACCGCGCTAACATGCATGTTGATATTTACTCTCACAAACACAGGCTGGTTCAAGACCTTGACGTTTGCATACCCTACGCCTGATGTACCATACGTACCACCAGACTATTTGATCTGCCCCCTGGCGAGTCTAAAGGGATGTGTGCACTCCCCCTTCCCCCGTTTCCTGATGCCATAGCCGACTGTCGACAGCCGACAGCCGACTGCCGACAGGTGCAAGGTGCTGACGATGTCTCGACGCAAATGCACGTTTTTATACTTTCAATGTGTATTTATAATGAACTTCAATGAGTAAATTTGAGATGTTTGACCCCCCCCCCCACCCCACTCTATAATCTCTGGATCCGTCCCTGCGCACATGATTGTACTTTGTGCGGTCAGTTTTGTTATATAAACACAAACATCACATCTGGCAAGGTATGAAGTGACATGAATCACTGAACATTCTACCTTAAAATTGGACTTTCCGCTTAGCATACAACGAAACCAATCCACTTTCGGGAGTCGATCGAGCATTTGGCAGTGTGACGCATATTCCATAAGGTTGATACAGTCGGCAGAAAAAAACCACGCCTACTCGAATTCTGTGCGAATAAAAAATTGCACACTCTTACGGGGTACGCATTTGAAATTCCACTTGACGTAGGCATACTACTTTGAAAACACGTATCTCTGTATTATTATTGATTGCGAGCAGAAGAGTATTAAAAGCTGGCTTCCGGTGTGTAGTGTTGAACGCCAAGGGAGTCATACATCACGGCTCTTTTATGGCAGTCGCGCTACTAGTCTCGATCAAGTGCGCTCAACATTAAGTGTATATATAACGGCACTGTACTTATAGTCCCGCCAAGTGGTTACGTAACCTTTATTAAAAACGGCGGATGATTGCTTGACTTGAACGGGTGTAGCTACGACACGTCGCTCTGTGTATGTTATATAGTTTATAATTTAATGCAAACTTCCTCAGTCTGCGACGTATTTTTGTTTGATGTCAGGGATCCATTTTGCGTCTGCTTGTAGTAGTTCGCAGATAATATATTATATGCATAGGGGTGTTCAGTGAACTTCTTGTTCTCTTGGTGTCTTTTGGGGAGTATGTGACTCATCAACTCAGACCGTCCTGCCCGCGGGGTCTCCGTTAACCTACAGCAACGGTACCACACATGTAAAACACAACACCAAGCATGGAGATAAACATTTGAAGTACTAGAGATGAGAACACGTGACAATGACAGCATAGACCAACAACGGAGATGCCGGTAAAAATGGCGTCACGGGACCGGTTGGGTTCAAGTTCAGCCAATGAACAGCCTTGCGTTACATTTGAAAGTGGCCAACTTCATTTACATCGGCCGAATTGAATGTCTTCTACAGAAGTTGTCGTTACGGAACGTCTTGCTTAGTCCTTCGTCCAGTGGTATCCCTACTTCAGTTGTAGCATCGTAACTTCTTCGAGGAGTTGTTTGAATATTTTGCGTCTTGCCAATCCACGATCTGATTCACAGTATAATTATTCTTATATACAATGTCTGTTGGATGAAGATGCTGGTCAACTTGCCGACTTTTCTAACGCTTGCAACCCAACTGGAGAGACACGTGTGCATGCCTTCAGAATGAAATGCCACAATATGTGTTTTAATAATCCTGGTGTTTGTATCGGCGGAAAGTATTCCATTTCAAAACGCGGATAAAATGTGTAACTTGCCGTTGAATGAGTTATGTTTGTAATGATTCTTGCACCGTTACGGCACTCATAATATCGCAGAGAAAACACCAATGGCATAATGTGTCAGACGTATTACTTACTACAATGCATAAGTGTGTACGTACAGCCATGACTGTCAGACGGGGAGTTTCATTGTGGAAAAGTAGGAGCTTCGTAAGTATGTAACTTTAACGCGTCACCCAGCGTGGTTACCACGCAGTGGTAATATGGTAACTAGCGAAAAAGTTGTTTCCATCTCCCACGCTCAGATTTGTTCAGAATAGCATTTTAGTGTAAGACATCACATCAACCATCTAGTTGCTTCTTGATTACTAACTTTAAAAGGTGCGTGAACTTAACTCACTATGCAATGCACATATACTGTTGAACACACACACACACACACACACACACACACACACACACACACACACACACACACACACAGAGGGGGGAGAGAAAGAGAAAGAGAAAGAGAAAGAGAAAGAGAAAGAGAAAGAGAAAGAGAGAGAGAAAGAGAAAGAGAGAAAGAGAGAAAGAGAGAGAGAGAGAGAGAGAGCCAACTCCACATATACCACGTCGTCCTGCACTACTATATTAAACTTTAAACTGCACACGCACGCACGCACGTACGGAAGCACACACTTAGACATACGGTATTTCACCGCATTACATTATGACCACACTACACAACACCGCAGTACACTGGAAAACTTACGCGTGGCTGTGTTAGTATGATAAAGTTACTTTACTCGCGCGATCTGATTGCGCTAACTGCTTCGCTGAAATACAACTGTCACATTACCAAATCACCTCGTTAGGCCCCCGGGGAGTGACGCCTGATGACATTTGCGTCCAAACAGCCGGCCGCTACCAGCGAGTTTGCCGCTTGTTTACGCAATAAACTCTACCGAGGCGCGCTGGCGAGCCCATGCAATTGCGGCGACTTCTATTATTTGCAAACACGGACATAATTAAATCATGTCGACTCGTCCTACCACCGCCACTGTATTAAGTACGACTTGTCTGAAGTGGTACGTGTTTGCTCTCGTACCATGTGTCCTCTCCGTGGCAACGGGCCAGAGCGAAACACCAACTGGGACACGCCACGTCGACGTATAGGTGGATGGAAATGCGATCAAGAATACAAAACAACCACCACCTTTCGACTGTGGTTTTCCGTTGCCTGGCAACAAGGTCCGTTGGGCTTGCAAAATTGCCGATCGGCGCACACGTGGATGTGTCGGACATCCCGTCGTATCTATCGTTGGAATTCTGGCGTCAACTGTTTGCTTGAACGAGAAGTTCGGGTGAAGTCACGTGGTTCTGGCAATGCGATTACGCATTGCATTGCTTGGCAGAAAGCTACGCGCATAATTAGGACTGTCTTGTTACCTTCTGTGTGTGACCAGTGTTGTGTCATGACCTCAATGTCTTGACAATGGGTAACGATGAAACATATTTAGAGTGGGGAACCTTTACCCGGGGACAAGTAAAACATCGGATGACTCACACATCTCATCCGCACGGTCATATGTGGAAACAGCATTTGTTTGGTTTATTATCCTCTCAAACAATTTGCTCTTCTCGTGTTCTCATTTGGTAGTCTGCATGCAATGCGGTTCTGAAATCGCAAGAGACTCTCTCTCTATACCGCTGCACGGTGGCCATCATCTACACAAACAGGAAATAAGAATTTGTATTTGTCAGATACAACAGAATAATCATTATAAGAAATAAAATACCACATAATACATTGCATTCGAATCGACATGATTATTAAAAACTTATAAGTATGGAAAGCACATAGCAATTAGTAGGGATTTAACGGATTACGTCCTAAAAAAGGAGGAGTTTCATACTAAGACTAATTATACTCATTGTTATGAATTAATAGTGAACAAGATAACAGCGAGTCATTCATGTATCCACAATAACTCTCCGTCTCTTCTCTTGAATCGTTACCATTATTTCTTCGTTTAGAATGTCGAGTAATTTACGAAATGATCCCAGTTTACCAAGCGCTATGTCTAGCAAGTGCGACGAACAGCGATGTTGCGGATGAGATAAGCATATGATGTTTTACACGGTGTTAGATATAAGGCATGTGAGCGAATTGTTTTCGCATAATAACTGCCGCTTTGATTAATGATGACAGTGTTCTAAGGCAAGTGTCATAGTGATGTGCATTTAAAGACCGGATGTCATGGTATTGACAAGGGCATATGCAGAGCATTCCGGGGAGCTGTTTGTCTAACGTTGTTAGGATGGAGATTTGTGTCTATGTCTGACGACAAAGTTCAGCAATTATCGTCAGCAACTTACTCAATGGTGACCCTATGATTCGGCGAAAAGCCGCACAAGGCACGTTTCTTATCAACAGTCTCCTTTATAATGTATTGTGATCAACTGAATCGCGTATCGATGTGTACTTAAGAAAGAACAGTGTAATTGTGTGTGTGTGTGTGTGTGTGTGTGCGCGCGTGCGCGTGCGCGTGCGCGTGCGCGTGCGCGTGCGCGTGCGCGTGCGCGTGCGCGTGCGCGTGCGCGTGCGCGTGCGCGTGCGCGTGCGCGTGCGCGTGTGCGTGTGCGTGTGCGTGTGCGTGTGCGTGTGCGTGTGCGTGTGCGTGTGCGTGTGCGTGTGCGTGTGCGTGTGCGTGTGCGTGTGCGTGCGCGTGCGCGTGCGCGTGTGCGCGTGTGCGTGTGCGTGTGTAAGTGCGTGTGTGTAATCGGGTATCGCTATGTGCCTAAGACAGAACAGTGTATACAGTAATTGTGCCCGCGCGCGCGCGCGCATGTGTGTGTGTGTGTGTGTGTGTGTGTGCGTGCGTGTGTGTGCGTGCGTGCGTGTACGTGCGTGAGTCGGTGCGTGTGATCGAGTACCGTATACATGCTGTATTGTCGCGATAATTTCACTTCGTTTTCTTCCTTCAGGGTGACGGGGCGCTAAACGAGGAACAAATATCTGGTAAGTAACATATATATTGTCCCCACATATATATATATATATATATATATATATATATATATATATATATATATATATATATATATATATATATATATATATATATATATATATATATATATACACACACAGCAGCAACTTAATTTGAATATGGGCCCTATCGATTGGGAGTCCAATATTCTAACTATTGCGCTACAGCGTCCCACTGGGGAAAATGCTTTCCCATGTTGTCAAGTAATCGAATTTGGAGTATTGGCGGAGGACAACACGCGGCCCGGGGCAGTGAGATAAGCAGAACAAAATGTCCAGGAATACATATTGACGAACACTGCGCTACACGTCAAGACGAATAAATTAAGGGTGGTCAGAACCACAACCAAAGGAATCGATTGACTAAACCGATACATATTAGCGAATTGAATTAAACGAACAAAATGTCGACGTGTGTTTGTCCGTTTGTACGTAACATTTGTTGTGACTAGATTAGGAGAATCCTCAGGCTTTCGCTGTCACGTGTGGCATAATTTCGTTTACTATGCGTTGTTTCAGGCCACTGTTTAAATAAATACAGATCTGTTGACAACAACGGAAATAACCTGACAATATTCGTGCAGTATTTGCAACGTGGCTTGTTTATTTTTACGGAAACGGGTGATTGTTTAGAATTAGCAATTTTGCCGCGTATTAAGCCTAAGGCATTGCGAGAGGATAGTATGGACTTACCTATTTGTAGATAAATAAACCGCATTGTTCTGTGGCATTTGAACAGTTCATCAGTTTGTCTGTGCAAGCGTCATTAGCCATTTGGCACCAATATTGGACAAGACGAGGGATTTATGTATGATGTCTTCGTATGAATATAAATATATTATGTCAAATAAAACCCACGGACTGTCGGTACTTACAAACAGGCATAAAATGCGTAGCTTTTAAAAGTAATCAAAGTAATGAAATAAAGACAAGTTACACATTTAAATAGATACAATAAAATGAAAATAGGGAAATAAGTAAAGAAGGTAATTATATAAGTTACAAAATGTATAATATATTGTGTGTGTGTGTGTGTGTGTGTGCGTGCGTGCGTGCATGCGTGCGTGCGCGCGTGCGCGCGTGTGTGTATGTAAACCATGTAAGAATGTATATAACGTCAGGAACTCTGATTTAGCATAGATAATACACATTGGCCTGTTGACGATATTTGTACATGCACGTTTTTATCGTGTTATAGTCAATGTTAAGAATAATATTATGTTTTATAAACCTATACACACTGTTGCGCAATAAGGTGTGAAAAGTGCAATAAACCATTTCTGACAACCATGCTACTCGCACTGTCCCATCCAAGTTGGTATCCTAATTTCTATCTGCGCGTAGTTGGCATCTTTACGTCTTAAATAGGTGCCCTTGTTAAACCTTACCGTCAGATGAAAACAATTACTGCAGTGCGGTGAGTACTAGTGGGACTCTCCGAGTGAGGAAAGCTCAGGGGACAGGGTGAATTGTTTAGTATTACTTACTCTTCTATACCCGGACAGAGCAGATGAAGTTCCACTTGATCAATTACTGGACCAAGTGATGAGCAACGCAATTGGCGACTGCGGGTTAAGACCGTGCAAAGTTTACCCACGATTAAAAAAGACATCAGTGGCAGCACAATGTATGTTTAGGTATGTGTGCGTACGTGTATGGGTCCTGGTAATCTGACTATTAATAAAGATACACTTGGATCCACGATGTACACGACTATATTCACGGCCGACTGAGTCGATTGGTAATTGTGTAGACTAGTTGATCAATCGCCAGCCGGTCTTCTAGCTATCTTGCAGGGTACGAAGATATCAAACTATGCGTCGTCGCCTCCTATCTTCCAATTTTTTGCTGCGAAGAAGCCGTCACAAAATGGCGTAAATACGTTGTTTTTATAACAATTATAATAAGTGCGTTGAACTACTAATATTATAATTGTCTGCTTTTTGTGATGAAAAATACTGTAAACTTTCAAACGGTTTACTTTTAAGAAATAGAAGTATGGTTTGATCTCAAAAATGCTTGTAAGGTAATGGAATCTATGTTTTACTGAAAGTTCCAGTTGTGTTGCGCTACATGCCAGGCGTGAACGTGTAAACATACAATTGTCAGATGCATAAGGCAGACGGGGTTTACATAATCGATTATGTACACAATTAGTTAAACTCTCAATACGCCAAATGTCATATCGTGATTTTGCTTTGGGCTGTTATCTTGTTAGACCTTTTTTAAAAATCTGCTACAGAGTTCAAGGAAGCGTTCGCTCTATTCGACAAAGATGGCGACGGCACAATCACAACGCGAGAACTGGGCACCGTAATGAGGTCACTGGGGCAGAACCCAACCGAGGCTGAGCTGCAAGATATGATCAATGAAGTGGACTTTGACGGTAAGTGTTCCAGGACTTTGCAAAAATGGTATTAATATCGGAAGGCAACATTCTGCGATCATGCACACATCAAATACACACGCGCGCACGATAACAAATACGAATGTATGCATGCCCACACGCCCGCATGAACCAATAACAGGAATGCTATGCACACACGCACGCACGCACGCACACACGCACGCACGCGCGTGCGCGCACACACACACACACACGCACACACACACTTCACACACACTTACGATTTACATCGGTATTTTTTTTTCTTCAGGAAATGGAACGATCGACTTCGACGAGTTCTTGACGATGATGGCGAAGAAGATGAAATCGACAGACACGGAAGACGAAATGAAGGAGGCGTTCAAGGTGTTTGACAAAGACGGCGACGGCTTCATATCGGCCGCCGAACTACGCCACGTGATGGCGAATCTAGGCGAGAAACTGACAGATGACGAGGTGGAAGAAATGATACGGGAGGCAGACTTGGACGGGGACGGCAAGGTGGACTATCCAGGTAGGTAGCTTTGCAGAGGTAGCACATGCGATGCGATGCGATGCGATGCGATGCGATGCGATGCGATGCGATGCGATGCGATGCGATGCGATGCGATGCGATGCGATGCGATGCGATGCGATGCGATGCGATGCGATGCGATGCGATGCGATGCGATGCGATGCGATGCGATGCGATGCGATGCGATGCGATGCGATGCGATGCGATGCGATGCGATGCGATGCGATGCGATGCGATGCGATGCGATGCGATGCGATGCGATGCGATGCGATGCGATGCGATGCCATCCCATCCCATCCCATCCCATCCCATCCCATCCCATCCCATCCCATCCCATCCCATCCCATCCCATCCCATGCCTCGTAAGCAACGGGTAGTACGACACGGGTCACACAAGAATATACAATACATTACACCTAGTGGTGTGTCCTGGGCGTAACTCACATTCGTTCGTCAATTATGGATTACACCACCCCTATTGCGACCCGTCCACACCGTAACGACTGTGGCCAGTCGACGGCGTCCGAGCCGGGGTTGGAACCTACCGCGATCCGCAGTCGTTGCGTGCAATGATTAATTGGCTGTCATGTGTATGAGCCAGTGTCCATCGACACTCAAACCTCCCATCGTGTGTGGCGTTGGTTTTACGTGAATTGTTCCCTCGTCGCCTGTTGGATCGAGCTACGACAGGGAACTAGATGCCACAACAGGTTAAACGCCCAGATTCCGTTTCGAATGATCACAACGAGCACAAACCGGAGCTACGCCGTCTTAATTTGGGATTTGGCTCACTCTTGGTGTGTCACTGAATCTGGCTAGACATTCTGGACATTTGTTCTTTTTAAGTTGTCTACGTGTTTCTTACAACGACGCCTAGATGTGTTTAGGCTTTATATGTTTCTGCTGCTTTACCGAATTAAATATTCTTCACTCGTTCTATAACCACATATTATTATTTATTATTTTAATCAACACAGAACGTTATACGTGAAGAGAATATGCAACAGTACACGACCATTAGTTCAGGTAAAAAATGAACTGCTATTTCTAACGTTCGTTCTTTGTTTACAGAGTTCCAGAAAATGCTGCTTTCGAGGTGAATGGGCACGCGCAGTGACGTCCTTCTTGGACTACAGAAGAAGAACATTGCTTGGTTATAATCCTCGTTAGCGTTATTTACCGGACGATATATGTTCGTGTACGTCTGCAAATGCAGTGCACTTTATGTTGCAGAACCATGCGGTGTGTAAATATACGGTTAATGTCGTTTAGTGGCACGGCTGTGTGCGCCTTCAATATAACGGTCTGTTGTTTCCTGCGCCAACTTGCCTCTTGATCTCACCACCAGAAGACAACATAATGCACACGGAATTCGTGTTTGTAATATAACATAAGACTAAGGAAATGGTCTGCTTGAACATGCACTTTTCACACCATTTGATGCAACTGTTTAGACGATGCCACGCACAATCATTATTTTGTCGTAAATATCACTGCTCAAAAACATGTCGTTTACCACACCATGTGATGCTATGCGAGTGTGTCGACTTTAGTAGACAAGGTGTCGAGTTATTTATTTATTGTTATATTCGTGTATTGTGTACGTATATGTGTATTTACATTTGTCAGATACGTCATTATCAGCATATAAAATCATTCCAATCCATTGACGCATGGTTGGTGCTTGATTAACTTCCAAAGTTAGCATTCTGCTATTATAGTCACAGTCACAGTCACTTACAAACGTGTTTTCATACTACAATTATACGTTCCCCTGGAAAAAAAATTGGAACGATGTATATGGAGGCACTGGACGATTCTACGGGCTACGTTGAAAGATTCGTTGTCTTGGAATAATGTGTCCGGTGTAATGCACCATAAGTGGCATGTACTGCACCAAACGTCGGACGTACTGCACCGGAAGCAGGGTGTACTGCGATGGACGATTTCCATACTTCTTTCCCGGGCATGGGTATTAAAGTGCCGGTTCAACTTTATTGTTGAAGACCACTTGGAAGGAGTAGAAGTCCTAAGACTACCCCCGGCTATCTAGCAGGGCCAACCAAACACTTATGTCAGCACTGATGATTTTAAATTTGCACATATAATTTCCATGCTATCACCAGGAAGCCGAAGTAGTCTGCTCCAAGTAACCGATGAGTACATTCATCGGCAATATTGCGCGTAATCAATAAAAGAACGAACGAACGAACGAACGAACGAACGAACGAACGAACGAACGAACGAACGAACGAACGAACGAACGAACGAACGAACGAACGAACGAACGAACGAACGAACGAACGAACGAACGAACGAACGAACGAACGAAAAACGTCACGTGATATTACGGCTGTCATCAAAACGATGGCATGACTTCATAGTTACCCATGATTATAGCGTTAATTCAGACACCTAAACTCGTAAGAGAATAACAGCAAAGGCAAACGCTTGGGGAAAAGTTGAAGGTGTGATAGGTGAGAGGGGCATATCTCATAAACTCATAGGAAAGGTGCTGTCCTTATGTGTATACCCCCAGCTCACATATGTAGCCGGAGACAATTACACTGACGGAGACACAACAAGAGAGTGTGCATTTTGTAAACACATTATAATAAACTCTTAATAGGTCCCTCGCCACTTTTGACATCGAATACCATCAGTGGACAACACAAGCAACCAATAGCATGAACTGGCGACGTACAGTCTACCAGCCCACCACTTCCTTTGAAACCACAGGAAGGGCCAACACGGAAGACACAATGAGAAGGCGGAAAGACCGGGACCCTTTAGACATCAACACTCAATAGACCTTAACGTGCACCCGCTGTGGAAAGACTTTCCTGTCTCGGATAGGATTCATCAGCCATCAGCGTGCCTGCACCAGACGAGGACGTTGTCCTTCTTCAATCTTCGTTCGCGAAGCAGAGCCATGAATGAATAATAAACTGGGTCAGACGAATTGCGGGAGTTAAGAATCCTGATAAACAAAACATGGAATTGAAGATGGAAGTTGGAGTTAAAGAAATCTGTAATGAGCTGTCGTCTGTTTCTGCCGGATAGATATTCGCAGAGCTGTTGGTTGACTTACTTCTGTAAGAGGGTGATATATTAAGCTCTTTGAGCACCCCTAACGACTGCACACCCGCTGCGTAGGAACTCGCCTGTTTACGAGAAATATATTGTTGATGTTCAGGTAACACTTGGCTTTGCGTATCATCGTGCTCCTGTGAAAATTAGCAATCTGCTTCAAGGTTGAAGTGGAAGTGTTTTGGGAGGTGTTTGGCTTGCAAAGAATGTAGCACTGCTCAAACTGAAGTGGGGAACAGGAGGCAAAGAAGACCGAGACAGAGATGGGAGGACTGCGTGAGGAGAGACTTTGAAAAAGTGGCAGAAGAATGGCGAAATTATCAAAAGATAGATGGACTTGGAAAGTAGATATCTCAAGAATAGAACAATAGAATGTTGAACTAACAAGACAACCTCATCTTGTTCGTTTATATTTGCCGGGGAAATATTCGCAGAGCTGTCAGTTGATTAGGTTCTGCAAGAGGGTGATATATTAAGCTTGTTCAGCATCCGTAATGACTGGACACCCGTCATTGGTGATGTTCAAGTAACACATGGCTTTGTGTATCGCCTTGCTCATATGACAATTAACAAGCTGCTTCAAGAAGACACATGGGACACAGTCAAATACCCTTCAAAGTGTGGAATAATAAAGAGAAAGACGTCAAACATAAAGTGGACAGTCACTACCCGGAATATGTTGGAGAAAGGTCAGCATCTTTCTGCCACACGATGTTCCTAATGTCCATATGAAACAATGCAGTCCAGGACATGGATGTTTTAATGCGTACATAAATATACATTCTTTACACCCGAATCCTTGCAAAACGAGTCCACTGAATACGATAAGCTGCTGAATGATTTGATGCGTTCTGTGTGCAGCACATTTTCTTGACATGATTAGATGATGTTCTCACACTTGCTATGATGTTATCCAGCACATGTCAGGCAATAGTGTAGGTCGCATGAATAATACATGTTACATGTCAGAAAACTGCAGAGCAAATGTTGCAGCCACAACCTGGAAATCTAGCTCCAACGACGGGAGAAAATGAGACACTGCATAATCTTGAACACGACATCATGCAATCAGTGTTGTATTTATGAGCTATTCAGAATCAATCAACTACGTCTGGCACCACATGATGTATATTTGACATGTTCTTTGCTTTGATCTCAAGGCTATGGCGAACGATCCCTTCATATATCACTAAACGTACTGGTTACACAGCTCAGTTTAAATCACTGAACGTACTGGTTATACAGTTCAACTTAAAAGTCAAAAAGAGGTGTTTCGTGGAACCTGTCTATTGCCCAGTGTTCACATCTATCACAGTGAAGTATAGATGTGGTATGATTCAAAGTCATAACCACCCGCGCCTTCTCTGGTCTTCCGCATCGGCAATAAAATAATAATAACAATAATGCATTCGAACGCAGTGTCATTTGCCGTTACATCGTGAATCTGCAAGCCCTGCATTAGAAAAATAACTGATACAAAACGTGGTCGTGAATGAAGATTTAACCAAAGAGTATTAGAATTGCCCTTCCTCGGATTATATCGTTCATTGTAAGTTTTGTCTGACTCCCGAAAACACAGAAATCTACTTGTGAATGAAACACAACAATCTACTTATGAATGCTTGCCACAAAGTCAGCCGTTTCGCTGTGTACACAACGAATGATAATGCCCATTTGCAGCGTCGGATTGAGCGTGTTTGCGGTGAACGTATTTCTTAATTTCACTTCTGCTGATCCATTAATTATTAGCCAGTCTCCCTGCGGGGCGCCGCTTCTGATGCCGTGCACTAAAAGTGATCGGCGTAGGAGATTAATCATTTGTGTGCCTGCTGAAGACAGTTCGATAACCGCGCCACAAGTGTTACGGCGATAAAGGCCGTCTCTCGCGGCCGTCTCCGGCCAGCCTCCGTCTGTCCCAGGGCGCCACGTTCGGTGCCGGTCCTGGATAGAGTCCCACGCGGGTTAGAACCTCGGACAAGTGGGTGTAGTCTAACTGGCGTACTTTTCTGTGATCTGAGGTCACAGGTTGAATATTGATCGTTGTTGGAACCGGGCCTTCCAATATTTGTACAGGGAGTTAATCTCTTTTGGTGCAAATCGTTGCACTGCTTGTAAGGTTGGATAGATACAAACAGGAAGATGATGTTTAACTAAGCTACCGTCGAGAAGATGACGTTAGCCAAGCGACTGTTCAACAGCCGAGTGGCGCTGAAGGTCCGGCACAGTCCCTAATATTAATGTTGTTCCTACGCCATTGAATAATATAGGATATAATAAGTAATTTATCCGAGACCGAAGTCCTAAACCTTTTTGTTCTGAAATAATAGGAAATTTCCTTATCAAACACATTCGCATACCCGACAGGCACAACGGAATTTATGGACTTCAGCCGTTCGTCAAGAGAATCCAAGTTTTCCAGACGGACATATAGCCAAAATACCACCTATATCTCGTGAATTCACTTACAGAACATGTGAAATCACGGGTCGTCGTTTGCTGGGATAGCTAGGTGTGTTTGTGTGTGTGTGTGTGTGTGTGTGTGTGTGTGTGTGTGCGTGCGTGCGTGCGCGTGTGTATGTGTGTGTGTGTGCGTGTGTGTGTATCTTTATGCAGCTTCCACGGTTTGCACATAGAACACTACGTAATCCTTCCGCTAATCACTGCACGCCAAAGTCAGCGATCACTTCCGACCATGAACGAGAAGCGGTTCGTTCCATACAACTATCATCGGCACGAATGTAATAGTCTAGCACTCCAAAGTCTGCATTTCAGTAAATGTTGAAGGTGCCATAAACACAATCACTTCCGGCAGCAATGCTGTTCCTGGTTTCTACGCAGAGCAAATCCCGAGAGCGAGCGAGGGGCTAATCGCATCGTCCAACTGCTCGTGGCGCGACCGCATCAGTACAACTTGTACGGTCAGCATCGTTGAGTTGATCTTTCCTGGTTTCGTCACGATCAATTCCGACAAGACAGACAATGCCCGTGTTGCTTGCAATAAAAACATCAACACTTCTTACAACTTCCGAAGTTTTTTCGGCGCTCACCTCTGACAAGGCAGACACATTTCCATGTTGTGTGTCGCTTGCATACATATTACACCAGATAGTTTAGACAAATTCCGATAATCAATTGCCCTTAGTTTTGTTCAACGATAACTGTCGACAAAAACATACTACTTCTAGCAACCACGCAGTTCATGGTTTCCGCATCAATGGTTTCTGCCTAGAATGATGCATGCATTTTGTGTGTCGCTGGTTTAGTTAGAAAACGAGAATTAGATAAATTCTGATAGCCATGTTTTTTCGATTTCTTTGGCGAACACTTCCGACAGAGTAGATTCTTCCATGATATGAGCGGAGCTAAAATGTCATATCACTTCCGGTAGTCGTTGTGCTATCGGTTCCACAAAAGAGAATTGAAAGTTTCTATTGCGAGCACAAGTCAGAATAAGGTCAACGGCATCTTTTTCACCCTCCGGTAACCACAGAATCCCATAGACCTGATTTGTTCATTTATATTTGCTTTAAAAGTTACACAAAGTGTAGGAACTCGCTGGTTCTGTAGTAGGCGATAAGCATCCAACAGGCTGCAGTCCAATGGGTGATAGCTAGGGCAACACAATATTAGTCATCTATGATGCGTTGGATGGTAGTGTCTATTACTATATCAAAGGGTGCAAACTGATAGAGCCCGGCATGAAGAATATTTTTGGACTAAGATCAAGTGGCCCGCTGCAGTTAACCAAGCAATTTATCTAGTAATTTTCCACTGGGTAGTCGGAACTTCATATCTTATTTTTTTTATTTTACTACTAGACCTATGTAGGGGCTTTTCAGAAAGGAGAGGAATCAGTCTCGCTATATGCCCGCAAATTTGATTTTTTTTTTAACTGAAAAGGTGAGGGCACATTTCCTATGCTGTCGCCGAGGTTGAAAAGTGGGGGGACGTGTCCCCCTTGTCCCCACCGATCGACGCCCATGACAACGTGTACAGAAACGATGTGCATATGCGGCAAATTCAACATGTACACAGGTTCATGTTACATTTTATCACGCCCATACGGAAATGCAGTTCGCTCCTAGCAACAATTTGAATCGTATTGGGGCAGACATCGAGTTGAACATTCCCATAAGAGATATCACTACATAGCTTTGGTGCACAGTAACACCTGGGTTAATAGTTATTTTTGTTTTAATCATCACTATAATATATTTACTACAAAATCGTATGATGCAGTTAATGTGTTGTACTAATATGTAAATTTTACATTATACATGCCATTTACTAGTTTGATAAAAACAAGTCAAAAACAAGAAAAACCTCAAAACATAAAACCAGTATTTTTATTTCTATCAAAATATGATCAATTAAAACTAGATATCTATATAAAGGTGTTCAAATTACATACAAAGTGTCTCTAAAATAAACACAAAACTATCTTTGGAATGTGCAATATTGTTTGTCATACCTCCAAAAACTGCAGCAACTGACGTTTGCTGCAGGTGACAATCGTAACTGCCTTAGACACTTGTGAAGTGACTGAAGTGGCGTATATTACATAAAAACTAGTGAACAATATTTTTTGGCAAATTAACACTTCTACATACAGAATGTATAGCTCATTTTGATATACGTATACTAAACAACGTTAGAATAAAATCTGCACAAATGGTGTTGCATCTTCAATAAGAAGATTGTCAAAGTCTGCCAGTCCAAATGTTGTGGTCCCATAACCCGCAAATCCATGGGTTGACACCGCTTTTGGCAATGTGACATCAAGCAACTGGTGCTTGTCCACAAATCCCAGGGTTCTGTTCTCCTAGAACAGAGAAATCACAACCAAATGTTACATACATCTTAATTATGATGTAACTTATGATTAAAGACATTTTTGTCATACTGGCAGGAACTGTTAAATGGCATCTCCACGTGTTGATCACAATCCTAATTAAAGTAATAGATTATTTCAATTTTTCTGAAAATTTGGCAACATACTTAGCATGACAACATACTTAGACCTATAAACAAACTAATTATTCAAATTTTGACACCTGTTGTTGCTTGTTGCTTTCTCGAGAAAATAAACCTAGCAGTGCTTCCAGACAGACAAGGAAGTTTAGCACTGTCTTTCCCCCAGCCACCGATTGTCAGCCACACCCCAGACAAATGTAAACCTCAGACCCATAAGTCTGGGAACCAAGGGAGTATTCAAAGGCAGCAGTTGTCCCCTAGGGTTTTTCTGGGGTAAACATAATTTATGGCTAGGCCCACAGTAAGTTGCTAGAGAGCATATGGGGGAAGGTTCCTGGCATGTGCAATTGCAGTTTTCTGGAATGCATCTGAAGGTGTTTTTTGTTAACTTTTAGGTGGGTTGAGGTTAGCAAAAGTGAATTTGAGGGCTCCTACAATTTTTGAGTGTTGCCTCAAAGAATATTCAATGGTGCCATTTAGAATCTCACTACTGACTATTATTTTGTAACTTGGACAATTTACTTTACCCTCATTGTCTGTGTGGTTTGGACGATGCAGTTATCAGTCCATTGGTCCTTTCTATCGAGTGCTTAAGCCAGGGGAAGTAGAGGTGTACCTGTTGTAGGCTCACTCACTTTAAAGATGGGCACTCAGAAATATGAACCCTCAGTTCTATATCATAAAAAGGCATTTTCTGAGTAATTATCCAGAGAAGCAAGTGTACTATTTAGGACACACGCGCATGTACCTTGACAACAAGTGACAACTGGTACCATTTGTCCCTCTTGAACTCTGTGCCCAGTGTGCCATTGGTGATCACAGACAGTTGCTCTGAAACAGGCAGGTCGCAATTCAACAGGGTGTATTCAAGGTGACAATAACAACTAGACAACTATAGCTATAAAAACAGCGTATGGCTGGTAACTGTAGGGGAATGACAGCAGATAAGTCAATCCTCACAGGTGAGAGTTCAGATGAAGTCGAAATGGGGCTATATTCCTGCTCACTTGACCTCAAGCAGACTGTGAATTCAACATAATTTATGTAGTAAACAAGAAAGCAATAATTCCATAATTCCGGGAACAAACGGTGAACCAGATCAGAAGTACAGTGTAGCAGAAAACAATTATATTAGCACACAGAAGAAATACATTTCACTTGAATCCTAATATAGTCGTTACTGTATTATGTCATCTTGTCATCAGTTGGTCTTCTCTTTGTTTCTGGCGGTAACTGGTGCTTGACTGCATAGCTTACAACATTTTGATATATTGTCATTTATATTTATTATTATTTCAAATATCACATATTGCCATGGAAAATAGCATGCAATATTTTAGATGAAGAGTAAAATTAATCCACAACACACATTCAGTATTTACTGCATTGAATGACCCATATTACACATTGTGCAATATCATTATTTTTAATATTTGCTGAAAATGTGTAACAAGATTTAAATTATTTTATTATAAAATCAATTATCACAAACATACATTCAGCATGTACTGTCAAACCAAGTAGCTGAATGTGGCTGAACATGGATATATCGTGTTTTTATAATTAAAAGATGGATGTCACTTAGATCACATTTTAAAAACATAATTTGTGCACTTCTGCGCTTGTCCTTTAACATGGATTTATCATGTTTTGTACATAGTAGGTAGAATCCTTGTTTAATATGTGTGTAAGCAAATATTTCATCCCAGTTTGGGTGAAATTTGAAAAATGGACCTCTATTTAAATCCTTCATGTTTTCCCATATACCTGACAAATGTGGCCTGTGAACCTGAAATGCAGCAGAACAAAAAAAACTCAAAACATTGTTTTAAACTGCTTCTCCACTATACATTTTTGATGGTTCCATGCCCAATGACGACTCTTGCCTGACACCATTTATGATTACACCAAATGATTTTATTTGTTGCACCTCTGAGGTTGCATTTTCACTTGAGTTGCAGTTATTAATATCATAATTATACTTGGGTCAGTGGAGAGAACAAAGGTGCGAGAGTCGGGGAAGATGAAGAAGAAGACGCCCTTCGCTTTGTCCGAGGCACACCCCCCTCGGTCGACGCGCTGAGCCAGGAAGACACCATCAGTGCCGTTCACAGACGGCACGAACACGTCAATCTGGTGCAGCAGGTTTGTCCTGCAAACACATTAGATGACTTCTTATACATGACTTATATGTGACGTCACAGACAGTGCCCAGGATGTACCTGCATCCTCTGGCAACCTGATCAGAGATTCCCAGTGAAGACTGATAGAGGTACATGTATTTCCCATTCCATATGCTGTTTGTGTACATATGCAATCCCAGCTTTATGCATCTATGGTTCTTGGTTGGTTTGGTAGATAATGTACATCTGTATAACATACTTATACTTCTTCATAATTAGGCATTGATTGTTATGGGAAATCTGTAGGAATCTGGCAGACTCCTACGATGCTTAATTCAGAAGTCCGTAGAAAAGATTGGGAGTCCATGTGGTGCTCCAATCGACCATGTGTAAAGATGTCTTATGCCAATATTTTGACCAATTACAAGTGAATGACTCTGTATAACCCATAAATCCATTCGTTCGAAAGTAACGCGGTGTGCCGCTCTTTTCAAACTAATAAAAAAAGTATGATCACTTGATACAGAGTGAAGACAATAAGAGATGGCAGCATACAACTGATTCAAACATGTTAAGACTTAACTTCAATCATTGTAACACTGGATTTATTGTCTTTTAAAGCAAAAGTGTCCCACAGACTCCTATCAGGCCACGTACAGGAGTCTGTAATGAGACAATGTATTTCAGGACTCACTATCTTGACAATTGGAGTCTGATAGGAACTGCAGGTTACCATGGTACAGAAAACAACTTGCCATTAGGAGCCATCAGACAACACAACAGCTGCTCACCATTTGTAGTTGCCACCAATGTTTATAGGTATCCTGTTGGTGCACCAATCACAAGGCTGATGCAAGATCACCTGACGATTGACATTGCCATGGTGACGGTCATTTGTGCGTCTCACTTCCCAAACCCCCGTTTGAGGTGCAAAGTTAAATGCTTCGTTGAATTCTGCATATGCTACAAAACAGCACAATATATCCCTTAATCAATGGTTAAAGTTCTGGTATGTTCACAAACACTAGAATTAGCTTACCATTTGATTGTAATATGTGGGTTTTATTCTGTGACAAAATAAACCCTTAGATCCAGAGGGTAAGACTTCAAATTCATGTGTATGTACTATTGAGCTTATCATTAGTTATTATAAAACATTGCTACTACATATTTCTGACACAATTACGAAATATGATCCCTACTTGTTATAACCTATTAAAACCTATTAAACATCACTGAATCTTTCAGGAAATTGTTATACGACATAGTGCATGCTCACATTCAAAGTCATCTTTATAGGGCAGGGTGAAAGGGGCGGGTGGGGGTGGAGTGGGGTATGACCCCTTCTGTCCCTTAGTCCATGTAGTCAAAGTGTGAATTGTGTCAACCGCCAAGTCAATACTGAATACTCCGTTTTCAACCTGCAATCATGCACACAGACCAGTGTTTAGACAACATCACTAGTCTGGACCTGTAAGTGTTACCTCCACTGCTGAAGGATGTTACATTATCACCACTGCACAGTTAATTTCACCTACTATGGCGTTTCCCCAGACTGGTGAGCAAGCAGCCAGACTTAGGCTGCCACCTAGTGATTAACCTGCTCACCAGTGAACTGACTTACAATGTCTGCTGCCACCTATCGACCATCATACCAACTTCAAGAGCAGTGGATATTACACATTACCAACCCGAATGGAAATGAAGTTGACTACGCACGCACGCACGCACGCACGCACGCACGCACGCACGCACGCACGCACGCACGCACGCACGCACGAACGAATGAACGAATGACCGAATGACCGAATGAATGAACGCACGCACGCACGCACGGATGCAAGCTCGCACGCATGCCCAAACACACAAATAAACATACACTCATACTTATTTATGTATTATATTCTTAAAATCGAACACCACAATTAACATGTATTACGAACACAAAAGTTAAACACCACATTAACGAGACAATTGCCATCCACAAATGGGAAGAAATAATACCTACCTGTATCGGGTTTAATTCTTTGAAGAGAACCGTCTCACCATCCCTGAAGCCTAGCTTACTGTACCACACATGCAGCTTAGTAATGTTTCTCTGAAAAAGTAATGGATCTATAAATTATAGTGCATGGCATTTCTCTGAGATATTTTACATACACACATTGCTACCACTCTCACAATTGCAATTACTAAAAATCATCTAACTCCATTTAGATCAATCATTGCTTTGTATCTTAACAAGGTATCTGACAGTATGTGGGAGGCTTACCCATCACTACACTTGTATGAATGCTGGTATGTCTTATATTAATTGTTTATATATGTGCATCAGAACATATACAATTAAGTTTGTTGGGTTGATAATTTTATTTTCACTTTTTAACACTGCTTTTTATTCATACATAAATGACAACAATTGCACAAAACTAATGATATAAAGATAAAATAAATAAAAACTAATAATAATTGTTTTTAATAATTTTATAAAAATCATAATATACATGAAACATAAAAACGGGGGTACATTTAAAATAACTGAAAAGTCTGCACGACTTGTTCTGGCCTACTGACCATACTGCCCTTGAGCCTGAAGGTGGCGCGTTGGGGCTGGACATTGTAGCCAGGCAGAGCAGGGCGGATACACAGAGAGTGGTTGTGACTCTGTAAGAGACACACACTCTTGACTACATCACAACACAGACATCTCCATCATTTATTGTATGATTTAACTTACTTTGGAGCATAAATTTGTCGATGAGTACAACGTTTCCTAAGTAAGTTAAATCATACAATAAACCATTCTTGGAGCTATGAACAATATATTCAATATCTCCACTCATTGTCTTCTTTCTATATTTGTCCACACATGGGTAAAACATTGGAGAATTACAACAAACACATGTTAAATAATGTTGCTGGTTGTCTGCTTTAAAAGTAAACATGATAAGTTCTTACATGGCTCAGTACGTAGATTTTTTGTATGGCTCAATGTGCTTTATAATGCTTTTTAAAGAAACATGTGGACATTTCTATAAAGTATTCATATGTGTGTTTGTGTGACATTTCAGAAGCATCTACATTTTGTGACATACAGAAAGGAACTAAAGGTTATGATATATCAGAAATAGTCCCATGTTGGGTCATTACGACAATATATAAATGGTGTGAACACCAAAAATGATTGACACATTTGGGTTATTGCAGAAGGAAATTAACACCACTTTTCCGTATAGCATAAGCAACACCATTTTGTGACATCACAGAGAGGAACTACGGATTATGGCGTGACATACAGGTCTTCCTTTTCGGAAACCCTACTGACTTATAACATCGTTGCAACATCACAAAATTACTTTTTGTTGACATCATTGAAAAACTTCATACGGTGGCGTCACAAGAGTGACATATCAGATTAGAAGGTTACTTTATTGCCAAGACTGAGATGTGACCGACATTTTACATCACATCAGCACCCACAACAAGACTTGTACCGAGACAGCCATGGAGTCTACACTGATGTTACATCACACGTGTACATGGAATCAGGGGAAAATTAAAATTGGATTCAACACTCAGATATAAAATGAATACCTGGTATATGTGGTTTACCAATTTACATCATGTGAGAATGAAATACATGTCTCATGACTCTCATCTATCACATATGTTTTTGCCATCGTTTGCCTGGATCAAATCATGCCCTATTTGCCTGGATCAATTTTAAATCATGCCCTATTCTGATGATCAAATCATGCCCTATCCTGATGATCAAATCATGCCCTATTCTGATGATCGAATCATGCCCTATCCTGATGATCAAATAATGCCCTATCCTGATGATCAAATCATGCCCTATCCTGATGATCAAATCATGCCCTATCGTGATGATCAAATAATGCCCTATCCTGATGATCAAATAATGCCCTATCCTGATAATCAAATAATGCCCTATCCTGATAATCAAATCATGTCATATCCTGATGACCAAATCATGCCCTATCGTGATGATCAAATCATGCCCTATCCTGATGATCAAATCATGCCCTATCCTGATGATCAAATAATGCCCTATCCTGATGATCAAATCATGCCCTATCCTGCTGATCAAATCATGCCCTATCGTGATGATCAAATAATGCCCTATCCTGATGATCAAATAATGCCCTATCCTGATAATCAAATCATGTAATATCCTGATGACCAAATCATGCCCTATCGTGATGACCAAATCATGCCCTATCGTGATGATCAAATCATGCCCTATCCTGATGATCAAATCATGCCCTATCCTTATGATCAAATCATGCCCTATCCTGATGATCAAATAATGCCCTATCCTGATGATCAAATCATGCCCTATCCTGATGATCAAATCATGCCCTATCCTGATGATCAAATCATGCCCTATCGTGATGATCAAATCATGCCCTATCGTGATGATCAAATCATGCCCTATCCTGATTACCAAATCATGTCCTATCCTGATAATGAAATCATGTCCTATCCTGATAACCAAATCATGCCCTATCGTGATGATCAAATCATGCCCTATCGTGATGATCAAATCATACCCTATCCTGATGATCAAATCATGTCCTATCCTGATCATCAAATCATACCCTATCCTGATAATCAAATCATGTCCTATATCCTGATGATCAAATCATACCCTATCCTGATGATCAAAGCTTGCCCTATCCTGATGATCAAATCATGTTCTATCCTGATCAAATCATGCCCTATCCTGATTAATGCAATTTTACCCACAATGCTTTACACACAGCTGAAATTATCCGATGTCCTAACATGTGAGTGGTCAACGTGTACTGACCATTGTCTCCAACACCAGGGTGAAATGTCTTCGTTGAGGACAGAGCCATGACACATAACTTCCCCCACCCTGTAGGGCTCCAACCCCGTGTCCGTGGGGTAGATAGTGCCACCCTGTCTTGGTGAACTGTGTCGTGTGAGCTGAAACATGTCAATGTCTTTCTGGGGTGTGAAACATGTCAACGTCATTCTGGGGTTTGAAAAATGTCAACGTAATTTTGGGGTCTGAAACATGTCAACGTCATTCTGGGGTCTGAAACATGTCAACGTCATTCTGGGGTCTGAAACATGTCAACATCATTCTGGGGGTCTGACACGAGGCACCCAGATGTTGCATTGCAAATGTGATATCTTTCTGGGTATCACACACAGCTGGAGAAGATTTGACAGAAAACATTGCCGTTCTTTTGTTGCCATCTTATGTGTGATCCCGTGATCCCACATGAAGTGCATTAAGTAAGCAAGTAGTACAAGGAGGCCAACCACACTCTTCATGGGTGATTTAATTGGCTGACGTTAAAAGAGGAGTTTTTGATAAGGATGTGCCGGGGGTAGAGAAGAGCTGGTGACCCCTGGCTTGCTGGGATGCTCACCTGTGACCCAGATGGGGCTTTCCACCACGTAGTGTCCAATCCAGGGTTGTATGGCCGTCATGAGACCATCGCGTCCGTATGGCAATGCATTGTAGTAACTTGCTATCAGGTTCCAGGAGATTGTGCTACAAAATAACAAATGTTAGTGCACTATACGCTAATTAGTTGAATCACTTCATGTAAAACAAATTTGATTCTATGTGGCTGCTGATGAATATGGTAGAAAAAGATATTTATGTGGGACAGTGCTTGTGTTGTTGATTTGGACCTAATGACAGAATCATGGCTAGTTTGTCGTAAATGACAAGGCAGAGTTAAGTTTGTACCAGAGCTTTGTGTTAAGCCAATGATTAACATATACAGTGAACATAATTCAATTATATACAAGACGTGCCTCAGCCCATATAATTCTAAAAAAGGCAGATTGATTCCGTGTCAGCCAATATATTTATTCCTACTGCATGAACAGTTTTTTGTTGTTGTTGTTAATTCTGTGCCAGCACTGAAAGATCGGATTGGCGATAACGTTCAGAAAAAGGCTGACTAGTTTAATGTGACCTCATAAGGTTATAACATTGCAACCATAGAACTTAACATACTAGAACAATGATTAAGGTCTAAGCATTAAGAGGAGTTATACACAAATAGATATTACAGCTCACCTGGTCATAAAGCCATTCACATAGTTCTGATTGAGTATCTGGAAAATAAAGTTATCCCCTTTAATACACAGATTCGTACTCTACACTCATCATGGTATCACAGTGTGACAATATTGACCGAAATATCTAGACACACCATGGCCAATCCTTGGCAAATGGTTCACTATTATGAGTAATGAGAATAATGCATGCATGCACACACCGACTAACCTATCACAGGTGTAAGTTACCTCACCTGGAAGGAAACTATATGAATAGGTTTTGCAGTATGAGCTAACAGTTTAATCAATAAAAATATGATACTATGTGTGTAACAATAATCCACCAAGTATACATGCTACAGTAACTATATACTGTTATCATGACAGTTACTGATAGATAGATAACCACGGTACATTAGAACATAGACGACACGGCCAAAGACTAAAATGTATGTACCGAACTGTTAAGGGATCTATCCCAGCCCTCCCCACTGAAACATTCTTTCGGCCCCAAAAACAAACAAAAGACACATTCAGCCTAAGCACTTCCCAGACCATGTATCCTCATATTTTGTACAACAACTAATAACCAACAACACTAGATGTTTCATAGTACCTACAGCCGACACTGAACCATTTAAGAATTCATTTTTTGTAATAACAATGGTTGACTGGAACCAACTTAACGAGTCGCAGGTCCAGGCTGAAACCATAACTGATTTCAGCTGCCTGATCTGCGGCTCAAACACTCAATAACATGAGCACACCTCCACCCTTCGTACATAATAGCCAATATTGGCTCCTTACAACGTACCCCATTCAGATATTTGAATTGTATTTTAACAACAATATATCTCCATATCTACTGTAGAAAGATAGGAAAGTAAAGGAAAGCTTAAAGTGCTTTATACATTAAAGCAGACCAATTCAATCGAACCCCACCTGGACTTTTCTGGGAAGCATTCAGCCATACTGCAATTAATTTGCAAAACCTATCCACATACAAATATTCACCAATGTCTATAGCCAAGTACTCATACAGCAGCGTGAACTGAAGCAACGTAGAGTGAACGAACCAAACTTTAACACAACACACAGGGTGCGGTTATCCAGATTGAGGGTCCAATGTTTTAGTCACTGAATCGTTGCAATCCACAGATGATAGTACTACTGCAGATATGATGAAAAGTTCAAAGGTTACTCGCCCTGCCCCAGCAACCAGCTCCAACGTTGTCATTGAAGGTGCTGTAATCCTCGGACGACCAGAGGGTTTTGTTGGTTTGAAGGGACACGTTTGTAGTCACAGTGCCCGGGTAGTGAACCCTAAAACGTAACATTTCTGTGGCTCCTGACTGACCTCTTCATCATGTGACCTGTTGTCTGGTAGCAATTTCGTCAAGCCATGAAAAGCATGCTTAATACGAGGTGTGTTCAGAAATGACGTTAAATATTTTGTTAAAATGTTTGCCTAAAAATGTCTTTCTGATAAAAATAATAGGTAAAAGTTTTTTAAGCAACAGCTATATCTGGAATGTTTTATGTGTGAGTTGTCATGCAGCACTTGTACTGGAATGGTGGCTAAGTCTGACAGATGCACATGCAAAATATTCTGATTGCGATGTATGCAAACCTATGTATTGACAGCTAGGGTGTATGATGTGTGCTTGCACGTGTAGTTACATGTGTTTTGGTCAATGGTCACTGTGTGTTGTGTGTGTGGGTGGTGTAGTGTGTGTGTGTGTGTGTGTTTGTGTGTGTGGTGTGTGTGTTTGTGTGTGTGTGTGTGTGTATGTGTGTGTGTGTTTGTGTGTGTGTGTGTTTGTGTGTGTGTGTGTGTCGTGTGTGTGGGTGCGTGTGTGTGTGTGTGTGTGTGTGTGTGTGTCCATGCATTTGTGTATTTGTGGTGCACACATGTGTGTGGATGTGTAGTCTGAAAACATTTCAACTGACATAAGCATTTGTAACAGTATTATTGACATACATTTTAATTCATTTCTTACGTGTCCATTTTGTGTCAATGGAAGATAATACTACATAAATGTAAATGTGCCATGGCTCAGTTGATAAAGTTTGTATTCCAAAACTTACACACCACTGAACAAAACAACACATTACGGTAGAGTTAAACAAGACCCACCTACAACCATCTACCACACACACTGTAGTCCACCTACCCAATGACACCCACGGCCTCAGCCAGGGTGTGGTCCTTCAAGATGTCTCCACTGATGCCCCAATGGCTATCTGCAGCAACGACTGTCACATTTGACAGACTGTTCTTGTCCAGACTTGCTCTCAACACCTTTATGTATGTAGTGTTATATGCCCTCTCATTCCAAATCTACAAATTATACAAAAACAAAATGTTTACAATATCAGGACATTAAAACACAGATTTCTCAATTTTGTTATCTACAAATTAAAAGAATTATGTTTACAATATCAGGACCTTAAAATAAGAGGTCTCTCCATTTTGTTAGAAAATACAACATATTTATTTTATGCTATCCTGATTACATTTGTGTTTTAATAAATTATAATATATTATTTGGTTGTTAGGCGAAAGATTATTTGCCATTAATTTTAATTTAATTCCATATAGTCTACCTGTCATTCTTTCTATTATTAGTAGTTAATTAATATTATGGCAAGAATAATTGCCCTAAAATACTGTATATCATTATATTAAAATAAAGTATGTTAATAATAAGATATATTATAATATTAAAATACAGTATGTTTCTGTTGGGATATATTACTATATTAAAATATTGTATGTTATTATTAAAGCATGAATTGTCCTGAAATAATTTTTATTTTGTGTGTGCAGCTACTTGTGTTATATCATATGAACTTAACCTAGTACCTAATGAACTTGGAAAAGTTAAAAAAAGCCTGGGCTATGTCACACATATCATTAACAATCATTATAATCAAAGTCGGTCAGACATAAGCTCACTCACATATAAAAAGAAACTAATTCTCTAAGTTCACACATCATGCAATCAATGCCCCACATGGCCTAAATAAAGACACAAAAGTCATAATTTTATTTATCCAAAATACAAAAGTCAATTTTATTCTAAATCATATCATTTGCTTTTAACGTTACCCATTACAAATGTTACAGTCAGGTTTGGCCAATAATTCTCATTTGTGAGTAAGGTTTTGTCCAAGTGGGTTTTTGTACAGTGTGTCCAGTAGGGTTAGGTTTTTACCAAGTTGGTTTATATCCTAGATTCCTGAATTACATACCCAACAAAAGACAACTAGGAGTAAACCTGTCTTGTACCAACCCCAACGTAATCAATGTTGAGGCCGTAGTGTGTCCTGGCCCCGCGGACCCATCGAACGATGTAGTCTGCCGTGCGATATGGATCGCTGTATGGGCTGCCAGTTTTTCCCCCTAGCCAGCCCGGGAATGTCCACGGAAGTCCGTAGAGTTTGATGTCTGGATTTCTCTGTAACAAGGGTTGGAATTAAATCACAGATGTTCCACATTACAAAGTATCATTTGAACAGTGTTGGAAAACAATGCTAATGTCAAGTCCATGTACGGGTCAATGCAATAACAGCAAAAGGTTACTTTGCTGTAAAATTATCTTTTAAAGTGGCCACACAATGTATCTACTATAAAGTCATTGCGTGCTACTCTTGATCTATCTTAAGATCTGTTTGCAGTGGCTCCCATTCAATAGTACATCTCCTATCACATTAATGGTCAAACTTCAACTACCGGTACATATGCTTTTCTTGGTTTCACACACATTTTCACCATCATTAAATTGATCTAACATTACAAACAAATACACTAATTTAATTGTATAATCTCAAGTTATAGTAATATGGTTATCTTATCATAACTCCTGCTCCAAGAGAGTCAAAAACAACATTGTTGTGAACCTTTAAGTGGTTACATGTTACAGCCTGTAAATGCCTTCATTTGATTTGTATGTATTGCAAAGAGCAACAATAAAATTGATTTATTCGATCTCGCAAATCCAAGAAGAAACGCTAAGTAATCTAACAATAAAAACAACCTGATTCCCTCAACATTTCACTTTTGTGAATGGTTAAAAAATAGTCTACATAAAAGAACTCAAGACACCTGTAGTGATACTAGTGAACAACACAATACTTAATTTCCCAGTTCCCAGGTTCCTCGAGTATCAATGTGACCTTGCTATCAAGGTCACATCTGGCATGTTCCAATTGTGACCTTGAAATAGTTACTTCTATATATTTTACACTTTGATCAATATATTAATAAGTTAACTTTGTAGACTTTCCCCATCATCGATGTATCTATCATAAGTTGTTCCCGTACTGAAGATGACCCAGCACTTGAAATGGAGGCAGAAAATGAAGCCCAACATTTCACAATTGCCCACTTGCTATATCCGAGTTCCAGTTAAAATAAAAAACACTGTCAATACGAAAGCATAATTTTTCCGTTTTCATTTTCCAAGTCGCACCTTTTTAGCCTCCCGCATCAGCCACCATTCATATCCACGCTGGTAGTTCTCATCCCAGCTTTCATGCATGTGTGACGACTCAGTCCCATCTGTCAAAAACAGTGTCATTTGCTGTGTGCAGGCAAATACATTTCTCCACATTCTCTACATATGTATGCGGTGGTGCCATCTGGTGAGTTAATTGTTCATGGATAAATTCTCCCCAGACAATCATATTGTTTTAATAATATATATGATTCTGTACTAAAACAGCTACAACAAGTGTACACAAAATACTTCCCTCCACATAACATTGTCAGTGAGTAATTTTATACAACAACTGCATTGTCAATAAAGGAACTTCATACAGCTGACAGTTTACCTGTAGATTGTGAGTCCCCTCCTATTTCCACCTTCAATATCTGAAGGGAAGCTGCAAACTGGGGCTGCAATAAACACCACTGACAGTCTGATATCAGAAAACAATACTAACAAGAATAATAGCTATAGACCCCTACAACAGACACTCTTATTAATTAACACATGCTCATGCATGCTTGTTATTTATGCACATATATTTTAAAAGAACTTTTAACAACACAGTAGCATATATTATCGGGCAAGATCTAATAATGTCCAATCTTTAAATGCAAAACCATATGATCATAAAGAATCCCTGGTTTTTATGTTTTTATGTCTTGTTGCTTTACACTTGTGTGTCAGAAAATAGCTCAGAAGAGCTAATGTTAGGCATTTCCCATGTAAACCAACGTTAAATAAATCTTCCTGTATCTCTTGCACCTTGTCACATTGATGTCATAAAAATTGCCATTTTACTTAATGCTTTAACATGCATAGCACAAACATGATAATGATGACAATCCTTTTACAAAATGAAATCACAAACTATAGATATGCTTACAATTAAGTAATGTTCAATTATATTTGAACGTATTCCTAAAAAGATTATTTGTAGTATTACCTTAAACAGATAGTCAAGGATCTCACTCCTTTGAGGCTCTGGATAGTTCACCAGTAGCTTTGACGTAGCCTGTTTTAAACAGAAAAACACATCTACCTCGGTAGTCACAATTTCATATATATACCTGAGTATAACCTGATTCATGCAGAGTTTGGTAATGTTCCAGTTAGCTGACCTAAATTATTAGGGCATTTTAAAACTGGTTTTTACTAACTTTTTTTATGTGTATGTGTTTGGAATATGTCATTCTACCTTCCAATATAAAGAAGGCAATTTAAACAATACTATATGATCTGCCTTCTTTGTACCAGAAATGATGTAGAATGACATTCCACGCACATACTCGTCAAAAAAGGTAGTAAAATCCGTTTTGAAAAGGTCCTAATAATTTAGGCCACTTAACCGATTAGCACTCATGTCGGGCATTGACGGTCACCTCGAATCTCCTCAGGTCGGCCATAGCCGGCCAGCGAATACAGCACAGCGTTTGAATTCGGTTTACGTGGTTGCATCTAGTAATTAAGAAATGCAATAAATGCAGCACCTATCTAGACATATAACATTGAATTGTGATTATTTTGGATACTTCCGTTCTCAAAAATATTTACCGCGTTTTCTAAATTTAAAAGCACTGTTTTTTTTGGTACATTTCAAAATGTCCTCCAGCCAGGAAGTTGGCCTCAAATACAGCTACAATGTGTAACATTTTATAACAAGTTATATACCATTATATGTGTAAATAATTTAATGTTCTTTTAAATAAACCCAACTTGTAGCAGTAGAAATCCAAGCATAAAAAAGTTACACTGCTACAAAGTATTTTATTTACAAAAAGTTTCAGAATGTCATAGTGTCAACCAAGAAATGGTCAACATATTTTAAAGTTATAACAACAGTTTTTATACCACTGTGTAGGTACTTTTATTATCTACAACATGCATACTACATGCTTTTCCGAGAATTTAATAATAAAGGCGCTAGAGCAATAACAATGGCGCAAGCAATAGTTTTAAACATCTAGGTCAAATATTTGAGGAACCACAGGCTTCAAGTTAAAATCGGCTGCGTGCTAATGGGTTAGCGTGTGGGTACCTTTCATCGACAGGGTCCCTAATGATCAACCGTTTTATAAATGCAATAAATTTGGTGTTGACTATTACTGTACTAACGTAATTGTATATGTGTAAACAAACACGCAAACTGATGTCATGCCCATGGGCGCATCCATGACCATGTTGTATGACACATCTTTACTCAAGTTTATGTGCTGAACATGAACGGTCGATTATTAGGGACCCCCCTGTGACCTATCGGGTGAGAAGGTAATCACTGCCGGTATTTTGTCACCAACTTGTATCAAACTATTTTTTTGTGTTTGTAGAAATCGTCAATTAATATGCTTTGAAAAGAGAATAATTTAAATTGCGTAACTTTACATCAAAGGCGAATAAAACGCGGAAAACTACGCAAAAACGGTCGAGCATAGGTACCCCGACGCTAACTGGAAGATTGCCAGACATATTAACCCATATAGTGATATACCTAGGCTTAGAAATAGAAACATTGGGCTGGGCCTGGGGCTGGGCTGAAGACTTATAATATACGTGATCTAGGAATTTACAACATGGATCTATTTCACAAAAGTTTCTTCAGATTTTGTTACGTAAACGGTGTCTATATGAAGAGACGAGAACAGTGCTTGAGAACTGCCCAGCACACAAACACAATCTGAGTTCTGACACAACGTCCTTTTTGAACATGTCCAAGCCAAGGGCAGGGGCGTGCCGGCCCGAGCGACGCCGAAATCTTACCCCGCCTCCACTCAGCCCTCCGATGCCGTCAAACCTCCGTCCCAGTCCTTCAGAATCGTCCACTGTGTAAACATGTGCATGTCCTAGTGTCAGACTGAATAACCAGACATATAACACTGTGGTAGTATTAGTAAATATGCCACCTCCGCGACACTTCCTGTTTAGCCCCATTTTTTCGGCTGCAATTGCAACAGTGGCGGCACCACGTGGTGAATGCGGAACGAGTCAAAAATGACTCACCCGCGCCATCTACCGTGTGTGCATACAGCGAACTTGCTTCTGCAACGGACGCCATCGTACGCGCGTCGTTGGTGATCACCAGTTTTATTACTCATGGTGTATCGCTTTATCGAAATCGATAGCGTTTCATAGAAATCCATCCATCCGTCCGTCCGTCCGTCCGTCCGTCCGTCCGTCCGTCCGTCCGTCCGTCCGTCCGTCCGTCCGTCCGTCCGTCCGTCCGTCCGTCCGTCCGTCCGTCCGTCCGTCCGTCCGTCCGTCCGTCCGTCCGTCCGTCCGTCCGTCCGTCCGTCCGTCCGTCCGTCCGTCCGTCCGTCCGTCCGTCCGTCCGTCCGTCCGTCCGTCCGTCCGTCCGTCCGTCCGTCCGTCCGTCCGTCCGTCCGTCCGTCCGTCCGTCCGTCCGTCCGTCCGTCCGTCCGTCCGTCCGTCCGTCCGTCCGTCCGTCCGTCCGTCCGTCCGTCCGTCCGTCCGTCCGTCCGTCCGTCCGTCCGTCCGTCCGTCCGTCCGTCCGTCCGTCCTTCCTTCCTTCCTTCCTTCCTTCCTTCCTTCCATCCTTCCATCCTTCCATCCTCCATCCATCCATCCATCCTTCCATCCATCCATCCATCCATCCATCCATCCATCCATCCATCCATCCATCCATCCATCCATCCATCCATAATAATAATATAATAATAGTAACTTCTTTTGCGCCAATATCCTCGAAAATCAAGCTCAGTGGCGCGACAAAACCAGGGGATTAATCAATCTCATAATCGAAAGCAATGCGTGAGTCGTCAACGGATGGATGGAAAAGCTAGGAGGCTAAGGAGGATAGGCAGCATTAAAGAGATGGGTTTTTAGATGTCGGCGAAATGAAACTATATTACCTTGTCCATCCATCCATCCATCCATCCATCCATCCATCCATCCATCCATCCATCCATCCATCCATCCATCCATCCATCCATCCATCCATCCATCCATCCATCCATCCATCCATCCATCCATCCATCCATCCATCCATCCATCCATCCATCCATCCATCCATCCATCCATCCATCCATCCATCCATCCATCCATCCATCCATCCATCCATCCATCCATCCATCCATCCATCCATCCATCCATCCATCCATCCATCCATCCATCCATCCATCCATCCATCCATCCATCCATCCATCCATCCATCCATCCATCCATCCATCCATCCATCCATCCATCCATCCATCCATCCATCCATCCATCCATCCATCCACCCACCCACCCACCCACCCACCCACCCACCCACCCATCCATCCATCCATCCATCCATCCATCCATCCATCCATCCATCCATCCATCCTTACATCCTCCCTCCCTCCCTCCACCTCACTGTCGCTACCCATGTCCTCCTCCCTCTGCCCTCCGCCCTCCGCCTCCGCCTCCGCCTCCGCCTCCGCCTCCGCCTCCGCCTCCGCCTCCGCCTCCGCCTCCGCCTCCGCCTCCGCCTCCGCCTCCGCCTCCGCCTCCGCCTCCGCCTCCGCCTCCGCCTCCGCCTCCGCCTCCGCCTCCGCCTCCGCCTCCGCCTCCGCCTCCGCCTCCGCCTCCGCCTCCGCCTCCGCCTCCGCCTCCGCCTCCGCCTCCGCCTCCGCCTCCGCCTCCGCCTCCGCCTCCGCCTCCGCCTCCGCCTCCGCCTCCGCCTCCGCCTCCGCCTCCGCCTCCGCCTCCGCCTCCGCCTCCGCCTCCGCCTCCGCCTCCGCCTCCGCCTCCGCCTCCGCCTCCGCCTCCGCCTCCGCCTCCGCCTCCGCCTCCGCCTCCGCCTCCGCCTCCGCCTTCTTCTCCCTCGCACTCTCCCTCACTCATTCATCTCTCATACAATAATTATTGCTCCATATGATCGACAATGATATAAGAATAGCCAAGATATATGTGACATGGTAAGGTCGTATAAGCATATACCATACTTCTATCTGAATTTGCGTTTGCGAATTTTTCACATATTTATACATCATCCTGTAATTTGAAGAAAAAAACGTTTTAAAACCGCCAGCATAGCGATTCCCCAGGAAAAAGGAAGCGAGGACGGCCAAAGATGACGTGGCGACAAACAGTGATGGCCGAGCTGAGAGAGATGGGGCTGTCGTGGGGAGAGGCTCAGGCCTCAGCCAAGGACAGGACCTTGTGGCGGAAGATTGGTGTGGCCTTATGTCCCACTGGGGACGAAGAGGATTAAGTAAGTAAGTAATAGCGATTCCCGTGGAAAGCTGAACGTTAATCAGGAAGGCGATCGTGTGGTGTCGTATAGTGTGCGATATTATGATGCAATGCAAACACTAATCACCACATGGAACAACTATTTATATCTTAATTACGGTTCCCCACAAATCATTTTTCTTTTACAAAACTGAAGCCAGAAGTTTCGCGGAGGCGAGACTAACCATTGGGCTCGCCGCCGTCCTCGGCTTCTGAGTAATTGTATCGATTGCTGCCCAGGGAAGATAATCCACGTATACATTACAAACATTTAACTTCATGATTTCCCAAATTACCCGACTATCCCGTTTTGCCCAGGTTTCCCCTATTATCAGGCTGCCAAGCTGTGAAATATATCTGCCGTGCGCTGTCTATTATACAGTACTGCGGGTTGTAGCATGGTATCACGAAGTAATCAAGATGAGCCGGTTGGCCTGCCGTAGCCAGCACACCGGTCTATCACGGCCGCGCGCACAATGACACTCCAGTCGAACTTGGACACGTCTCTTTGTTACGCCAGCTGGCACCGCTAGAAAAAAGTAATTTCCACGGCTCACGTGTCGCAGCGGTTGAATGTTTAGCACTTATCTAAATTGCGGGAAACCAGACAGAGGTCGTATGTGTCAGAATCTGTCACGGGATTCCTCGCGGGTCTCCCCCGCGGTTTATCTGACAGGCGCGAGCATGTAATTACTTGTTGGATCGCTGCGTTGTGTAATAGAGATCCGATGCAGCGTGTTAAGCGTGGAGTACTAATGTGCACGTGGTGTATGTGTGTTGAGAAACTGGGTTGACGCAGATGTCAGTATTCATTGTGAAGCGTACACATGTTTGAGCAAGGAGTTAACATTTTCGTAAAAGTCAACCTGCACGTCTTTTAATGTTGAAAGTAACAACAACATGTGTAAGAATATTCATTGTAATGTAGCTTTGCTAGACGACCAACAAGATGTATTATGTGTATTGTATTATTACAAATTAACAAACACATTATATATATATTTGTATATATATATATATATATATATATATATATATATATATATATATATGGGAGGGAGGGAGGGAGGGAGGGAGGGAGGGAGGGAGGGAGGGAGGGAGGGAGGGAGAGAGAGAGAGAGAGAGAGAGAGAGAGAGAGAGAGAGAGAGAGAGAGAGAGAGAGAGAGAGAGAGAGAGAGAGAGAGAGAGAGAGAGAGAGAGTATAGAGTGTCTTTGTTTTAGCTTAAAATATTCATTAGATTGAAAGATTGAGATTCCATGCACAAGTTGTATTCAATGTCATCCAAATAAAACACACAGACCACACCGCCTTGGTCACAGAGTGGGTGTTCATAGTAGGACTTCGCTATTGTCATAATACCTGATTTTACCCAACTACAAATTTTATGGAGGTCAGAATGAAACATGGGTGGAGGGAGAACTTACATAGAGACCAAACTAGTTGCAGTTTACTGTACATTTGAAAACATTATTTAAAAAAAAATTATACACGATTGCCTACATATAAAAATGGTTTTAAAAGTAGATTATTAAGAGAAAAAACAGGAAATACCATATTGGAAAAAAATGGGATCTTCATCAAACAGCAGGAAATCTGCTAGAGTGTACCTCTACCATATAAGAAGTAGATTTCAAAAGACTATTCAGTATGCATTGATTCACACACTATATGCTCTAGTCTTGAGTCACTGATTACGCAATTTGTCTAAGGCATTTCTGACATCATACCTATGAAAGAAGCGTCAATTACAAATCATAAAAAATCATATAATTATTAAAGTTTCACTTTATATTGGCAATCTGTCACATGTTCCCACAATCTGAATGAACTCATGGTTGAAGGCACATTCTAAGAATGTGTGTTTCCAAAGGCAGATCCTTATTAAATACCAGTACATATTAATAACGTATTGATATTGAAGACACCTGATGATATCTTTTTGTTGTTCTGTTAACTGATAAGCCAAATCACATACTTTTTTCACAGCGGATAGCTCCAACAAACTTTGATTATCATTTTTGTGTTGTGACAATGCGTTTCCACCACAAATATGTTATCAGTGGTTTGTTCAAAGTGGACTATTTCAGTCCGTTAACTGACATCAAATTAATGACGTTGTCCTATTGTGCATTTAACATACTTGAGTGATCAACTCACATTTGCAGATGGTCTTATGCTGCCCAGCTATGTCACACTGTGATCTCAATAAGTAATCATTATTGTCTAATCTCTGAAGACAGGTACTCATGTGTGGTCTCGTTGGACAGGCGTTCCTGTGTGGTCTCATGAAGGGGGTATTCATGTATGGTATCAGTAGACAGGTATTCTTGTGTGGTCTCTATAGACAATATTTTTATATGGTCTCTATAGACAGGTATTCTTGTGTGGTCCCTATATACAATATTCTTATATGGTCTCTATAGACAGGTATTCTTGTGTGGTCTCTACAGACAGGAATTCTTGTGTGGTCTCTGCATGCAGATATTTTTATGTGGTTTCGGCAGATATATATTTTTGTGTGGTCTTAGTAGAAAGATATTCTTGCATGGATTTATCAGATATGTATTCTTGTGTGGTCTCAGTAGAAAGATATTCTTGTGTGGTCTCAGTAGAAAGATATTCTTGTGTGGTATCAGTAGAAAGATATTCTTGTGTGGTCTCAGTAGAAAGATATTCTTGTGTGGTCTCAGTAGAAAGATATTCTTGTGTGGTCTCAGTAGAAAGATATTCTTGTGTAGTCTCAGTAGAAAGATATTCTTGTGTGGTCTCAGTAGAAAGATATTCTTGCATGGATTTATCAGATATGTATTCTTGTGTGGTCTCAGTAGAAAGATATTCTTGTGTGGTCTCAGTAGAAAGATATTCTTGTGTGGTCTCAGTAGAAAGATATTCTTGTGTGGTCTCAGTAGAAAGATATTCTTGTGTGGTCTCAGTAGAAAGATATTCTTGTGTGGTCTCAGTAGAAAGATATTCTTGTGTGGTCTCAGTAGAAAGATATTCTTGTGTGGTCTCAGTAGAAAGATATTCTTGTGTGGTCTCAGTAGAAAGATATTCTTGTGTGGTCTCAGTAGAAAGATATTCTTGTGTGGTCTCAGTAGAAAGATATTCTTGTGTGGTCTCAGTAGAAAGATATTCTTGTGTGGTCTCAGTAGAAAGATATTCTTGTGTGGTCTCAGTAGAAAGATATTCTTGTGTGGTCTCAGTAGAAAGATATTCTTGTGTAGTCTCAGTAGAAAGATATTCTTGTGTGGTCTCAGTAGAAAGATATTCTTGTGTGGTCTCAGTAGAGAGATATTCTTGTGTGGTCTTAGCAGAGAGATATTCTTGTGTGGTCTCAGTAGAGAGATATTCGTGTGTGGTCTCAACAGAGAGATATTCTTGTGTGGTCGCAGTAGAGAGATATTCTTGTGTGGTCTCAATAGAGAGATATTCTTGTGTGGTCTTAGCAGAGAAATATTATTGTGTTGTCTCAGTAGAGAGGCATTCGTGTGTGGTCTTAACAGAGAGATATTCTTGTGTGGTCTCAGCAAAGAGATATTCTTATAGCGACAGTCTTAGGTATTCAATTATGTGATGTCAAATACCAGTAACCTAGTGTGAATGAATTACTACCATTCCACACTACTTCAAAGTAAGACTTATTAGATAGACGGACATTTGGTACAGTATGGACAAGATATAGATCTGTGACACATGTCAGATAAACAGATCTACACAAAGGCTGACTGAACATATAAGCTTTATTTGCTTTGCTGGACTAAACAGACTAACAGGCATGAAGGCAGGCTTCGTACATGTTTTCGACCAGTGTCCCATATGTGTATACAGGTGTATAATTTATATATATATATATATATACAGGTGTATATAAAATATAAATATGTATATACATGTATATATATATATATATATATACGTATATATGTATATGTGTATATGTGTATATATATATATATATATATATATATATATATATATATATATATATATATATATTATGTAGAGAATGTTGCAGCAACAGTTTTGTGTTACTAAACATTAAGACACATAGAATGAACTGAATTGGGAAAACAGAAATTGTGCAGAAATTGTACAGATGTAATATCTATTGATATTGTGTCAGCCTTGGTTTGTGGGTGCAATACCCTGTACCCTGGCTCCAGTTCAAAGCCAGCATAATCAGTTGAACTTTGAATTATCTAAAATCTTCATTGAAGCGTTTATTCGCTTACACTAAGACATTACATTCTGCAATGTAAAGCACTGTTATATAAATGCATTAGCACTAATGTGATGCCCTGCCCTAGTACACATTAAGTACATTCTTCTACTTAAACTTAACACACCACTAGAGGTAACATCATCAGTCTGTGAGTTAAGATATAAATCCTGGCCTTTAGTTCTCATGGGAGTGTTTTTCAGGGGTGGTTCCTTTTTAGCATTGGATCACACAATTCCCAGAAGAAAATTCAGTATTTTTGTGCCAGTTCCTCAGCAGGTTCTGGATAATATTTTGGAAGATGGCGTATGCATTCGAGATTTCTCAGTATGCCATTTTTGTCTCAATGCATTTTTAACTCATACTTTCAAATCAAGTAAAATTACTTCTCCCAATATGGTGGTGGTCTTACTGCACCCCCTACACCCCCACCTCATCTACTGGCCTGACATATGCCTGGCTGACATATCCCTGGCCCTTCCATCTGATGTAATAAATAACAGCACTATCAAATATTCTACAACTGAAAACATTGGAAGAAGACATCACCATTCTGCAATGGTCTACATTACCTGTCACATGTCCATTTGAAACATGTTGTTAGTTAAAGTTACATCCTGTTGTTTGTCATTATTTTATAGGTACTGTTTAAGATATAACAACTATACTGGCAGCAACTTAGATACATGCATGCATACCTAAATAAATACAGCAATACTGTTACACATACACCCTGTAAAGGTAATAATCACCAGGTACTAAATAATGTCCACCTGTGGTCAACATGGCTAAACATTCATGAGTTTGTTTCAGGTCTTATGGATTTCTATGACTATTTTACATGTGCGCAATATTCTGAGTTACTTGGTATATGTGCACATGTTTCACCTGCAGACCTTAAGACCTTACACTTGACACTCAGTCATGTGGTGATGTTAATACCTTAAGCAGCGTCTTTAACATTAGCTATTTTACGTAAAATATTTGCGACCAGTATTAATGGAGTCATCATTCAAAAATGTCAAGTGAATGTCACTGAAAAAATGCATTATTAAACATGAGATAAATCATTTTACTAAACAAAATAGAGTTTTACAGGCATTTTTAGAGTTACTGTATATCCATCCCCAGTGTGTGTCAAATGACAAAACAGACAGATGTATATAGGACATTGAATGAGTGTTGATCTTAAAACATCTTAGTAGTACCAGTGACACAGTAGCTACAGATTTGAAGTCTCCACTGAGACAGCCCGGTTTCAAGTCCTATGCCGTGGTGTCGAGCCACTTAGCTCTTATGAATGAGTACTTGGCTACAGACAGTGGTGGATATTTGTGTACGAGTAGTCTTTGGGCATTAATTACAGCATGGCTGGGTGCTTCCCAGAAAGGTCAAGATAGTGTTTGATTGAACAGGTCTGTCACAGAGTCAAGTGTGAAGCGCTCTGAGCAATCCTGAGGATTCAATACTGAGCTATATAAGAACATACCTTTTTACATTTCAAGTATGAATAGAAGAAGATTAATGTTTCCTACGATATAGCAAACACTTACGGGGAGGTGTTTAATGTAGATTGTTGATACTTGATGACAGTCATAGAGGCCACACACTGAGCATTGTGACCAAATGCACGTAGGACTTGGGCCAAACGAATGGCAACACACGCTAGCTGCATGCTAAAAATTACACTTTGATGATAAAAACATCTGCAAATAAGATATTTAACAGAAATAAGTATCTATGTTTAAACAGCTTCATCATCATGAATATGATCAATTGTTAAAAAACAAATTGGTTGCTTTTTATCTCCTGTGTTTTTGCTGGTTGTGTGGCAAAAATAAATAGTGTCCCCTGTAAAGTACACAGTCAAGTCCAGCCTGTAGGGAAAGCAGATGCTTGAAGCTGCAACATGTTATCAGATGGTTGACATAAGACACTTGAGTAAGACTGGCCAGTTCATCCCCGTCAGGGAACACAAGGCAGGACAAGGTCCTGAGTGTCATCGACATCCCTCACGTCACTGACGTTGACATTTTGTTGGTCCATCTCCTGTCCTTGGTCCTCAGACCATGATGGTGCCGCCGCCTGTTGTGTGAGGTAGACTGGCCTTTGGTCACATGTACTGAACTGGGAAGATGCTTCACCACTGAGCTTAAGGATGGACAGTGAGAATCTGCGGAAAAGAAAAATTCATATATGCTGTAAATTAAATTGTAGAAAAAACAGTTCTTTCAAAAAATTATGTTGTAACAACTTGTAAGAGAGAAACCAGCAGGATGAAATGAATATATTGTTTAGATTATTATTATAACCAACCTATGTGGTATAGAAGTACTTAAAAGTTTTGAAGGTATGCCACCCTCAGTATGCTAAAAAAATCAACTGATCCAAAAATAATATATGTCAATGAAATTGAAAATTACTGAATATGACTAAGAAAATTGGCATCTTATGGCAATGAAATAAATCAGTATTTATTTTTGCATTCCATGTGTTAGATTTATGTGTTGAAAAATTATGTTATTTCTTGACAATGTATGCTAATTGTTAAAAAAAAATTGTTTGCTTTTAGTAAAAAACTTTTTGTCTGTTGCCTTTTGTTCAGTTACTTTCTGTCACATTATCAAAACAGCACTTTAAGGTTAGCTTGTGATTAAAAAGAGAATTTAAAAAAAGAAATAATTTATGGGGCACATTAATGACGCTTTGTAGTAAAAGTGACGAACCAATTTTTGGACATCAGCAATAAACAGACTCAGTTCTATATAAATTAATCTTAAATAGATGCTAAGGTCAGAGGTTAAACAGCAAAATACCAGTTCTTTCTTTCATAGATGTGTTGGTCTGTGTAGAATCATGTCTGAGTATTCGACAAACAACATAAGGCTATATGTGTGTTATCTTGCTGAATCACATTCAACAAACAACATGATAGCATTGGGCCCTGCCTGGGTGCTATTTACATGTCCTCACAAACTATGTTATCTCACAACCAGAGCACTTGTCTTTGGTCTGATAAGATTTCTTTCTAAAGATAAGACTTCACAATCACTCCTGTCTACTCAGACAGCATGTGTAGATAGTGCAACGCAAACGATAGTCAAGTAGTTTTTTGGTCTGTTCCCGTCTGTTTTTTTTCTGCACACTACAGATAGTGTCAGGCAATCGTGAGACTAAAACATGTTTATCTGGAGTGGTACATCCCCCCTAGATCTTTGGAATTCGTTTTTACTAAACTTTTTATGTTATGTGCCCCATAGAAAAATTATGTTACATGATTTTGAAACATGTTGAACACTATACTACCACTTTTATTATAATCTGATGGTGTGAAGACATGAAATATTTTCACAAAAAATCCACCTCCCCCATCTTTTAAATGTCATAATCCGAGACAACACGACAGAACCACAATAGCAACGTTTATGGCGAGTCCAAGTTTGAGGGCCTTTGCAACCCTAGACTTCCCTCTCCGGGTCTGCCCATGCTCTCCCAGTCTTCTCCCTTTTCCACCTGTAACCTTCACCCTAATTTGCGTCCCTTAATTTCCCCTCTGTGGCTCTCCCTGTCCTTCCCCCTCCCCTCCCCACTTCCTGTCACAGTACACAACACACTCTTTTTCCCACACGTTTTCCCACGCATGGTAAATGAAGCAATGTACAGATTCATCTGGAGCCTCCTCAACCCACTGTGAGTAACACCCCTTTGAGTCATACCCCCTGTGAGTAACACTCCCTGTGAGTAACACCCCTGTGAGTAATACCCCTGTGAGTAACACCCCTGTGAGTCATACCCCCTGTGAGTAACACTCCCTGTGAGTAACACCCCTTGTGAGTAACACCCCCTGTGAGTAACACTCCCTGTAAGTAACACCCCCTGTGAGTAACACTCCCTGTAAGTAACCGCTCCATAAGTAACACCCGTTGTGAGTAACACTCCCTGTGAGTAACACCCCCTGTGAGTAACAGTTGACAAGGTTATCCTGAAATATGTCAGATGACAGCTGTGTGGTCAGATTAGTACATTTCTACACTGGCCTGACAGTTTTATATCTGATATGTTGTTAGACACAGATGTTATGGTGGTAATACGAATGATAACAGGTGACATTCTAATACCCTAACTCATCTGTTGTCCAACCTCTACCATATTGGATATGGTGTCAGTAGTGTCTGGTGTCGGTAGTGTCTGGTGTCGGTAGTGTCTGGTGTCAGTAGTGTCTGGTGTCGATAGTGTCTGGTGTCGATAGTGTCTGGTGTCGGTAGTGTTTGGTATCAGTAGTGTCTGGTGCCAGTAGTGTCTGGTGTCGATGGTGTCTGGTGTCAGTAGTGTCTGGTGTCAGTAGTGTCTGGTGTCGGTAGTGTCTGGTGTCAGTAGTGTCTGATGTTGATAGTGTCTGGTGTCGATGGTGTCTGGTGTCAGTAGTGTGTGGTGTCAGTAGTGTCTGATGACGGTAGTGTCTGGTGTTGATAGTGTCTGGTGTTGGTAGTGTCTGGTGTCAGTAGTGTCTGGTGTCAGTAGTGTCTGGTGTCAGTAGTGTCTAGTGTCAGTAGTGTGTGGTGTCAGTAGTGTCTGGTGTCAGTAGTGTCTGGTGTCAGTAGTGTGTGGTGTCAGTAGTGTCTGGTGTCAGTAGTGCCTGATTTTGATAGTGTCTAATGTTGATAGGGTCTGTAGTGTCTCATAGTCACATCTGTAGTGAGTGATATCGGTAATGTCTGGTGACTTGTTAGGTTTCAGTCGTGTCTGATGTCTGGTGCTGGTTGTGTCTGGTGTCAGTAATATATGGTGCCTGCAATCCAAGTGTCTGGTATTGGTGGTTTCTGGTGTTGGTAGTGTCTTGTGTCGATAGTGTCTGTATTGGTAGTGTCTGATATTGGTAGTGTCCAGTGTCAGCAACGTTGGAGTCAGTAGTGTCTGGTAAAGATAATGTCTGATGTCGGTGGTGTCTTGTGTCAAAGTAACATATTCCATTTTGATAGAGTCTACTTCAATCTAATGAAGCTACACGAGCAGATGATATTTCATCTGATATCTGATTTTACCCCAGTGAAGAACATATATTATGGCTTTCCTGTCTTTTCACCCTAATCAAGGCTGAGATCCCATCATAGGAGGGGAGAGTAGGAACAAGTCCACATCCCTGTCTCAACTCACCAACATCCTGCTCAATGAACTGTATACATTTCTTTCTGCCGATGTTATCAACGGAAATGAAACGTGGTCTAGATATCATGATAAGAACCCATGAAAAATCTGCCCGCCTCAAATAGATCTTGCCTTTGACATAAAGATGTGTTATCTATCTTTCACTGAAAGCAACGTATAATCTTTGACATCAAGATATGAGTATTTAATATCTGTTTTATTCGCCATCTGTTGTGACTGGGGCAACCAGAGCGTGACGGCCATCACACGCAAATCAAAAAGTCGCGGTTTGATTCATCGTAATTGTGGGAAGAAGTCTGTCACGTGACTACATCATTTCGACAGAACAATAAAAGTCAGGTGCAATATTGAAATTACAAACGGGAGCTCATGTATGATGTGTATATTCAGCTCTGTCCCTTTGGTAAATATTATATAATTATCTACTTAGATTTACGTATAAATTATATAATATATATATTATATATATTATATATATTACATATATATAATATATAATTATCTAAGTATAGACAATTATACATGTTTTTATATGTCTGTATATGTGTATATATATATATGCATTGTATAAATACAAATATGTAACATATATAAATAAGTATTTATGTGTTTTTATAATTTTTTATTATCATGATTGCTAGCAGTGTGAAATATAGACCTTGTGTTTTATTAAAATAATATAAATTACTTACCAGGCGCTTCCCAGAATTCCACTGACAGGATGTGTCGTTCCTTCGTCCAATCCTTACTTTGGAAGAACTGTTTGCAATCCCACAATGCAACATGTCCACCAGCGTGTGTCCGATGGTAACTGACCAATCGCACAATACCTTGCTTGCCAAGAAATGGCGTCATAGTCCGTGTGTGATCTCGCCGATTTGGTTTTACCGCAGAAGGGTTGCCATATTTTGCAGCAATGAACGGTCCAAATGCAGTGTTACGAAAAATATACTGTTGTCCATCTTTACCCTTGTAACTATCCACACCCTGGCGAGACAATAATATTGGCTCAGTGCCAATTGCATGGCGGCCGCCATATTGGTTCAGCATACGAGACATCCGAATCGATGCTGTGTTTTTCACATGACTGCTGTTTCCACCAATCAGGCGAATGACGTCGGAGTCGCTGTAATGGCCGCCATATTGTCTGTAGCCAGGATACAAAAGACACATTTGGCTGAACTTTGGCAGCTCCACCTGGGGAGGAACAGAACAGACAGAAATATTGTTAGATACGTCATTTTCTATATTTGCATTTAAAATCATAAATTCCGATGAAATGAAGCCATACATGAAATAGTTATATTAATTTAGAATTGTATACATAATAGTTTTATATTATCAAAAACTGTTAACTATAATCCCTTTTGTGTCCCAAAGGAGCCCCTTGAGTTCTCATCTGTTGTCTTATTGGGCGGTAAAACTAAAAGCATAAATTCTGCAGAAGTAGTCTGATATAACAGGGATAGAACTACCCACTAGTCAGCTTCATTTACTGATAAATGAAGACATTTTCCTAGGCATGGCCACCAGCTATGAACTTGTCTGGGCATTATTTGTCAGATTAGCCTTTCAACGGCTGTCTGGTGTCTATCATTTTCTAGTGTGATATTTTTATTTCCATACTACAGTTCAGTAGAGCTGTTTTCATAACATTGTGAGGTAAATTTCCAGAATGATTATGGAAAATTCATAATGGTAGGGTGGTACTACTTGTCAGTGAGCTCAAATGGCATTGTTTTTCAATTGTGCAGTTTTTTTTAATTCAGATCATATCTTCAAGTTTTCATTAATAACTTTTGTTATTTTTGTATTATTTCATGTTACCTTATAAAAATGTGCATTATTATTTAACTTGGGTGCAAGATATAGTGTTTTTCAGTTTTAAATCAAATTGTAACAACATTTGTTTTTTAAATATTTTGCCGGAGTAGTAAACCTTTTGGCGGACTTATTTAGACTTTAGACTTTACTAGTCCCACTGTCTAGTAAAATAAATGCCGAAGTTGTACCCCTGTATAATGTAGGGTAATGTCATTCTCCCTAGCTCATTCTAACTGCCAGTGTCTCCTGTGAGACCACATGTCATACTGAAAAAGACCTGGCTTTCAATTACGCATCAGCAATAAATAACTTTAGGTTCCTTTTGTGTTTGTCAGCCAACTGCGTACAGTGACACCTAGTGAGGGGTGAGGTGTTTGTGCCCTGGGGTAACATTCAGCCAGCCATCTGCCACCCAGGTAGTAATGGCCAATGTCTCTGGAACTTTGTTTTGTAGTTAATGCATAACATTGAGTGAAAACATAAAAACGAGGTTGGCTCAGGGTGTTATAAGAACTTACATGAAATGGTTTATTCTGAAAGAACAATGACTGGATTTGATTTAACCATTATGTATTCCAGAAAGTCGCAGACAGCAGGGGTAGTTGTGACAAACATGTGAACATATGTTGTTTTCTGAACTTGTGTTATCATTTTGAACTATTATCACTTGTGGAATCGATGAGATTGAGAGACAGGGATGTAATGAAATGACAATAGAGTCCATATGTTTGCTGAGCATTGCATATGTTTGTGCACATTCACAATTATGCTTGCATTTAATTAATTGTATGTATGTGTATGACTGTATATGCATGTATATATGTATTTGTGTGCATGTAGCTGCATGTTAGTGTGTGTGTGCATGCGCGCGTGTGCCGCATGTTTGCGTTCATGCATACGTGTGTGTGTGTATATGAGTGCATGTGTCTATTATGTGAGTGTATGACTATATGTATGTGTGCACGTGTGTGCATGTGTGAGTAAGTGTGTGTGTACATGCATGCGTGCGTGCGTGCATGTGTGTGTGTGTGTGAATGTGTGACTGTGTGTGTTCATGTGGGCATGCATGTGTGTGAGTGTGTGTGTACATGCATGTGTGTGTATGTATGTATGTATGTATGTATGCGTGTGTGTGTGAGTGTGTGTACATGCATGCATGCATGTGTGAACATTATACATACATGCATGCATGTGTGTATGTACATGTGTGCATGCACGTATGCGCACATGCCTGCGTGTGCGTGTGTATGTGTGTGTGTGTGTGTGTGTGTGTGTGCGTGTGTATGTGTGTGTGTGTGCGTGTGCGTGTGCGTGTGCGTGTGCGTGTGCGTGTGCGTGTGCGTGTGTGTGTGCAGTCCCATAAGATGTAAACCTTCACCAGTTACAATTACACTTTGGATTTGCACAAATCAGTCTTGATCTGAAAAAGAACTGTCCTGAAGAATGCACAGTATTGGGCAATAATGATTGCTGGGCAAACGAGTTTCACCAATTCACCATTGGGCATTAATGCGGTGTGGACCTACTATTCACTAAGACTACTAGACAATGCCCCTCACATACTTGTGTAAATTCTGAGCGTGACAGATGTCTCCTGTTATTTGGACGCTTCAAAACCGAGTCACCGTGTGTATCTTTCACAAAGTGTTTCAGGCGAGACATAAAAGCCGCGGGTACTCTTTATACATGGTGTTTAAAACTGTCAAAAACAGAGGATAAACATGTCACCTGGTGTGGTTAACCAGTACTAAGTGGTTAACTGGATGAGTGCTACAAAAGCATCAGTGATGGACTCAGTTGCACCTCACACGAGGACATCCACGTGTCCTCACGAGGACATGCTGAGGGGAATGTGTGTTAACTATATGTGCACATATACATGCAACTGTTCACAAAAGACTGGACAATTATCTGTTGACACACTATCTCTCACTATATAATGACTCTAATGTGTACAAAATGACTTTCTAGTTTTATCTTTATACTTATCTACTGACCACACCATTTATCTATTTATCAAAGACTTGGTCAATCAAACCAAATGACAGTTTTATTAGTCAATAAACAGATTACACTATGATAAGATCATCCATTAACAGGAACATTAGTCAGTCAACATAAACTGACTAGAATATTTCTCTATTATTAATTAATTGTGTAACATCAATGGTGCCATTCATGAGTTATTATTAATAGATATTACCATACTAGTTAGCACCTAATTTATTTATTTTACCACTTATTAACATTAATGTTATTACTTTAGTACTTACATTATATGTGTATATATATATATATATATATATATATATATATATATATATATATATATATATATATATATAAGTACTAAATTAATATATATATATATATATATATATATATATATATATATATATATATATATATATATATATACATTTATTATACTCAAAAATATTTAAAAACTAACTTTGCTTTTAATACTTTTCCTCTTTAAATACAATAAAACATTGACCTATGACCTGCTCAGTGTCTCACTACTATCCATACAGAGACTATCAAAGAAATATTACAAAGCATTATGCATAGCATTGTATTTTATCTGATTTTTGTCTGGAAGATTATTTCCAGACACAGATACTCCATCAACCAACTTCCTGTGTCACCCGTACACCTGATTCTGACCAATGCTTCTTTGTTGAAAACTCTGAGTCTTGTTAAACAACTTCTACTGGGTCTTTGTTCCCGAGACTTGGCCTGTTTCGAATGCACAAGCAGTTCACAGAAAGTCTCGCTGACAGATGTCCTTTTCATTTCACACCTGGGTGAGGGATCTTGAAAGTCCTGCCATGGTTACAACTGGCTGAGTAGGTCTAACTACTCCAGTCTTCAACCATATAAAGCTCTCCACATGGAGTATTCTCACAGAGAGCAATTGTGTAAATCCAGTGGAAATGGACAGAACAGAATTAGCTGCAATTGGAACACTCTTGCCAACTGCCTCATTAGCAGAGGTTTATAGCTGTGGTTTGTTCCCCTCACCCCAGGGTGTCTAGCTTATGGCAGAGACTGAGCTGTGTTGGTGACATTCCCAGCCAGTGGGACAAGTGGCCCTCTGTGATGTGTCTAGCACCTTGTCTGGTCAGCTAATTTGTTCACAGGCTTAGCCAGTTGGCACTGGTCAGTTACTGCCATCCCACATGGGGTAGTTATATGCAATTGTCCCCCAACCCTCAGGGCAAATGCAGTATTATGGCTGATTACACCTGGCCCACAGGTGGAATCAACATAATTCCTTTATTTTCTCCTGAGAATTTAGGTTTCATAAATTCACAAAATCCCCCAGAATTAGTTATATTTTAAACATATTTACTTACACTTATAAAACTGATCCTATTTTAACATGTATGCATATTTGTACACAGGTATATATAATTAAATAATCGCATTTTAACATGTATATATATATATATATATATATATATATATATATATATATATATATATATATACATGTAACTGAATGTGTTTTTAGCCTAAAATTATATATAATAATCCAACTTAGTTTAATATTTCACATTAGAAAGCTGCATCAACAAGCTGATATTATCTGATAATGTCTGCTTTAGTAATTGCTGCTTAAAAAATTCTTCAAGTGAAATCTTGTTTCATAATGAATAATTATTATCTGTTTTAGTAGTTAATAATTTAAAAAAATTAAAATTGTTCAGGTGAAATCCTTTGTTTGGTGAGGGCTAAGGACTAGCCTGGCATATGAGGTGAATCAGGTTAAACCAGTCAGGCCTGCCCTGCCATGTCCAACGGTTTTATGCTAAACAGTTTTTTAAGTTTTTGTCAATTTAAATGGTGACTCACCAGCAGAATGCTCCCAGTGCCCAGCTGTTGCTTATTTATTTCTCAAAGAGGTGCTAAAATGCACCATGCTGTGAGAGGTGCGGGTGAGTCATGGTGCATCTTGTATGGTGCTGTTGTGAATGCAGTGGTGGCACTATGGTTGAGCGGTTTGACACTACAACATTGTGAATGGGAGCCACTGGATTTGAACTTCAGGTTTGCAGCCATTTTTGTTTTCTTTATATAAAAGATTAATGATAAATCCCCGTGAGAATTAAGGAAGTTGGGTGCATGGGTTTTCCGGGGGAAATTAACGTCACAGGAAAACGTCAGGAAACATGTCATTGAAAATTAATTCAGAACACCGTTTTATCTGAGGAGGAAACTTAAAGGAAACTGTGCCATGTTGTTGTGCACAATAAATGATAGCTTTACTATCATTATCATTTATCATTACAGTACTACCATCAGCCCCATTACAGTAGCATTAAACAAGTCATCAGCCTCATTACATCATCATCAGCTTCATTACAGTATCATCTTTACAATCCCTTCCTTAGCCTCATTACAGTATCATCACGGAGGCTAATTACATCATATTTAACAGCCTCATTACAGTATCATCTTTACAATCCCTTTCTCAGCCTCATTACAGTATCATCTTTACAATACCTTCCTCAGCCTCATTACAGTATCATCTTTACAATACCTTCCTTAGCTTCATTACAGTATCATCTTTACAATCCCATCCTCAGCCTCATTACAGTATCATCTTTACAATACCTTCCTTAGCTTCATTACAGTATCATCTTTACAATACCTTCCTCAGCCTCATTACAGTATCATCTTTACAATACCTTCCTCAGCCTCATTACAGTGCCATCTTTACAATACCTTCCTCAGCCTCATTACAGTATCATCTTTACAATACCTTCCTCAGCCTCATTACAGTGCCATCTTTACAATACCTTCCTCAGCCTCATTACAGTATCATCACTGAGCCTAGTTACATGATATTCATCAGCCTCATTAAACACATCATCACCATCTACTGTATTACAGTTCCTGGTGGTAGCAGTACTATCATCTACCTACTGACAGTACCACCATATTTACTTCATGTCAGTTCATGTCATGTGCAATTCCACTGTTGTCATGTTACAACAGTTGGCTCATTTGTTACAAATAAGAGCGTTTACATTTTCAGACATGATGGACTGTCGGTGTCATGACAAGGCACTTTGACAGGCAACAACATGCCTCCAAATGTTGCAATGAATGCAGAAAACCACTCAGAACTACAGTAGAGCCATTTATCAAAGAAAACATGGTAACATCTCCTGTCTGTGCACTGTTCGTTTGGTATATTTTTAGGCAGCCAACAAATGGATATTTTTGTATTTTCCGACAAACAAACTATATAACCCGGTGTGTTGTCCTGGTAGAAAGAACATGAAATGTACACGTCGTAGCACAGTGACGCAGTGGCTAGAGCCATGCACTTTCAACTGAGATTTTTTTATTCTACATTGCTCCAGTTCACTCAGCTGTATGAATGAGTACCTGGCTATAAACAGTGGTGGATATTTATGTATGAATAGTCTTTGTGCATTAATTACATTGTGGCTTCCATAAGAAGCCGTGATGGTCTTCGATTGAACAGGCCTGGTCTGCCAATGAGTAATGTGGCAGACCACTTTGAGCAATCCTAAGGATTGGATACAGTGCTACATAAGAATTTACCTTTACTTACCTTTGTCTAATGGACCCAATTACCAGTGCTACAGTGCTGCTTTATATAGTTAAAAACATCTATAAAATGCAGATAATTGAGGTCAGTCTCTTTATGGTACATTAGCAATAAATAAATGTAAAACACCAGTTTACCAGTTGTTACAGCAACTTGGTCAATATTTATTTAAGTGAAACTTTATAGTATAAAATAGTTATTTACATGGATAAAATCAGGTTAAAGAAACGTTTTTCTGATTTAACAAACTGTGTGGGATATACAAATGCATAATTTAAAAATGTTTTTTTTTTAAACTATCATTTATCAACATGGGAGACAGTTATCATTTAGGCAAAAGATAAAAACTGACACCATTCGTGAATTGCTCCGGTTATGTTCTTGGCTTTATGAAGGATAAACATTTTGCCAGTCACCCTTTTTTGGTTGACATGTGATGTCAAATCTATTTTCAAAGCTTCATGATCTCCATAAACCAACAATAATACAGATATGAAAAATGAGCCACAAGCAGATTGAGAATGCCAATTCCAATTCTTATCACATGACATAAAAACCCAGAATTTTAAACAAATACAAAGGCACAGAAGAACACCCGAAACGTGTAACATAACACCCCATGACTTGAGAGTAGTCAAACCGTGACTTTCGCTCATCTTTTAATCTTAGTTATAGGTCTCATTTATGGCCGACCGTTATCAGTTGACACACTGGTACTGACATATGACACGTCAGTGTCCATTGATTGTCATTCTGTGTCACCACAGTCACTGTGCTTCCCATTGTGGGCTAGGAGTGTGTGGTGTCACCAGATAACCTCGCCCGTGACAGACGCATTCATCCTATTTCCACTGGTAAGGACAATTTACACATAATTGCTGTCATTGATGAGCAGGAAAGTTTTCCGTGAACTCGTCAGTTGATGGCGTGTGTCGGACATGTTGTCGGTGTTAAATGTTGCGTTGGCGGCAAATTCATGAAAGGTGCCAGGTGGTGGTGGAAAGTTGATTTTTCTGCCGAAAACCATCGACAGAAGTTCCTTTATTACGCACTTTGTCAAATGGGAACAACTGAAGATTAGCCGAGAAGACAGCTTTGACATCTACTCATTTTTATTCGACTGCTGTGTTTGTGTAAATTAAAGTGTGCATTGAGAATTGTGGCTACTGCTAGTGGGTATATTGGGAACAATCTCAAATCTGAGTTACAACATTAATTTTCATTTCCTCCACTGATGTGTTTTTCCCTAATCAAGCGCTGCAGTGCAGTGGTTAGAACACCAGACATTTAATCAAGAGAACCTGGGTTCGAACCCTGTACTATTGTCAGACATTGGACAGACTCATTCACTCGGCTGTGTGAATGAATACCTGGCTACAGACATTGGTGGATAGTTGTGTTCTAACAATATTTGCACACTAATTACAACATGACTGAGTAACTTCCCACAGAGGTTGAGATGGTGTTAGACTGATCTGTGAAGGAGCCCAGCACGCTGGTCAGTTTTAAAGACCAGACACAGCGCAATAAAATATTAGTAATAATAATATTACCTGTTTACCTTTGCATTTGTACGTTGTTATTTTTTCAATCACTGCTCAAGAAATAGTCAACTGGCCACAGGTAGTTTCTCTAGGGTTTTTCAACAAATTAAACATTGATTGACAAGGGGTGTAGAAGGACCCCCCATCTCCCTTTCTAGTCACCTCCTACATTTCCCTTCTGTTTCTAATCTTGAAAACAAACATGTCACATGTTTTTTTAGCTTCCTGGTTTCAATCTTAATTGTATGCATCATTCTAACCATATATTGTGAATACTTTTAATGGTTTTCTGTTGATCATGAAATGGGTTGGCAATATAGCGAATGGTAAGCACAAAAATAGTAAGTCAATATGTGTTGTGCATGGAGTCTTTGCCAGATATAAAACGCTTATAAATGTTTGATCAGGACAGATTATTAGTGCCAAGTTCTGTGTCAATACTCACAGTATGTGTGCACCATAACATCAAATATTACATTGATTACATTCCATTGTATTGTGTTCATAGTGTATATCTAGACAGGACCAGCACATGACAATAGACAGCTTTGGCAGAGACATTTGTTTAGTGTAGAGGAGAAGCTGCCATTATGGAACAGAGCCATGGAACATAATAAACTGTACACTAACTAAATAGTACCGCCCTTAACACTGCTCAACACCTGGTGTCTATTCGAACAAGTATCTATTGCGGTCACACTGCTCAGACATATTGACACAGAGGAATGCGGACTGAATGAAGCCATTTAACATTGCTGGAGACTCTCATACACTTCAATTGACTGGATAACCAGTTAAGCATGTTCAAAATGCAGGAAATGACTTGGAAAAAGGAGAGAGCCATGTATAAAACTGATGGCACATTCATTTCTACATATCATGGCTTGGGCATGAGGAAATACACATTCTCCAACAGTACAATAAAGAAATCTGTCTCTTGTGTTATTGCTCATTTACCAAATATGTGCACTGGCTTAGATTCCTGTGCATCAAACCTCTGTCACCCCACATTGTGGGATGGGGTGGGGTGGGGGTTGAGGGGTTGTGGCAGAGGCTGTGGCAGCAGCTAGTGCTGGGGCATGGGCATGGGCATGGGCATGGGCATGGGCATGGGCATGGGCATGGGCATGGGCATGGGCATGGGCATGGGCATGGGCATGGGCATGGGCATGGGCATGGGCATGGGCATGGGCATGGGCATGGGCATGGGCATGGGCATGGGCATGGGCAGGAGCAGCACATCACTCCCATATACATTCCTCCTAGACATATTTCCCTGAATGTTCTCCCTCTACAAAACTCAGTACTGGTGCATGTGAACGGTTCCTTCACTTAATTGTTGTTAGCTTATAAGTCATAATTCACCAGTTGATTATGTGATACTATAATTCCATATATCTATTGGACACCATATTTGACTACCATTTTATCATATTTATATAACTTATATTCATTTAGCTAGTAAAGAAAAATTACTCTGAATAGTGTTTAAACATGTGCAGAGGAGTATATGTCATTGGTGGCTTCTTCAGATGTGGTTCACTATATGTAATGTTTTACTTATTTATCAGCTACCCATATTAATAGTGCAAACTGTTACACAATATAGTTCAAAGACTGATTAAATGCCAGAGTTAACTGAAAATGATAGCATTCACAGATTTACAGATTTTATTTTGGAAATCAGCATTTTCTATATGTATAAAACAAACCTGACAAATATCTGATAAGGGAAAGTGAATCGTACAGATTTTCAATGTAACAAAAACAAACAGGTATATGTACCCACAAATGTAACAGCTAGAAACAAACAGGTATACTCACAAATGTAACAAAAACAAACAGGTGTACCCACAAATGTAACAAAAACAAACATGTATACTCACAAATGTAACAGAAACAAACAGGTATATATATAACTAGTTTAACTACTCACAAATGTAACAGAAACAAACAGGTATACTCACAAATGCATGGACAGCCAGAATGAAGGCGGCGAGAATGGAGAAGTGAAATATCATGGTCTCACAGTCTTACAGTGGTCTCTATCCACAAGTCTCCCGAGACAATAGGGGATTTAGGCGCCTGATCAGCCTGCGATTCACACATGCAGCTTGTGAGGAGCTGATTATCAACGACACACGTCACTGTTAGTTCTACCAGAGCTAGTGTTCCCTACTGTCGATGGCCTTTGGTTGCCCTCTGGCGCTTGCCAGGAAGTCGGGGTCCTGGGAGAAGTGATATCCCCGATTTGATCCCGACATTCCACGGGTCCTGAGTTAGTTACGTTGTGCAATACACCGTCTTGTTTACAGCGTCTGTGTTATATCAGCCCGCGCGTGTATCGATAAACCGCGCCCGGAACCGTAATCAACAGCAGCGGTAGATTCACGCCAGCCTGGGGAATCGGATTCAGATGGGTGCGATCTCATAAACACTTCCCCGGCGAATATTGTAGCAGCGGTATCATAACTTAAGATGTTGTCTTCATGCTATGGTCATAATCCGTAGTTAGCAGCTCACAAGTGCACTTTATCCACACGTATACGCGCTGCAGTCATCGTTAAAGGGGGAATACTACTCACCCCAGACACCGGGTAGACGCCGTCTGCGCGACTGTCGCTGGCGGGGCGCCGTGAAAGACTGCCGAGCGACGGTTAGACCTCGGCCGCCGTCACCGCACCGCGCGTGTCCTGTCTCATTGTCACGACACCGCCACAATTAGCCCATTTTGTGGTAAATGTATTTGCGATCTGATACAACCGCTCTCGTTATCTGCGATCGGCTGTCATTGTGCGGCGGTCGGTAGGCCGGGACAGACGCTCGGTGAGCCGGCCAGGTGACGCTCCGGTGTTCACTGGTCCAACTACACAGTCAGTGCGTCTGAAGTCTGAACTATGGTCTTCGAGTTTTACTACTGTCTGTGACAGTTCCAAAGCATGACACTCTGCGGGAGATTGTGGTGTCGCCGTCACGGTGTACCTCGTTGGTGGCTGGTCTGTCTGGTGTATTTAGCCTTCTGTTGCTGCGGGTACATCAAGGAAGATGACCACAGCGATAAAGCACCCTAGCTTCTGCCATCAGGGAAAACACCTATAACCGCTGGGTGATTGACAGCTATAGCCTGCGTCGAAAACGTTTCACCAACTGTCACGCACGCCTTTAGCCTTAGGGGACGATGTACAAACGGCAATAACTAAAAAAAAACTATCGTTAAATCCTGTGTACATATCCGGCGTATTTATAGATAAGACTATTATCTTTATGGTGATATCAAACAAATATTAAATTCAGCTGTCAAATACACGTCATTATTATGGAAAACTTGAAGTGACAAATGCAAACCGTCAGATTGCCAGACGTCTCATAACCATGAAGCCAAAGTCTGAGTAAATCACAGATTTGTATTTGCAAGTGGCTATATAGTTTGTGTTCTATCTAACGTTGTGACGTCCTGGGTGTTTGCAGAGAGGTCTTTGTCCAGAACGGTTCTGTTTATGGCGCAAGTGGTATTTCAGTTTCGTTACAACCACAGTACTGTGTACAATGGAAAGTGGAGTAAACGGTTCACCTAACAAAAGAATTGTAAGCTAGAATTATAAAAGTAACCACAAATGCTATGCCTTAAATTAAAGACTAAGTCTTTGCTACTATTCAACATAAGCAAATATGACACCTTTCTAGTGACTCATAGCTATAGTTTTGTAATAATTACCAAGGAAACACGATTGTCGTCACTGGGTACCAACTCTTTCACGGAAATAAAATAGTCTAGAGCATAATCTGTTTTATATAGTATGAAATGTTTTTGTTTAAGTAGCACCTACCAGCACTTCTATTATGGTTAGATGTCTGGGATGAAACAGTCTACTCTTTTCCAGAGGGGGAACACACACACGCACGCACGCACGCACGCACGCACGCACGCACGCACGCACGCACGCACACACACAAACACACACACACACACACACACACACACACACACATATGCATACATTACGTGTGCCACCATCACCTCCACTGAAGACATCGGACACAATTGGCCTTGGTCCACGTATCACTGTGAACAGAGTTGGTCGCAGCATGTACCCTTCTTTGACTGTCGTTGCTAACCGGGAACAGGCCGGAGTCACCGCCGCACGTCGTCCGAAACCCCAGCTGGCATGTCGTCGTGAAACTGTCTCATCATGCCGATGAACTTTTCACGACAATCCAACTTTGTTACAATTTTCCAGGGACTATCGCGGCTCATCGTATCAAAGACTTCGGTCATATTGATACATTTGGTCTGAAGCCACCTTGGCGGTCGTAGAGAAGATGATCTTGGCCCAGGAGGAGAACAAGGCGGCTTAGGGCTACGCGAACAGGGTCTTTCCAGTGGTAGTCATCTGGAGATCGAACGCTAATAATAATTATTAGCTAACTTCTGTAACGTTGGTTGTCGCAGGCATGATGATTTTCCATTCCCATGTACAGATACACACATACACACTAGAGGTGTCCCTAATCTCCAGGTGGGTCACTTCTGCAGGCCACGTGACATGGACCATTGCAGTGAACCTTTCAACAAGGCATGGGCCAGTAGATTTATAAAACACATGTTAGGGTGGAATCTGTGTCCAGGGCATTTGCCAGTGGAGATAGACTGGTTGTTTTCCGTAGCTCAGCTAAAGAAATTGGTTCTACCAATTAAATGTTCGGGGCATTGCGCATTATAAAACGTATTACATGAAATGTAAAGCTAAGATAAGTATACTATTTTAGACAACGCGCTAATCCAACACATGCCACTAGAACCATTGGCAGTGGCGTGTGAAGGATGTGTGACAGACGGCAAACATTAGAAGGAAAGTTAGTTTGGGCACTGAACAAATTCGTTATAGAAATTAGTGTTATTCCAGAGCCAACTGTCTTAGTCCTTATAAATACGGTACTGATCATGACAATTCTCTACTGTTTTCTTGTTGTCGCAACATTGAATAACTTCGCCAGGCAACATTTGGTTATATAGAAACTAAAATAAATAGTCTTAGCCCCTGTGCACACATGACACATGTTATTGTTAGTATCACACTTTTGTTCCGAAATATGCACTGGTGGGATTCGTTCAGATTGAATAGGCGTCTAATTATTGAGAGGCGGAATATAGAGGAATACAAAAATTACAGATATATGGACATAGAGCCAGATGCGCAAGGTGCATATTTTGCTTAATTCACAGGCAAAATGCTTTCATTTATGCAGAAATGAGGTATACATGTCTCAGTAGTTTTCTGTGTCTGAATTTAAAGTTTTACGAGGAATCAAAACGAACAATTGTTTTATCAAAGGACCCGCGTTTTATCGGCATGGAGAGGAAGTAAGTTTTCTCGCGATGCATTATAGGCCTATATCAGATCAATCACGTCACCGCGAGCGCATACTTAATCAAACGCGTGCGCGTTCCGACTTTCATGGGCGAGTCCATTGGTCACGACGGGGTAGTTGTTCAGTGCAAAAACCATCGCGTTGGTTTAATCAACCACCAGTGCAAAACCTTTCCAACGTTAGGCTAGCCATATTTCCAGAAATGCAAAACTACGGGCCGAATTCGGCGCAACGAGTCTGCTTCTTTCAAATACCCGAGCATCCCATCTTACCGCAGCAGCAGCCGGTATCAAGTAACTCCGCATCGTATGTCCTGTCCGTGTCTTGTCTCTTTCTCTGTGGGCCACTACGACGTATTAGTGTCAACGCCCGATTCTATGTTCAGTGTTGTTTAGTTTTGTGACGAGGGGGTTGTTACGGGGGACCGTTGCAATTCCCGGATGAGATCCAGGGCCAATCGTGTGTCCTGAAAAAGGTCGCACTAGTTGATTGGATTCCCCTGTTAGTGTATCCAGACCTGGTGCTTGTGGTGGTTTGTGGACGAGACAAATGTTGCTTGTCTGTTCGATTTACGTGTCTTATGTGTATGTACTGTGCTATGTTCGATTTACGGAGAAAGTCACCGAAGTCACCAACACGTCCGAAACGAGATTAAAGTGTCACTTCGCAAAAGAACACTTGACATTATGGACGACTTAAATCAGGAACGTTAAACAGCAGAAAAAAAGAACGAACATTACCACGAATGATGCATATTACAGTGCTTCATAGGCCTACGCTTCGTTCCATTCAATAAACGGTGACAAACTATAATAACGCCTTTGTTGTATTTATAGTTAAGTTTCCGTCGGTAAGCTCTCTATCTTGAGTTCGACACTTGGCCTTGTATTTAGTTTGCAACATCTGTTGGGGGGATAGCACCAATTCCAACTA